>OU696666.1:20817668-21417668 GCA_916049575.1 Ancistrocerus nigricornis
AAACTTTCTTAAATGGGACCAATGGGAGACCTAAACCTAGCAACTGGAAGTGGTTTTATTTCGATTGGTCAATCCGTCACTGAGTTATAGCCGGACAAACAAGAATAAAGCAGTAATTTTGCAATAATTTTGTTAATAATAAACATTTCGGAAAACTTTCTTAAATGGGACCAATGGGAGACCTAAACCTAGCAACTGGAAGTGGTTTTATTTCGATTGGTCAATCCGTCACTGAGTTATGGCCGGACAAACAAGAATAAAGCAGTAATTTTGCAATAATTTTGTTAATAATAAACATTTCGGAAAACTTTCTTAAATGGGACCAATGGGAGACCTAACCCTAGCAACTGGAAGTGGTTTTATTTCGATTGGTCAATCCGTCACTGAGTTATGGCCGGACAAACAAAAATAAAGCACTAATTTTGCAATTAATTTGTTAATAATAAACATTTCGGAAAACTTTCTTAAATGGGACCAATGTGAGACCTAAACCTAGCAACTGGAAGTGGTTTTATTTCGATTGGTCAATCCGTCACTGAGTTATAGCCGGACAAACAAGAATAAAGCAGTAATTTTGCAATAACTTTGTTAATAATAAACATTTCGGCAAACTTTCTTAAATGGGACCAATGGGAGATCTAAACCTAGCAACTGGAAGTGGTTTTATTTCGATTGGTCAATCCGTCACTGAGTTATGGCCGGACAAACAAAAATAAAGCACTAATTTTGCAATAACTTTGTTAATAATAAACATTGTCGGAAAATTTTCTTAAATGGACCAATGGGAGACCTAAACCTAGCAACTGGAAGTGGTTTTATTTCGATTGGTCAATCCGTCACTGAGTTATGGCCGGACAAACAAAAATAAAGCACTAATTTTGCAATTACTTTGTTAATAATAAACATTTCGGAAAACTTTCTTAAATGGGACCAATGGGAGACCTAAACCTAGCAACTGGAAGTGGTTTTATTTCGATTGGTCAATCCGTCACTGAGTTATAGCCGGACAAACAAGAATAAAGCAGTAATTTTGCAATAACTTTGTTAATAATAAACATTTCGGCAAACTTTCTTAAATGGGACCAATGGGAGATCTAAACCTAGCAACTGGAAGTGGTTTTATTTCGATTGGTCAATCCGTCACTGAGTTATGGCCGGACAAACAAAAATAAAGCACTAATTTTGCAATAACTTTGTTAATAATAAACATTTCGGAAAATTTTCTTAAATGGGACCAATGGGAGACCTAAACCTAGCAACTGGAAGTGGTTTTATTTCGATTGGTCAATCCGTCACTGAGTTATAGCCGGACAAACAAGAATAAAGCAGTAATTTTGCAATAACTTTGTTAATAATAAACATTTCGGAAAACTTTCTTAAATGGGACCAATGGGAGACCTAAACCTAGAGACTGGAAGTGGTTTTATTTCGATTGGTCAATCCGTCACTGAGTTATAGCCGGACAAACAAAAATAAAGAACTAATTTTGCAATAACTTTGTTAATAATAAACATTTCGGAAAAATTTCTTCAATGGAACCAATGGGAGACCTAAACCTAGCAACTGGAAGTGGTTTTATTTCGATTGGTCAATCCGTCACTGAGTTATGGCCGGACAAACAAAAATAAAGCAGTAATTTTGCAATAACTTTGTCAATAATAAACATTTCGGAAAAATTTCTTAAATGGGACCAATGGGAGATCTAAACCTAGCAACTGGAAGTGGTTTTATTTCGATTGGTCAATCCGTCACTGAGTTATAGCCGGACAAACAAGAATAAAGCAGTAATTTTGCAATAATTTTGTTAATAATAAACATTTCGGAAAACTTTCTTAAATGGGACCAATGGGAGACCTAAACCTAGAAACTGGAAGTGGTTTTATTTCGATTGGTCAATCCGTCACTGAGTTATAGCCGGACAAACAAGAATAAAGCATTAATTTTGCAATAACTTTGTTAATAATAAACATTTCGGAAAACTTTCTTAAATGGGACCAATGGGAGACCTAAACCTAGCAACTGGAAGTGGTTTTATTTCGATTGATCAATCCGTCACTGAGTTATGGCCGGACAAACAAAAATAAAGCACTAATTTTGCAAAAACTTTGTTAATAATAAACATTTCGGAAAACTTTCTTAAATGGGACCAATGGGAGACCTAAACCTAGCAACTGGAAGTTGTTTTATTTCGATTGGTCAATCCGTCACTGAGTTATAGCCGGACAAACAAAAATAAAGAACTAATTTTGCAATAACTTTGTTAATAATAAACATTTCGGAAAAATTTCTTAAATGGGACCAATGGGAGACCTAAACCAAGCAACTGGAAGTGGTTTTATTTCGATTGGTCAATCCGTCACTGAGTTATAGCCGGACAAACAAGAATAAAGCAGTAATTTTGCAATAACTTTGTTAATAATAAACATTTCGGCAAACTTTCTTAAATGGGACCAATGGGAGATCTAAACCTAGCAACTGGAAGTGGTTTTATTTCGATTGGTCAATCCGTCACTGAGTTATGGCCGGACAAACAAAAATAAAGCACTAATTTTGCAATAACTTTGTTAATAATAAACATTTCGGAAAATTTTCTTAAATGGGACCAATGGGAGATCTAAACCTAGCAACTGGAAGTGGTTTTATTTCGATTGGTCAATCCGTCACTGAGTTATAGCCGGACAAACAAGAATAAAGCAGTAATTTTGCAATAACTTTGTTAATAATAAACATTTCGGAAAACTTTCTTAAATGGGACCAATGGGAGATCTAAACCTAGCAACTGGAAGTGGTTTTATTTCGATTGGTCAATCCGTCACTGAGTTATGGCCAGACAAACAAAAATAAAGAACTAATTTTGCAATAACTTTGTTAATAATAAACATTTCGGAAAACTTTCTTAAATGGGACCAATGGGAGACCTAAACCTAGCAACTGGAAGTGGTTTTATTTCGATTGGTCAATCCGTCACTGAGTTATGGCCGGACAAACAAAAATAAAGCACTAATTTTGCAATAACTTTGTTAATAATAAACATTTCGGAAAACTTTCTTAAATGGGACCAATGGGAGATCTAAACCTAGCAACTGGAAGTGGTTTTATTTCGATTGGTCAATCCGTCACTGAGTTATAGCCGGACAAACAAAAATAAAGAACTAATTTTGCAATAACTTTGTTAATAATAAACATTTCGGAAAAATTTCTTAAATGGGACCAATGGGAGACCTAAACCTAGCAACTGGAAGTGGTTTTATTTCGATTGGTCAATCCGTCACTGAGTTATAGCCGGACAAACAAGAATAAAGCAGTAATTTTGCAATAACTTTGTTAATAATAAACATTTCGGAAAACTTTCTTAAATGGGACCAATGGGAGACCTAAACCTAGCAACTGGAAGTGGTTTTATTTCGATTGGTCAATCCGTCACTGAGTTATGGCCGGACAAACAAAAATAAAGCACTAATTTTGCAAAAACTTTGTTAATAATAAACATTTCGGAAAACTTTCTTAAATGGGACCAATGGGAGACCTAAACCTAGCAACTGGAAGTTGTTTTATTTCGATTGGTCAATCCGTCACTGAGTTATGGCCGGACAAACAAAAATAAAGCACTAATTTTGCAATAACTTTGTTAATAATAAACATTTCGGAAAATTTTCTTAAATGGGACCAATGGGAGACCCAAACCTAGCAACTGGAAGTGGTTTTATTTCGATTGGTCAATCCGTCACTGAGTTATAGCCGGACAAACAAGAATAAAGCAGTAATTTTGCAATAACTTTGTTAATAATAAACATTTCGGAAAAATTTTTTAAATGGGACCAATGGGAGATCTAAACCTAGCCACTGGAAGTGGTTTTATTTCGATTGGTCAATCCGTCACTGAGTTATGGCCGGACAAACAAAAATAAAGCACTAATTTTGCAATAACTTTGTTAATAATAAACATTTCGGAAAACTTTCTTAAATGGGACCAATGGGAGATCTAAACCTAGCAACTGGAAGTGGTTTTATTTCGATTGGTCAATCCGTCACTGAGTTATGGCCAGACAAACAAAAATAAAGAACTAATTTTGCAATAACTTTGTTAATAATAAACATTTCGGAAAACTTTCTTAAATGGGACCAATGGGAGACCTAAACCTAGCAACTAGAAGTGGTTTTATTTCGATTGGTCAATCCGTCACTGAGTTATGGCCGGACAAACAAAAATAAAGCAGTAATTTTGCAATAACTTTGTTAATAATAAACATGTCGGATAACTTTCTTAAATGGGACCAATGGGAGACCTAAACCTAGAGACTGGAAGTGGTTTTATTTCGATTGGTCAATCCGTCACTGAGTTATGGCCGGACAAACAAAAATAAAGAACTAATTTTGCAATAACTTTGTTAATAATAAACATTTCGGAAAACTTTCTTAAATGGGACCAATGGGAGACCTAAACCTAGCAACTGGAAGTGGTTTTATTTCGATTGGTCAATCCGTCACTGAGTTATAACCCGACAAACAAGAATAAAGCATTAATTTTGCAATAACTTTGTAAATAATAAACATTTCGGAAAACTTTCTTAAATGGGACCAATGGGAGACCTAAACCTAGCAACTGGAAGTGGTTTTATTTCGATTGGTCAATCCGTCACTGAGTTATGGCCGGACAAACAAAAATAAAGCACTAATTTTGCAATAACTTTGTTAATAATAAACATTTCGGAAAATTTTCTTAAATGGGACCAATGGGAGACCTAAACCTAGCAACTGGAAGTGGTTTTATTTCGATTGGTCAATCCGTCACTGAGTTATGGCCGGACAAACAAAAATAAAGCACTAATTTTGCAATTACTTTGTTAATAATAAACATTTCGGAAAACTTTCTTAAATGGGACCAATGGGAGACCTAAACCTAGCAACTGGAAGTGGTTTTATTTCGATTGGTCAATCCGTCACTGAGTTATAGCCGGACAAACAAGAATAAAGCAGTAATTTTGCAATAACTTTGTTAATAATAAACATTTCGGCAAACTTTCTTAAATGGGACCAATGGGAGATCTAAACCTAGCAACTGGAAGTGGTTTTATTTCGATTGGTCAATCCGTCACTGAGTTATGGCCGGACAAACAAAAATAAAGCACTAATTTTGCAATAACTTTGTTAATAATAAACATTTCGGAAAATTTTCTTAAATGGGACCAATGGGAGACCTAAACCTAGCAACTGGAAGTGGTTTTATTTCGATTGGTCAATCCGTCACTGAGTTATAGCCGGACAAACAAGAATAAAGCAGTAATTTTGCAATAACTTTGTTAATAATAAACATTTCGGAAAACTTTCTTAAATGGGACCAATGGGAGACCTAAACCTAGAGACTGGAAGTGGTTTTATTTCGATTGGTCAATCCGTCACTGAGTTATAGCCGGACAAACAAAAATAAAGAACTAATTTTGCAATAACTTTGTTAATAATAAACATTTCGGAAAAATTTCTTCAATGGAACCAATGGGAGACCTAAACCTAGTAACTGGAAGTGGTTTTATTTCGATTGGTCAATCCGTCACTGAGTTATAGCCGGACAAACAAGAATAAAGCAGTAATTTTGCAATAACTTTGTCAATAATAAACATTTCGGAAAAATTTCTTAAATGGGACCAATGGGAGACCTAAACCTAGCAACTGGAAGTGGTTTTATTTCGATTGGTCAATCCGTCACTGAGTTATAGCCGGACAAACAAGAATAAAGCAGTAATTTTGCAATAATTTTGTTAATAATAAACATTTCGGAAAACTTTCTTAAATGGGACCAATGGGAGACCTAAACCTAGCAACTGGAAGTGGTTTTATTTCGATTGGTCAATCCGTCACTGAGTTATGGCCGGACAAACAAAAATAAAGCACTAATTTTGCAATTACTTTGTTAATAATAAACATTTCGGAAAACTTTCTTAAATGGGACCAATGGGAGACCTAAACCTAGCAACTGGAAGTGGTTTTATTTCGATTGGTCAATCCGTCACTGAGTTATGGCCGGACAAACAAAAATAAAGCACTAATTTTGCAATTACTTTGTTAATAATAAACATTTCGGAAAACTTTCTTAAATGGGACCAATGGGAGACCTAAACCTAGCAACTGGAAGTGGTTTTATTTCGATTGGTCAATCCGTCACTGAGTTATAGCCGGACAAACAAGAATAAAGCAGTAATTTTGCAATAACTTTGTTAATAATAAACATGTCGGATAACTTTCTTAAATGGGACCAATGGGAGACCTAAACCTAGAGACTGGAAGTGGTTTTATTTCGATTGGTCAATCCGTCACTGAGTTATGGCCGGACAAACAAAAATAAAGAACTAATTTTGCAATAACTTTGTTAATAATAAACATTTCGGAAAACTTTCTTAAATGGGACCAATGGGAGACCTAAACCTAGCAACTGGAAGTGGTTTTATTTCGATTGGTCAATCCGTCACTGAGTTATAACCCGACAAACAAGAATAAAGCATTAATTTTGCAATAACTTTGTAAATAATAAACATTTCGGAAAACTTTCTTAAATGGGACCAATGGGAGACCTAAACCTAGCAACTGGAAGTGGTTTTATTTCGATTGGTCAATCCGTCACTGAGTTATGGCCGGACAAACAAAAATAAAGCACTAATTTTGCAATTACTTTGTTAATAATAAACATTTCGGAAAACTTTCTTAAATGGGACCAATGGGAGACCTAAACCTAGCAACTGGAAGTTGTTTTATTTCGATTGATCAATCCGTCACTGAGTTATGGCCGGACAAACAAAAATAAAGCACTAATTTTGCAAAAACTTTGTTAATAATAAACATTTCGGAAAACTTTCTTAAATGGGACCAATGGGAGACCTAAACCTAGCAACTGGAAGTTGTTTTATTTCGATTGGTCAATCCGTCACTGAGTTATAGCCGGACAAACAAAAATAAAGAACTAATTTTGCAATAACTTTGTTAATAATAAACATTTCGGAAAAATTTCTGCAATGGGACCAATGGGAGACCTAAACCTAGCAACTGGAAGTGGTTTTATTTCGATTGGTCAATCCGTCACTGAGTTATAGCCGGACAAACAAGAATAAAGCAGTAATTTTGCAATAACTTTGTCAATAATAAACATTTCGGAAAAATTTCTTAAATGGGACCAATGGGAGATCTAAACCTAGCAACTGGAAGTGGTTTTATTTCGATTGGTCAATCCGTCACTGAGTTATAGCCGGACAAACAAGAATAAAGCAGTAATTTTGCAATAATTTTGTTAATAATAAACATTTCGGAAAACTTTCTTAAATGGGACCAATGGGAGACCTAAACCTAGCAACTGGAAGTGGTTTTATTTCGATTGGTCAATCCGTCACTGAGTTATGGCCGGACAAACAAAAATAAAGCATTAATTTTGCAATAACTTTGTTAATAATAAACATTTCGGAAAACTTTCTTAAATGGGACCAATGGGAGACCTAAACCTAGCAACTGGAAGTGGTTTTATTTCGATTGATCAATCCGTCACTGAGTTATGGCCGGACAAACAAAAATAAAGCACTAATTTTGCAAAAACTTTGTTAATAATAAACATTTCGGAAAACTTTCTTAAATGGGACCAATGGGAGACCTAAACCTAGCAACTGGAAGTTGTTTTATTTCGATTGGTCAATCCGTCACTGAGTTATAGCCGGACAAACAAAAATAAAGAACTAATTTTGCAATAACTTTGTTAATAATAAACATTTCGGAAAAATTTCTTCAATGGGACCAATGGGAGACCTAAACCTAGCAACTGGAAGTGGTTTTATTTCGATTGGTCAATCCGTCACTGAGTTATGGCCGGACAAACAAAAATAAAGCAGTAATTTTGCAATAACTTTGTCAATAATAAACATTTCGGAAAAATTTCTTAAATGGGACCAATGGGAGATCTAAACCTAGCAACTGGAAGTGGTTTTATTTCGATTGGTCAATCCGTCACTGAGTTATAGCCGGACAAACAAGAATAAAGCAGTAATTTTGCAATAATTTTGTTAATAATAAACATTTCGGAAAACTTTCTTAAATGGGACCAATGGGAGACCTAAACCTAGAAACTGGAAGTGGTTTTATTTCGATTGGTCAATCCGTCACTGAGTTATAGCCGGACAAACAAGAATAAAGCATTAATTTTGCAATAACTTTGTTAATAATAAACATTTCGGAAAACTTTCTTAAATGGGACCAATGGGAGACCTAAACCTAGCAACTGGAAGTGGTTTTATTTCGATTGATCAATCCGTCACTGAGTTATGGCCGGACAAACAAAAATAAAGCACTAATTTTGCAAAAACTTTGTTAATAATAAACATTTCGGAAAACTTTCTTAAATGGGACCAATGGGAGACCTAAACCTAGCAACTGGAAGTTGTTTTATTTCGATTGGTCAATCCGTCACTGAGTTATAGCCGGACAAACAAAAATAAAGAACTAATTTTGCAATAACTTTGTTAATAATAAACATTTCGGAAAAATTTCTTAAATGGGACCAATGGGAGACCTAAACCAAGCAACTGGAAGTGGTTTTATTTCGATTGGTCAATCCGTCACTGAGTTATAGCCGGACAAACAAGAATAAAGCAGTAATTTTGCAATAACTTTGTTAATAATAAACATTTCGGCAAACTTTCTTAAATGGGACCAATGGGAGATCTAAACCTAGCAACTGGAAGTGGTTTTATTTCGATTGGTCAATCCGTCACTGAGTTATGGCCGGACAAACAAAAATAAAGCACTAATTTTGCAATAACTTTGTTAATAATAAACATTTCGGAAAATTTTCTTAAATGGGACCAATGGGAGATCTAAACCTAGCAACTGGAAGTGGTTTTATTTCGATTGGTCAATCCGTCACTGAGTTATAGCCGGACAAACAAGAATAAAGCAGTAATTTTGCAATAACTTTGTTAATAATAAACATTTCGGAAAACTTTCTTAAATGGGACCAATGGGAGATCTAAACCTAGCAACTGGAAGTGGTTTTATTTCGATTGGTCAATCCGTCACTGAGTTATGGCCAGACAAACAAAAATAAAGAACTAATTTTGCAATAACTTTGTTAATAATAAACATTTCGGAAAACTTTCTTAAATGGGACCAATGGGAGACCTAAACCTAGCAACTGGAAGTGGTTTTATTTCGATTGGTCAATCCGTCACTGAGTTATGGCCGGACAAACAAAAATAAAGCACTAATTTTGCAATAACTTTGTTAATAATAAACATTTCGGAAAACTTTCTTAAATGGGACCAATGGGAGATCTAAACCTAGCAACTGGAAGTGGTTTTATTTCGATTGGTCAATCCGTCACTGAGTTATAGCCGGACAAACAAAAATAAAGAACTAATTTTGCAATAACTTTGTTAATAATAAACATTTCGGAAAAATTTCTTAAATGGGACCAATGGGAGACCTAAACCTAGCAACTGGAAGTGGTTTTATTTCGATTGGTCAATCCGTCACTGAGTTATAGCCGGACAAACAAGAATAAAGCAGTAATTTTGCAATAACTTTGTTAATAATAAACATTTCGGAAAACTTTCTTAAATGGGACCAATGGGAGACCTAAACCTAGCAACTGGAAGTGGTTTTATTTCGATTGGTCAATCCGTCACTGAGTTATGGCCGGACAAACAAAAATAAAGCACTAATTTTGCAAAAACTTTGTTAATAATAAACATTTCGGAAAACTTTCTTAAATGGGACCAATGGGAGACCTAAACCTAGCAACTGGAAGTTGTTTTATTTCGATTGGTCAATCCGTCACTGAGTTATGGCCGGACAAACAAAAATAAAGCACTAATTTTGCAATAACTTTGTTAATAATAAACATTTCGGAAAATTTTCTTAAATGGGACCAATGGGAGACCCAAACCTAGCAACTGGAAGTGGTTTTATTTCGATTGGTCAATCCGTCACTGAGTTATAGCCGGACAAACAAGAATAAAGCAGTAATTTTGCAATAACTTTGTTAATAATAAACATTTCGGAAAAATTTTTTAAATGGGACCAATGGGAGATCTAAACCTAGCCACTGGAAGTGGTTTTATTTCGATTGGTCAATCCGTCACTGAGTTATGGCCGGACAAACAAAAATAAAGCACTAATTTTGCAATAACTTTGTTAATAATAAACATTTCGGAAAACTTTCTTAAATGGGACCAATGGGAGATCTAAACCTAGCAACTGGAAGTGGTTTTATTTCGATTGGTCAATCCGTCACTGAGTTATGGCCAGACAAACAAAAATAAAGAACTAATTTTGCAATAACTTTGTTAATAATAAACATTTCGGAAAACTTTCTTAAATGGGACCAATGGGAGACCTAAACCTAGCAACTAGAAGTGGTTTTATTTCGATTGGTCAATCCGTCACTGAGTTATGGCCGGACAAACAAAAATAAAGCAGTAATTTTGCAATAACTTTGTTAATAATAAACATGTCGGATAACTTTCTTAAATGGGACCAATGGGAGACCTAAACCTAGAGACTGGAAGTGGTTTTATTTCGATTGGTCAATCCGTCACTGAGTTATGGCCGGACAAACAAAAATAAAGAACTAATTTTGCAATAACTTTGTTAATAATAAACATTTCGGAAAACTTTCTTAAATGGGACCAATGGGAGACCTAAACCTAGCAACTGGAAGTGGTTTTATTTCGATTGGTCAATCCGTCACTGAGTTATAACCCGACAAACAAGAATAAAGCATTAATTTTGCAATAACTTTGTAAATAATAAACATTTCGGAAAACTTTCTTAAATGGGACCAATGGGAGACCTAAACCTAGCAACTGGAAGTGGTTTTATTTCGATTGGTCAATCCGTCACTGAGTTATGGCTGGACAAACAAAAATAAAGCACTAATTTTGCAATTACTTTGTTAATAATAAACATTTCGGAAAACTTTCTTAAATGGGACCAATGGGAGACCTAAACCTAGCAACTGGAAGTGGTTTTATTTCGATTGGTCAATCCGTCACTGAGTTATAGCCGGACAAACAAGAATAAAGCATTAATTTTGCAATAACTTTGTTAATAATAAACATTTCGGAAAACTTTCTTAAATGGGACCAATGGGAGACCTAAACCTAGCAACTGGAAGTGGTTTTATTTCGATTGATCAATCCGTCACTGAGTTATGGCCGGACAAACAAAAATAAAGCACTAATTTTGCAAAAACTTTGTTAATAATAAACATTTCGGAAAACTTTCTTAAATGGGACCAATGGGAGACCTAAACCTAGCAACTGGAAGTTGTTTTATTTCGATTGGTCAATCCGTCACTGAGTTATAGCCGGACAAACAAAAATAAAGAACTAATTTTGCAATAACTTTGTTAATAATAAACATTTCGGAAAAATTTCTGCAATGGGACCAATGGGAGACCTAAACCTAGCAACTGGAAGTGGTTTTATTTCGATTGGTCAATCCGTCACTGAGTTATAGCCGGACAAACAAGAATAAAGCAGTAATTTTGCAATAACTTTGTCAATAATAAACATTTCGGAAAAATTTCTTAAATGGGACCAATGGGAGATCTAAACCTAGCAACTGGAAGTGGTTTTATTTCGATTGGTCAATCCGTCACTGAGTTATAGCCGGACAAACAAGAATAAAGCAGTAATTTTGCAATAATTTTGTTAATAATAAACATTTCGGAAAACTTTCTTAAATGGGACCAATGGGAGACCTAAACCTAGCAACTGGAAGTGGTTTTATTTCGATTGGTCAATCCGTCACTGAGTTATGGCCGGACAAACAAAAATAAAGCATTAATTTTGCAATAACTTTGTTAATAATAAACATTTCGGAAAACTTTCTTAAATGGGACCAATGGGAGACCTAAACCTAGCAACTGGAAGTGGTTTTATTTCGATTGATCAATCCGTCACTGAGTTATGGCCGGACAAACAAAAATAAAGCACTAATTTTGCAAAAACTTTGTTAATAATAAACATTTCGGAAAACTTTCTTAAATGGGACCAATGGGAGACCTAAACCTAGCAACTGGAAGTTGTTTTATTTCGATTGGTCAATCCGTCACTGAGTTATAGCCGGACAAACAAAAATAAAGAACTAATTTTGCAATAACTTTGTTAATAATAAACATTTCGGAAAAATTTCTTCAATGGGACCAATGGGAGACCTAAACCTAGCAACTGGAAGTGGTTTTATTTCGATTGGTCAATCCGTCACTGAGTTATAGCCGGACAAACAAGAATAAAGCAGTAATTTTGCAATAACTTTGTCAATAATAAACATTTCGGAAAAATTTCTTAAATGGGACCAATGGGAGATCTAAACCTAGCAACTGGAAGTGGTTTTATTTCGATTGGTCAATCCGTCACTGAGTTATAGCCGGACAAACAAGAATAAAGAACTAATTTTGCAATAACTTTGTTAATAATAAACATTTCGGAAAACTTTCTTAAATGGGACCAATGGGAGACCTAAACCTAGCAACTGGAAGTGGTTTTATTTCGATTGGTCAATCCGTCACTGAGTTATGGCCGGACAAACAAAAATAAAGCAGTAATTTTGCAATAACTTTGTTATTAATAAACATTTCGGCAAACTTTCTTAAATGGGACCAATGGGAGATCTAAACCTAGCAACTGGAAGTGGTTTTATTTCGATTGGTCAATCCGTCACTGAGTTATGGCCGGACAAACAAAAATAAAGCATTAATTTTGCAATAACTTTGTTAATAATAAACATTTCGGAAAAATTTCTTAAATGGGACCAATGGGAGACCTAAACCTAGAGACTGGAAGTGGTTTTATTTCGATTGGTCAATCCGTCACTGAGTTATGGCCGGACAAACAAAAATAAAGCACTAATTTTGCAATAACTTTGTTATTAATAAACATGTCGGATAACTTTCTTAAATGGGACCAATGGGAGACCTAAACCTAGCAACTGGAAGTGGTTTTATTTCGATTGGTCAATCCGTCACTGAGTTATAGCCGGACAAACAAGAATAAAGCAGTAATTTTGCAATAACTTTGTCAATAATAAACATTTCGGAAAAATTTCTTAAATGGGACCAATGGGAGACCTAAACCTAGAGACTGGAAGTGGTTTTATTTCGATTGGTCAATCCGTCACTGAGTTATGGCCGGACAAACAAAAATAAAGAACTAATTTTGCAATTACTTTGTTAATAATAAACATGTCGGATAACTTTCTTAAATGGGACCAATGGGAGACCTAAACCTAGAGACTGGAAGTGGTTTTATTTCGATTGGTCAATCCGTCACTGAGTTATGGCCGGACAAACAAAAATAAAGAACTAATTTTGCAATAACTTTGTTAATAATAAACATTTCGGAAAAATTGCTTAAATGGGACCAATGGGAGACCTAAACCAAGCAACTGGAAGTGGTTTTATTTCGATTGGTCAATCCGTCACTGAGTTATAGCCGGTGTTGTACCCGCGAGTCGCCTAAGCGACACAGCAGTATCGTATTCAAGGCCGCCTTCCGAAAAGGCGACCAAAAAGTAATGTATAAGCATTGCATCACCCGAGTGCCTGGACATTGCGAGTCCCGAGCCTAAGATGCAATTCAGCGATTCTCCCTTCTTAGCGCCGAACGCTAAGGAGTGGCACGCACAGAAATAAGGAAACGAATAGACAGATCATCGAGAGCGTGCAAAGAGTTAGGAGGGTTACTTGTGCCTCACCAATAACCAGTTATTTAATAAAAGTCATACTTATACTCAAGAAGAACCTGATCTATACCTCAAACACCACCTTCCTTCCGCTTCCAAAGATAACCGGTAGCCGGCTTACGAGCGCGGACTACCACATTGGTGGCAGCGAGTGGGATCGTTTTGCAAAAAAGTTTTGCAAATACGTGGCAGTTATCGCCAGAAGAAGCAAAGGCCAAGGTGAAGGACGGTGTAAACTACACCGAGACGGAGGAAGAAGACCAGGCGGCAGCCAAGGTTCATACGAGGAAGTAGACGACTGGACGAGCGGCAAGGAGGAGACGAGCCTTATCGACAGCTCAGCTTACGGCACGAGCCAGTTCACCGAGCTTATCTGCGGACGGCGCGGAGAACGAGATATAGGGCAGTCAACTCCCAGCGAACAGGTGACAGCAACGGCGGCAGCCCAGCAGAATGTGGCGAACACTTCTACTGTGAGTAACATCCACACCTAGCTCAGCACGCAAGACAAACGTAAAAGTAGCGACCGTATGTCCGACCAGGGCAAGTCCGCAAAAGTATATTTCCTGCCAGACAAACGGCAGTTTAGTCGATCACTCGAATCGTTTTTCGACAAAAAATTAATATTTACCACCCCAGAAAGCGAAGGTAAACGTAGGAAATTGTCCGCGACAGCCGTAAAACACCTCTGTACGGATAGCGATCTTAGCGAATCAGACCACGGCGCATCGGGATTACAATCACCGATTAGTGACCGAATAGAAACTAGACGAGAATACCCGATAGAACGATTAGATTTTTCTCTGTTAGACGTACGAAGCCCGGAAATGGCGAACGGAGATATGACTATCTCAGAAGCACTAAGGTGCGTAAAAGTTTTTACGGGAGGCCCTGCGGTCAGAGTATCCGAATTTTTAGAGACATGCGAATGTGCGCTCGAACTAGTTAATGAAGCAGACAAACCAAAACTTTTCAGGACAATTAAAAGCGTAAAATTAGCAGGAAAGGCGCACCAAGAAATGCGATATAAAAAACTTGATACTTATGAGGAATTTAAAATAGCACTAGAAAAAGTATTTCTAGACCGACGGTCGCTAGCGTCCGTACAAATCGAGTTAAATAAAAGTCGGCAAAGGCCGGGAGAAAGCGCGCAAGCTTTTGGACGGCGCGTAGAAGAACTTCACATGCTATTAGTCAGATTAACCATCGAATCAGAACCAGATGAAGCGGGATACAATGCTATAACCGCCACTCTCAAACGACAAGCTCAAGTTATTTTTGAAAACGGTTTGCAGGGACGTGCAGCGACTATCGTTCAATCGAGAGGGTACAAAACCCTGGAAGACGCGATTATAGGAGCCTCAGAGGCAGAAATAAAGTACGGAGAAAGTCAAAGTTATGAATACACGCAATCGTCCCAAAATGAGGACCCATTTCAAAAGAATTCCCCACCTCGATGTGGAAATTGTAACCGAATAGGGCACACAACTAACAATTGCTATGCGCAAACTAGAATAAACCCGCGGAATACCCCAAACCATACAGGAGGCACTGCCCCCGGCAGGGACCAAATCGTGTGTCTGACCTGTGGACGGCCCGGGCACATGGCGCGAAATTGTCGTACTAGACCAGAAAATAGACTAACTAACAGACCAAACGAAAGTCCGTCGACATCACAAACGACGACGACAACCAACCGAAACGCGCAACAAACGCAACCTAACACAAGTAACGCTAGTAACGTAGCTAATGACGATGTAGGAAGATACAAAATAAATAGCGTAATGACAGCAACAGAATGCAAAAATCACTGTAAAATTATCTCAAAAGATTTAATAAGCGGACGCGCCACTGTGCTAGTAGACTCAGGAGCACAAGTGACACTCTTAAAAATCGGGTTAGTGCACAATAAAACAAAAGCCAGCCCGACAAAGATAGAATTAACAGGAATAGGGTTAACAGTGCAAAAGCCCCTGTGTCAGATAACTTTAAACGTACAAGTAGGAGAACAGACGATAAAGCATCGGTGCTATTTAGTCAGGGACGATTTTCCAATAGAGGCTGACGGATTGATAGGCGTCGATTTCATGCAAGCACACCGTGTAAAGATAGAACCACCCAGCCACATATCGCTTTATGGAGTAAAAATACCGCTAGAAAAAATAGGAACAAAGGTAATAGCACCGCGAACAGAAAAAATTATAACAGTACGAACAACCTCAGAAGGGGAAGGATTAGTAGAAAAAAGAGAAATAGAATCGGGAGTGTATATAGCAAATTGCTTAACCAAAGCCGAAAAAGGGGAATGCGTTGTCAGCGTAATGAATACGACCGACGACAAAGTCGAGCTCACCGACATATCAGTAGAAGTTAAAGACCCCGCGATTCTCTTTAAAGAACACGCGAATAATACAGTCAGCGCGAAAATAAATACGCTACAAAGCAGTAGAGAAACCGAAAGAATGGAAAAACTTAGGACTAGCATTAGGACCGAGAAATTAAACAAAGAGGAAAAACAAAAGATTTGCGAAATTGACGAGGAATATAACGATTTATTTTACTCGGAAGGAAATGTGGTAGAAAGTACCGACATACCCGAGCATTGCATAAATGTAGGACCGGGAACGGCACCTATCAATGTGGCGTCATATAGATTAAAACAAAAACAAAAAGAAGAAATAAATAGGCAGGCAAAGGAAATAACTGAGGCCGGAATAATAGGTAAAGGATCTAGCTCATGGAACGCCCCCAGATTAACAGTACCCAATAAATTGGAACAGCTACGAAAACATAAATTAGGGCTACAGCTAGAAATAGGCGAAATTTTAAGAAAAAAAGCAACCTACTTAGACCATACCGTCACCTCTGAAGGGATAAAACTGGATCCCATGAAAGTGCAGATAGCAAACGAATTTTCAAAGTCGGTAAACGTAAAGAACGTAGAAACATTTCTTGATTCAGTAAATTATTACCAAATTATAAAACACTTTCCAAAAGTAGAAGCCCAAGATGAGATAAATAAAGATTTGCAAACAGCATACTCTAGTAGAAGACAAAATAAAGCAAAAATTAAAGATAGTACCGCGGAAAAAGAATTATTAGCCATAGTATGGGAATTAAGATATTTCAGATCATTTTTGTACGGAACGAAATTCACGATAGTAACAGATCATAAACCGCTGACGTGGCTATTTAATGTAAAAGATCCCGGATCACGCTTCATGCGATGGCGTATTAAGCTAGAAGAATACAATTACCAGATCACTTACAAAGAATGTAAGAATAACAGCAATGCTGACGCGCTAAGCCGCGTATACGTTACAAACGCGATATCCGACACCGATGATACGGAACATAAAGAATTTTCCGCCGATGAGAAGAAACGAATCTTATACGAATATCACGATTCCCCCCTAGGAGGCCATCAAGGAGTCGATAGAACATATAATAGAATTAAATTAAAGTACAATTGGATAGGACTTCGAAAGGATATAGAGAATTATATAGCAAAATGTGCGAAATGTCAACAAAACAAATTCTTCCAAAGATAACCGGTAGCCGGCTTACGAGCGCGGACTACCACACCGGACAAACAAGAATAAAGCAGTAATTTTGCAATAACTTTGTTAATAATAAACATTTCGGAAAACTTTCTTAAATGGGACCAATGGGAGATCTAAACCTAGCAACTGGAAGTGGTTTTATTTCGATTGGTCAATCCGTCACTGAGTTATGGCCGGACAAACAAAAATAAAGCACTAATTTTGCAATAACTTTGTTAATAATAAACATTTCGGAAAATTTTCTTAAATGGGACCAATGGGAGACCTAAACCTAGCAACTGGAAGTGGTTTTATTTCGATTGGTCAATCCGTCACTGAGTTATAGCCGGACAAACAAGAATAAAGCAGTAATTTTGCAATAACTGTGTTAATAATAAACATTTCGGAAAAATTGCTTAAATGGGACCAATGGGAGACCTAAACCAAGCAACTGGAAGTGGTTTTATTTCGATTGGTCAATCCGTCACTGAGTTATAGCCGGACAAACAAGAATAAAGCAGTAATTTTGCAATAACTTTGTTAATAATAAACATTTCGGAAAACTTTCTTAAATGGGACCAATGGGAGACCTCAACCTAGCAACTGGAAGTGGTTTTATTTCGATTGGTCAATCCGTCACTGAGTTATAGCCGGACAAACAAGAATAAAGCAGTAATTTTGCAATAACTTTGTTAATAATAAACATTTCGGAAAAATTTCTTAAATGGGACCAATGGGAGACCTCAACCTAGCAACTGGAAGTGGTTTTATTTCGATTGGTCAATCCGTCACTGAGTTATAGCCGGACAAACAAGAATAAAGCAGTAATTTTGCAATAACTTTGTTAATAATAAACATTTCGGAAAAATTGCTTAAATGGGACCAATGGGAGACCTCAACCTAGCAACTGGAAGTGGTTTTATTTCGATTGGTCAATCCGTCACTGAGTTATAGCCGGACAAACAAGAATAAAGCAGTAATTTTGCAATAACTTTGTTAATAATAAACATTTCGGAAAAATTGCTTAAATGGGACCAATAGGAGACCTAAACCAAGCAACTGGAAGTGGTTTTATTTCGATTGGTCAATCCGTCACTGAGTTATAGCCGGACAAACAAGAATAAAGCAGTAATTTTGCAATAACTTTGTTAATAATAAACATTTCGGAAAACTTTCTTAAATGGGACCAATGGGAGATCTAAACCTAGCAACTGGAAGTGGTTTTATTTCGATTGGTCAATCCGTCACTGAGTTATGGCCGGACAAACAAAAATAAAGCACTAATTTTGCAATAACTTTGTTAATTATAAACATTTCGGAAAATTTTCTTAAATGGGACCAATGGGAGACCTAAACCTAGCAACTGGAAGTGGTTTTATTTCGATTGGTCAATCCGTCACTGAGTTATAGCCGGACAAACAAGAATAAAGCAGTAATTTTGCAATAACTTTGTTAATAATAAACATTTCGGAAAAATTTCTTAAATGGGACCAATGGGAGACCTAAACCTAGCAACTGGAAGTGGTTTTATTTCGATTGGTCAATCCGTCACTGAGTTATAGCCGGACAAACAAGAATAAAGCAGTAATTTTGCAATAACTTTGTTAATAATAAACATTTCGGAAAAATTTCTTAAATGGGACCAATAGGAGACCTCAACCTAGCAACTGGAAGTGGTTTTATTTCGATTGGTCAATCCGTCACTGAGTTATAGCCGGACAAACAAGAATAAAGCAGTAATTTTGCAATAACTTTGTTAATAATAAACATTTTGGAAAAATTTCTTAAATGGGACCAATGGGAGACCTCAACCTAGCAACTGGAAGTGGTTTTATTTCGATTGGTCAATCCGTCACTGAGTTATAGCCGGACAAACAAGAATAAAGCAGTAATTTTGCAATAACTTTGTCAATAATAAACATTTCGGAAAAATTGCTTAAATGGGACCAATGGGAGACCTCAACCTAGCAACTGGAAGTGGTTTTATTTCGATTGGTCAATCCGTCACTGAGTTATAGCCGGACAAACAAGAATAAAGCAGTAATTTTGCAATAACTTTGTTAATAATAAACATTTCGGAAAAATTGCTTAAATGGGACCAATAGGAGACCTAAACCAAGCAACTGGAAGTGGTTTTATTTCGATTGGTCAATCCGTCACTGAGTTATAGCCGGACAAACAAGAATAAAGCAGTAATTTTGCAATAACTTTGTTAATAATAAACATTTCGGAAAACTTTCTTAAATGGGACCAATGGGAGATCTAAACCTAGCAACTGGAAGTGGTTTTATTTCGATTGGTCAATCCGTCACTGAGTTATGGCCGGACAAACAAAAATAAAGCACTAATTTTGCAATAACTTTGTTAATTATAAACATTTCGGAAAATTTTCTTAAATGGGACCAATGGGAGACCTAAACCTAGCAACTGGAAGTGGTTTTATTTCGATTGGTCAATCCGTCACTGAGTTATAGCCGGACAAACAAGAATAAAGCAGTAATTTTGCAATAACTTTGTTAATAATAAACATTTCGGAAAAATTTCTTAAATGGGACCAATGGGAGACCTAAACCTAGCAACTGGAAGTGGTTTTATTTCGATTGGTCAATCCGTCACTGAGTTATAGCCGGACAAACAAGAATAAAGCAGTAATTTTGCAATAACTTTGTTAATAATAAACATTTCGGAAAAATTTCTTAAATGGGACCAATAGGAGACCTCAACCTAGCAACTGGAAGTGGTTTTATTTCGATTGGTCAATCCGTCACTGAGTTATAGCCGGACAAACAAGAATAAAGCAGTAATTTTGCAATAACTTTGTTAATAATAAACATTTTGGAAAAATTTCTTAAATGGGACCAATGGGAGACCTAAACCTAGCAACTGGAAGTGGTTTCATTTCGATTGGTCAACCGGTTGCGGAGTTATGGCCGGACAAACAAGAAAAAAAAAAAAAAAAAAGAAAAAAAAAAAAGCAAGATCGCCCACTGTCGAATAGAGTGACCTCCTCCTTTTCGAAGTCGGTTAAAAACGAGGTATTATCAAAACGAGTATCTCGCCGTATTGTGCTCGCGCAGTTTTAGTTTCTAAGCGTAATGGGCAAAAGCGAATGTGCGTAGACTTAAGACCACTTAATCAAAGAGTCCACATGCAAAAATATCCGTTCCCTCTAATCGAGGATCAAATAGAAAAATTGTATGGAAAACGAGTTTTTACTAAGCTAGATTTGAAAGATGGGTTCCATCAAATTGCGATCCATCCAGATCACACTAAGTATTTTGCTTTTTTTACTCCTAATGGACAATACGAATTTGTTAAAATGCCTTTTGGATACTGCGAAGCTCCGGCTGAGTTTCAGAAGCGTATTTTACAAATTTTTGATTCTTTATTAAAACAAAACAAAGTTTCTATTTATATAGATGATATACTAATACCTATCGAGACGGTTGAAGAAAATTTAAATATTCTAAAGGAAGTACTTATTTTATTAAAGCAATATGGACTCGAGCTTAACTGGTCAAAGTGCTACTGCCTGCAAAGCAAGATAGAATACTTAGGTTACGTGGTAAACTCTCAGGGAATAACGATGAGTAAACGACACGTGCAAGCGATATTAGAATATCCCAAACCGACAAATATACGACACGTTCAAAGTTTTTTAGGATTAATTAATTACTTTAGAAAGTTCATCAAAGATTATGCGATTAAGGTGAGATCACTACAGGCATTACTTAAAAAGAATGCAGTGTTTAACTTCGACCAAGACTGCGAACAGGCATTTGAACAGCTGAAAAAGGAGCTGACTTCTAAACCGATACTTCGAATTTATAATTCCAAAGCAGAAACAGAGCTTCATACAGATGCAAGCAGTAAAGGCTACGGAGCAATTCTCTTGAAAAAACAAACGGAAGGATACTTTGCACCAATTGCGTATTTCAGTAAAACTACTAATGAAGTTGAACAAAATTACCATAGTTATGAGCGCGAAACATTAGCAATAGTAAAAGCTGTAGAAAGATTTCATATCTACTTGCAAGGAATAAAATTTAAAGTGGTAACAGATTGTAGCTCATTGGTACCGCTATAAAACAACGGTATTATCCGGTATCGCCGGCCGTCTAGGAAGCGATGTACGCGGAGGTAGACCGTATGTTAAAAGAGGGGGTGATCGAGCGATCGAATAGCGAATGGTCAAGCCCGGTGGTGATGGTGAAGACGCCGAATGGTTCTTACCGTTTTTGCTGCGACTTCCGCAAGGTCAACGCGGTATCAAAGAAGGACGCGTACCCCTTACCTTTTATGGAGGGGATACTTAGTAAGTTACGCCGTGCTCGGTACATTTCGACCTTGGATCTGAGTCAGGCCTTCCACCAAATCCCGCTCGAGAACGATAGTCGGGAAGTAACCGCGTTTACGGTCCCTGGTCGTTGATTATTTCATTTTAAAAGAATGCTATACGGATTGACGAGAGCACCGGCAACGTTTCAACGGTTGCTCGATGAATTAATCGGTACTGAAATGTAGCCACACGTATTTGCTTATTTAGACGATATTATAATCGTGACGGAAACGTTCGAGGAACACTTACAAGGGGACAACACGACCTCGGAAATTGACTTCGGGATAAGACTTTGCAGGTTTGTAGTATACCTGAATAGTAATCGATCTGCAAAGTAATAGCGCGCACTAGCCATAAGATTCCGAGAAGGGCTTTAAAGTTTTACGTGTAGGACGTATACCGGTCACTTTGAACACCATCCAAGAGCGGCGCAGTGGCCGAGTTGTAGCGAACTCGATCGAACTTGTGACCGGGCGCTGGCGGCCGGGTACAAGGATGTCCCGGAACGTGACTTCAACCGGTCGCCAGCAGAACTATTGGACTGCTGGAATTGTCTCCAATACGGCAATCCAATGAGCCGGTGTCCCTGGGAGGTGCGCCAGGGAATCTGCCCTGGGTGCGGGCGCGCGGTCTATCGGAAAGAAAACTGCCCAACGTGCACGGGAACCGGCCGGCATTACCCGACCGGAAAGCCGCACATCCGGGGGAGGATGGCCGGACAGGCCGGAGAGACCGGCACCCGCCATGTGGCATAGGGGGGGAAGAGCCCCAGAAGAAGAAAAAAAAAAAATTTTTATATATTTTGTTTATGATGTTATGGCGAGTTCTCACATTTTTTTTTTAATTTTTATAAAATTTTCTTCTTATTACTATAATAAAGGGTAGTCGGGATTTAGGGTAATTTTGTGTTAAATTATTGTATAATGTTTAGTGTCCCTTCTTCCCCTTCGCATGGTGACCGGAAGTAGACCGGGTGGAAGCCAGGAATACGTAGTGCCTGGTAAGTGCCTCTTTCCATTTCTCTTAAACTTCTTTTCTTTTACTTGCTTTTTCTTTCGTTTGCTATCTAAGTTAGTCTGTATGCAGAAAATAGTTATTTCTCCGCCTAGGATGCAGAGACAAATTTTGTTTTTTATTAAGAATGTGTTGAATTAAGCCAGAATCAGCCACGAAAGCGAAGTCCGTCCACGCGGTACCGCGAACCGGAAAGGCTAAGGCTCGCGGGGGGGTGGCAAGCCGGTCGTGACGGGATGAAATTTTACCGTCGACAGTACACTCAAATAAAGCGCGGCCGGGGGGCCACCCGAGTGATTGGAAAGGGGAGATCCGCCGTTCCGGGTGGAACGGGAGACGGGTGGAACGCGTAAACACGGGCTAGGGGGGGGGGAGGACTTGTGACGTGGTATTTTGGATACCCGTCACAAACGAGAATCCTCTCCCCTTCGCACAGTGCGAAATTTTCATAATCTAGCTGGACAAAAGTCAATTTTGGTACATGTCTTAGCCGGTACATTTACAGCATATATTCGAAGCAGACAAGTTATACTACAATATAATTCATTTCCGGGAATCTACATGGAACAATAGCACGTATAAAAAGGTCGGAACGGCCGAAAACCTGAGTTTTCCCGATCGACCGCTCTCGCCTACCGTGTCGTTCGTCTGAGTTTGCTCGATAAATACGCTGTGTTTCTGTGTGCCAGCGGTGATGTTGTTCTGTGATTATTTTAGCGGAACTCTCAAGATAAATTTTCATATATTTTTTTGTTAAGATGTTTTTTTAGTTTAATCATAAACATTAAATTTATGGAGCGAGGTTTTCATGTAATTAAATAAAGTACCTTTTTAGTTTTATCTTGAGTTTCAGTTTATTTCCCCGCATTTCCCTTTTCATTGGGTATATTTTTCTGGAAGATCTATTTGTATACTACAAGAAAAATGTTTGTTTTTTTGCGGAAGTTTGCGATAGGATAAGTCAGGGTAATATGCCATCTCGGGTAATATGTCATTTTTTAATAATTTCCAAAATAATTAATAGATAGCGTTAGTTGAACGTTTGTTTCTCTAGGTTAAGTGTAAACGTTACCATAGCAACACTTATTTGTTTTTTCGTCCATAATTTACTCCGTACACCAAGTAAGTACAAAAAATACTGTCTTAATCTCATTACGTACTGTTACTTAAAGTTAAATTATCCATTTGTAATTACTCAAACGTAATTATGCAAATCACTACATAATACTATAATTATTTAGTTTTTCACTATTTTTCATACTTTTGCAACGTTTGAATTGTTTATTTCTCATAACAGACTTTTTATAAATCTTTTAATTTTTGAAATACCCGTCATTTTTACACCAGAAGTCGGATCTAATCGAAATTGTTCGTGGATCCTCTTTGTGTGGAACCTGAGTTCTTGTGTGTGTTTGTGTGTACTCAGTGTAGCGTCCTACAGCGGATCGAATCGACACACATACACACACATACACATTTAAATCTTGTTATGAAACGTAAAGATTTACAAGGTTTTTTTGATCTTTAAGAGTTAGTATTTTTTAAGATTATGTTTCTTGTTAATTTACAATAAGTATTATTTTTTTTAATTAAAATATTAAGTGGCATATTGCCTACGTGGTATACAGAATTAACCATATTTTTAGTTGGCTATTCGTTTTTTTCTGTAATGACATAAACTTAGGAGATATCGTGTGTCAAAGTTAACTGTGGTATATTCCCCCGACTTATCCTAACCATACCATTTTTCGTTATTTTCAGAATGACTTCACAAATTTCACGTCGTAAGTTTTTTAATGTTTGGTTTGCTAACGCCAAAAAAATAAGACAGGATGCTCTGTTACACTATATTTTACGAGAACTTGATGCTCAGTCCGTTTCGGATGATATTTTGAATAATTTAAAAGCAATAATTAGTAGAATTAGTCATAAAATCGACGAAAGATGGTCAAAATCAGGAAGACATCGAGAACGTTTCCTAAAAGCGAATTCTTCGTGGCTAGAAGCAAATATTTCATTTTCGGATATTGTCAATGAAGGTATCGTCGATGTTCCACCACCTGAAACGCGTAACCGGGCCGGAAGACCAACGAAAGACTTTGACAGTTCCAGTGAGAAGACAAAAAGACGGCGAATTCAGCGTCTTCTCGAAACTACATCTACGGAAGAGTTAACGATGGCAACCGTAGTACAGCTTCGCCAGTCAGGAAAAAGGGATTCAGCAGCTATTGTTAAAGAGCTTTGCCGCTTTTCACCCAGAAGAGGTACTGGTATAAAAGATGCACGAAAGCGTTTAATCAGTCCAAAAAAAGGTGGGCTTTCGAATGACCAAGCTCTGGCATTAATGATTGATACGAATTTGTCGACACACCAATACCGTATAATACGGGAGCAAGCAAAAAAAATTGACAAAAAAATCTATCCACCTTACTATAAAGTCAGAGCAGCAAAACAGTTATGTTACCCAAGTGAACTCAATGTCACAGAAACACACGCTGAAGTTAAACTACAATCTTTAATGGATCACACAATTGTAAGACTATGCAAAGCACAAGAAGAGGTCCTAAAAACGATAAATGACTTGAAAAGCCTGCATATTATTGTTAAATGGGGTTGTGATGGAGCGGAACAGAACCGATACAAACAAAAATTTTCTGAATCACACTCTAGTGATGAAAGTTTGTTCAGTATTTCAATGGTGCCTATACAAATGTATTCAATGAATGGTCAAAGGAGCAAACAAATTGTATGGCAAAACCCTTTGACATCCTCTACTCGATATTGTCGACCCATAAAGTTTGTGTTTGCCAAAGAAACTGCAAATCTTATTATAATTGAAGTTAATAAAGTTAAAGAACAGGTTATATCACTGGTGCCTACTAAAATTATTGTAAATAACATGGAAATATTAGTAAAGCCAACATTGATATTCTGCATGATAGACGGCAAAATTTGTAATGCAGTATCTTCATGTGCATCCACACAAACGTGCTACCTATGTGGTGCCAAACCCAGTGAAATGAATAATGAAGGGCTCATTTTAGAAAAGTCTGTAAGAAGGGATTATCTTTCGTTAGGCCTGTCACCTCTGCATTCTTGGATTCGATTGTTTGAGTGCATCTTGCACATTTCCTATCGTCTAGACATAAAAACATGGCAGGCTAGGGGAATTGAAAATAAAACGAAAGTGGCTGAAAAAAAGAAATACGTACAAGACAAGTTTAGGAGCGAATTGGGTCTTTTAGTAGATATGCCTAAACAGCAAACCGGAAATACTAATGACGGAAACACAGCCCGAAAGTTTTTCCGAAATGCTGAAAAGTCAGCCGAAATAACCGGTGTCAATATTGAGCTTATTAAGCGTTTCCATGTCATATTAGAGACCATAAATAGTGGGTATTTCATAAATGTCGACAAATTTCATGAATACGCTAAGGCAACAAGAAAATTGTATATCAAGGAGTATTCATGGTACGCAATGCCAGTAAGCGTGCATAAAATTTTATTTCATGGGAAAGACATAATTTCTTCGTGTGTTTTACCAATCGGTCAAATGTCGGAAGAAGCCCAAGAAGCACGCAATAAACACAATAGAAAATTCAGAGAGCTGTTCACGAGAAAAACTTCTAGAATTGACACAAACAGAGATTTACTCAATAGACTATTGATTTCATCAGATCCGTTTATTACTACTTTGCGTGCTGCTCCAAATACAAAACGGGGTAAAATTCTACCTGAAGTATTGGGACTTTTAGAAATAAGAGCCCCAATTCTTGAACGTGGGATAACAGTAGACGATATGCATAGAGATTCTGAAGAATCTGATTTAGATTCTGAAGACTCTGATGATGACACTGAGGAATTGGATGATGATAGTGATTAATCCTAATAGCGCTGAATTTTCTATTGCTCTTTTGTATTATTTGTTTTTTAATTTAATTTTAATGATTATTATGTGTTATAAAAATGTTTTATTGTTAAAATATATGCCTAAAATTATCAAAATATTTTTTTTATTATTTCATTTATATTAGACCACCTAATAATACACAAAATTTAGACAAAATAATTTTGTCCAGCTAGATTGTGAAAATATCACACTGTGCTTCGCCGCGAATTAGAGAAAGAAACGACGCGGACAGAGTCACCGGGTGGACCGCGGAAGAAAATGTAACGCGAGTCGGAGGGCCTCGAGACTGGTTCTGGGGTGGAAATATGAATAAATATTGAAATTAGACCCTCTTTCATGACCGCCACACCGGAGAGGAGAAGGACGAGGCCGGAGAGAGAACAATGGCGGCCGACAGAGCGACGACGGAGCGAGAGAGAGAGAGCCGTCGGATGAGTAAGAGAGAGAGGACACGCACGGCGAGAACGAGCGAGGCAGAGAAACGATCGGCGAAGAAAGGCCGAAATTCCGAATCTACGAGGACCACCCGGGAGCGAAACATCAAAACATCCTTTCGCTCTGCACCGGATCGGAATGACCGCTGAAATGGTCATCGGTGGCGGTCATCCGACCGGAATTCAGGAGAGAACGTAGAAATCCGCCGGAAAATTAACTAGCGAAACCGCGTGAAGCGGCCATGCGAGCGTGCGTCGCCTAGCGAGGCGGTAGAGCGAGGGAGATAGCGAATAGGCGCTCGGCTATCTCCGAGTGGGCTCGGGAAATTTCGGTAGGTCGGCTCGTAAGGAGCCGCGTGCGTTATCCTCGAAAAATTACTCTGTGCGCGACGTTCGTAATAACTAGAGGTGAGATAATTGAGCCGAGAAAGTGAGATCCTTTGTCTAGAAAGAAAGTTCCTTCCGGGTGGCGGATCAGATCGCGAGGTCGCATTCCGGGGTTATTAAGAGCCGTGTAACGGTAGATAGTCGTGTTTCAAGGGGAATTAGTGATTTTTATTATTTAATAATTACATTCTTTAGAGAAATAAGTCCTTCGACTTTCTTGTTCGTCGAATTTGTTTGTTAGCGGCGGAACCAGCCTCGATAACCGTCCAGGTGCGCGGGTAATCGCTTATTAAGTTCGTTTAATTGTTGTCCCTTTAATTATTAATTGTAAATTAATTAATTTAAGAGATTAAAGCAAGTCTAAAGTCGCAAATTCCACGGTGGAAAATTCGAGAAGCGAGGCGAACACGTGCCAGCAGCGAGCACGAGACCAGCGGTTAATTTTTCTGGACGCACTAATAAACACCGGGAACAAAGAAAGTCCGGCTTTGTATTATATCTTACCGTTAACGGAAAATTTCCGATATTTTCGTGTGATCATTTGAATAAATTAATTCTTTGTCTTTTTTGGTTAAAAAGTACTCCGAAGGAACTTTATTAATTTCATTTCCCCCCCTCAACCCACTACTCCTTGCGACTGCGTGAACGGTAATTTCGTGAGCCCTTTATCGCGGAGAGGATTCTCGCGGATTAATAAATATTAATTTGTTGAGACGGTTATTTCGCGGGGAGTGCATCCGGCACCTCCCCGGAATCTTAGGAAATAACGTTGCAAGCTATACAAAAAACTTCACGACATATTCACCAAATACGCCAATAACGCTTCCAAATTTTCGGTCGCAGCTTCCAGTCAAGCCAACGAAAGTTTAAATAATATCATGGCTCACAAGGCTCCGAAAAATAGATGCTATAGCCAAAGTGAATCGGCCGATTTCCGTTTCTCAAGCGCTGTGTGTAGTATGAATGACCATGAGAGTTACTTACAGATGGTTTCGGAAAAGCTCAAACTTTCGCCAGGGAAGAATACTGAATCCTTCATAACGAAAAAACAAGCAAAACATTCTCAAAGAGCGTCGAAGGTAAAGTTGCCTAGCACAAAAAATCGCAAAAATGTATTAGCTGATCGAAGACAGGCTTTGAGAAAAAAATCAGAACAGACGGAAGGAATTCAATATCCACCTAACTGTGGCTTTGAGGTAGATATCGATGATCTGGAAAATAATTTTGTTGAAGACGTTTTTAATGACAATTTGCATACTACTTCTCCATTGCCGGACGTTTCACACTTCGTATTCTTCGACTTGGAAACTTGGGTCCTCCAAAAATCAGCAGACATTCTGCAAATTGCTGCTAAGTGCGGTGAATACAAATTTTGCCAATATGCGAATCCTTCTCAACCAATTACATCTAGCGCAACAGCCATTACGGGCTTACGAAACGTGGCCGGAGAGTTGTTTTTATATGATAAGAGAGTTCAGTCGATTCCCATTTAGGAAGTGCTACATAAATTTAAAGAATGGCTTGCTGTATTGAAACCGTGCATTCTTATTGCGCACAATGCAAAATTTGACACGCCACACTTACTTCAAGCTTTCACAAATAATTCAATGATAGAGGATTTTTAAAATATTATCGTCGCATTCGCTGATACTCTTGTCACTCTAAAGAAGCTTCATCCTAAAAGAAAAGGTCCTGGAATGTTTAAACTGTCCACTCTCGTTGAAGATTTTCTACACATCGAACCGACTACAAATTTTCACGAGGCATCATACGATGTTGATATACTGAAGAAAATCGCTTCAACTATTCCGAAAGAGAATTTAATTGCAAATAGCAAATCTTTCACGGAATGTTTTCTTCACGAAGCTCGACTGCAAAGGGCAGCATTACTCGAACGTTCCTTGAATGTTTTGAAAGGAATAATCTCTGCAGGGATGATTAAAAAAATAGCAAGTGCAGGGATCGACCATACTAAATTACAAAAAATATATTGTGACGTAACGCATTAACGACAAGTAATTAAAATCAAAAAAAAGAAATAAAAGCAAAGTAAATTCCATAGAGATTAGATCAGTAGAATCGGAACGTAGGTAAAAGAAGGTCGAGTACGTAGAAAAAACGCGAGAAGGTCTAAAAATAGACATAGATAATGCGACAAATATCTAAGAAAAAAGTAAGGGAATTAGAAAAGGATGGATGCACTCGAAGGAAGCGGGACGAGGAGACGCGTATGCGCGAACGACCAAAATTTTCCATAATTAAGTAAATTCCAGAAGCGAGGCAATGACCTGATCAAACGGAGAGGTAGGGCACCAATTAGATTGAGAAAAAGAAAGGCACGCGAGGTCATAGAGTGGAAAACTGCATATAAAAGGAGGGTCAAGGCTAGGAAGAGTAGTCTGCGAAATAGAGTGAAGTTCCAAACGTTTTCGTGCGAATTAAAAGAGATAGAATTATTAGCGTCAGTGAAAGTTTCTAAGGCAGGAGCAATAAATCAGAGAAGCATCGAAGAAATCGAGAGCCTTCAATACCGGCATCGGAGGGAAAGAGCGCGTCGTTAGAGCAATAGAGAGGTACGAGCGTGCGAGATCCCTCTCCGCTGCCGACTTACATACACATTCATACGACACAACGTCTCCCAAAGTAAGCGTATTCATCTTATTGCCTTTTCCTAAGATTCCCGTAGTATAAGTATTAGAATAAGTGTCTTAGTAATACGTCGTATACATAAGATTCCTAGGATATAAACAGTAGGCTAAGAGTGTGAGTGAGAGGGACGTGTGAGAGAGCGTATGAGACGAGCGAGTGCGTGAGAGCAAGAGAACGAGTGAGTGAGAGCGAGAGGACGTGTGAGTGCGACGGTATAGAAGAGGAAGAGCGAACGTGCGAGGGAATAAGATCGAGCGTAGTTATAAGAACCTTAGGTAAGTGTGCGTAAGCAAAAGCGTCTTCGACGAGCGCGTCGAAAATCCGTGCATAAAAACAACTGCCGAACAGCTGATCGAGAGCATCGACCGTAACGGACGGATTCTAAGGAAGTAAAGAAAATACCAGCTATAGGGCGGCTGGGGACCCCCAACGAAACAGCCCTGCTGTATGAATTTTTTGATGTTTAAAATGACCGCCATTTTGAAACCGGAAATTGAATCAATTCGAAATTGTTAGTGGATCTATGTTAGGAAGAATTGGATTTTTCCTATAAATTTCAGCTTTATCCGTTCAGCCGTTTACGCGCTAGAGTCGATAAAAATATGTATTAGTCCGCCATTTTGTACCGTTTTGCTGAAAAATTTTGAAAAAATTCATGTTATTAGTTGTCATAATTTTACATATTTCTGCAAAATTTTAATTGTTTTGCTCTTATAACAGACTTTTTATGAATTTTTTAATTTTTTAAATTCCCGCCATTTTGTAACCGGAAGTCGGATCGAATCGAAATTGTTAGTGGATCCTCGTCGGGTGTAACTGTATTTTCCGTGTAAATTTTACTTCGATTCGTTCAGTCGTTTAGACGGTAGAGTGGATACACACACACACACACACACATACATTTAGATCTTGTTATGAAACATAAAGATCCAAAAGGGTTTTTGGATATCTCGAATAGTTTCGGAGATAATCGTCCGTTACACTTTTTGCTCGATCGAGAGCATAAGGAACTCTCTGCGGTCGTGCCTAAAAAGAGAATTTGGTGTCATAATTTGCGAAATCCTTTACTTTTCCCACTGCCAGTCCTTTTGAGGATCGAATTGTGTAGGAGGTAACGTACAGGAAAAGGGTTAGAAAAGCGATACGTTACAATTGGCGCCCAACGTGGGGCTGACAGTGCGAGAAAAGAGAGGAGGAAATAGAGACAAAAAACGGAAACAAGTGAAAACATGGCAGAGAAGGAGTCACAAAGTACCGTGCAAGATACAGGCATAAGCACCATGGAAACCAGCGACCACCTCGAATTTACATTCTCGGTGCCCCCAACGGTCAGCACAAGAAGAAGTGCCACACTCGCCGAAGAACTCGAACAAGCCGGAGCCGAAGAAATGGTACGGCGACCACCGACAAGACAGGAGGAAATTATCATAGAGGAAACGGCGGCAGAAGAAACCCCCGAGACTCCGGGGCTGCCCACGGTGTCGATGGCGGAGGTACTGAACGCGATCAAGGAAATGGGGTATCAGTTCGAAAGAATAAACTTGAAAATCGATCGCAAGGTGAAAGAACTGGAAAGGAAAATGGCAGAAAAGTTCGACGAATGGTCGAACGCCATGGCGAGAAACATCTCGCAAACCTTGACGGGACATCGGCCCACTTAAACGAACGATCGAGGAGATGAGCCGCAGAATCCACGAAAATGAAGATCTTTTCGACGATTTAGCAAGAAGCTTTCGCGAAACCAGGAACACCGTGGAAGACTTCCGGAAAGAAATGGAAACAATACGGCGAAGCCTAGACGACATCAAGAGCACTCGGGAGGAAACACCGGGGACACGGATGACGACGTGCCAAGGCTATCAATCAAATATTCGGGAACTCGCCCTGCGCAGAGCATCACCGAATTTTGCCGGTTCGGGGAGGGAGAGGCCGCTCAAATTCCTACGGGAATTGGAGAACTACCTCCACGCCACGAGAGTACGAGACAATGAATTCAAATTCATCGTCGAGCAGAGCCTCACGCGCACAGCGAGGGACTGGTGGAACGTTGTAGATAATCGAGTGACCACATTTAAGGAGTTCGCACAAAAATTCACGGAGCGCTTCTGGAGTCGGGAACAACAGGTACGCATCCGAAGAAACTTAAACAACGGCTTCTACCAGGAACACCGAAACACCACGAGGGTCGAATATGCATCAAGACTATGTGCGAACGCATACGATCTATCGCCGCGGGTAAGCGAGGAGGAGATAGTCGAAGCTCTAGCAGCCCACTTCACGACAGACATTCGAGACGAAATCATTCTAAAGGGAGCAAATACCGTTGAAGGATTGATTCGAATACTAGAACGACACGATCTAAAGAGACCAGTAAACGCACAGCGAGGACCACCCGCGCATGTTCCAAATCCAACGCCAAGACGACCAAGTCCACAAACAATTAACCCGGCACCAACGAATCAATCGACACCATACAACAATCGTAGCGGCAATAACAACAACACAAATGGTAGGCGAGAGGGAGACCGGGGGTGGGCAAGACCGCCGCAGGTGAATGCAATAACACAAGAAGAAACGCATCTAGAAAAAACGTTAGACACGCCGAACAACCAGCGACGAGACACAACAGCCACGGAGCGGGGAAACGCCAGTGTGTCGTACCATATGTAAAAACCGCACACGCATATGAGAATACGACACGAATAGAAAAAGTGACAACCACGAAACAAGAAACGGAAGAAAAAGATGTGCGGAATAAGAAAGAAGAGAAAGAAATACAGGTAGTAACGAAAGAAACGAAAGAAGAAGAAAAGGGTGAAATAAACACGAGACGGCAATGCCCAACCATACGAATAGAAATCTAAGGAAGAGAGGTACAAGCACTGATAGACACGGGCAGCGAAATCACCTGCATCTCGGAGGAAAGGTACGAGGACAACAAGACAAAATGGGGAAGATGTCCCACGGTACCGACAAAAACACTACGAGTAGTAGGAGCAACGGGACGGAAATCGGCAATCAAAAGGAAGCAAATGATGGCGAGCACAAGGATAGGGAGCATACGAGCGGATTTGACGTTCTTAATTATTCCAAGTTTAGTAAGAACATGCATCCTAGGGATGGACAGCTTAACACATCTAACAAGGGAACTACTCCAACCCGAAAATTCAGAATTTAATGAAACTTTGTGGGTATGTAGAGTTCATCGAGTAGTGCAAGGAGCAATTTTTTTTTCTGCGGAAATTCACTTTAAGGGGGTGGAATCACCCCTCAAAGTTTTCGGAATTTTTCGTTTTTTCAATATAACTGCCAAACTATAAGAGATAGAAAAAAACTTTAAATGTAAACCTTGCATGGTTTTTAAATATCTGTCAGACTGCGGTGAAAAAAATTTTCAAAAAGTTTTCAATTTTTTATAACATATATTTTATTATGTAAAATGCGTATATATATGCAATTTATATATATACCTACTCTAGTTACGTTGTCTAGTTTACAAAACACTTAAAATAACATTAAAAAAAATTTTTTTTTTCATATAATGTTTATATGGTGTATATTATACGATGCCGTGTATATACACATAATATGTGTTTTTATGTCCATAAATATTTTATATTATATTGTATATTCTTATTATGTATATATTTACACATTATCGGAGTGATAATGAAATTCTTCGAAAAAGTGTTTGAAACATAAGAGCTGATCGCACCGTGAACAGCCATGACCAATGTAGTCACTATCGGCGATGTTGCGTTAAACATTCTGTTTATCTATGTATTTATACATTATCGGAGTGATAATGAAATGAATCCCTAAAAGAATCGGCACGTGGGAAATGGATTGCTTCAGTATTTTGGCCGTGTACAAAAGATATTGCGGGTTTATCGTCTGATATACATGAACTTGTGTGTCAAAGGTTACAAACTTTTATAATATACACGCCGTGCGATACATTATGAAAAAGCTAAAAATACACGTAGGTATGTGTTCAGACGATAAAAAGCCGCTATATAAATAGTACACTTTTGCGATGCGCTTCATACGTTCTTCTTTTTCTGATTGTGAACCAGTCCTCTCGTTCCTCGAAAATTTTTGTTTCAAGCGCTGTAAAATGGTAGTAATAAATCCGGTTAATGTTATTCATTTATTAATAATAACTTTTAACGCGGTTGATGTAAAAGAATGCAGGTTAAATCGCCGTGAAATAGAACTCCATGATACGATTAGAGACATCCTCTTGGAAAGTTCACAAGCTACATCCATTGATATAGAAAGCGATACAACATTAGAATTTTTTGATCCGTCTCGAGCGCATTCGGCGGAATTTGTGGGCGATTGTGATCTAGACTCGGAAGAAATTTCGGAAACCATTCAAGTTGAAGAAGAACCTTGTGTCCCAGAAGAAGGAGGAATTATCGATTTGGAATATAAAGAAAAAGCGGTTGACTATTGGAATAGCGGAAAAAGGAAGCGATTGTCTTTGGACACGGTGAGGCAAAAATTCAGAAAAGTAAAATCAATAAATCAGTTATATAGGTGGGAGCAGTCTGTTGTAAAAGGAGGCACTCGAAGAGAGAAGTTAAAACGCATAGCACAGTATACATTTAATAAATTTTCCGAAAGTGCTAGTTGCAATGCTATCATTCATGATATGGATATACGACGGTGGGCGTTGGAGGCAAAAGAAGAAACGGAATTAGAAGATTTTAAAGCATCCGCAACATGGTTATCAAATTTCAAAACTGTCCATGCCATTGTATCATGGAAAATAAATAAATTCATTAGCCGCTCATATCATACACAGACGGCAGATTTGGAAGAAACTGCAAGAAGTTTCATAAATGAGATTAAACCTCATTTATCCGATTATGGATTGATGAATGTGTTCAACGCAGATGAAAGTGGCTTCAATATCGAACTACATTCCGGACGTACGCTAGCCGTTAAAGGTGCAAAAAAAGTAGAAGCCTCCGTCCAATCTGTGTTTGGAACAACTCACAGTTACACTATTTTGCCTATGATATCTGCGACAGGAAGGCTTGCATCACCCTTATTCATTGTATTGAAAGAACCAACTGGTAATTTCGAACCGCAAGTACAGAAGACGCTATTTCAGCCAGAAAATGTACACCTTGCAGCATCAACATCCGGAAAATTGACTGCGAATCTATTTAATAGTTGGTTTGTTAATGTCTATTTACCGAATAGTGGATCTCGCAGAATTTTATTGTTAGATTCGTGGACCGGTCACTGCCCAGCCTCTTTAAAAAGCAATGTACCAACTGACAAAGATGTACAAATATTTAGCATTCCAAAGAAAACCACAGGTATCATTCAACCACTAGATGTATATGGCTTCAGAGTATGGAAACAATTTGTAAGAAGATTTTCAGACCTCGTAATTCTATTAGATTACGATATTAACATATATTCCCGAAATAATATTATAAAATTACAATCGTTAGTACACAATCAATTAGGAGCACCGAAATACACAAGTATGTTTGCATACGCGTGGTACAAAAGCGGATATACAGAAAACAGGCCGAATGAATTTGAGCATCCCATAGATTACGCATTTTCATTTCAAGACTCCGCGTCTTCTACCCGGTGCTCCCTATGCGGAAAGCCAGCAATTATTCTCTGTTCACGGTGCGATCAGCTCTTATGTTTCAAACACTTTTTCGAAGTGTTTCATTATCACTCCGATAATGTGTAAATATATACATAATAAGAATATACAATATAATATAAAATATTTATGGACATAAAAACACATATTATATGTATATACACGGCATCGTATAATATACACCATATAAACATTATATGAAAAAAAAAATTTTTTTTAATGTTATTTTAAGTGTTTTGTAAACTAGACAACGTAACTAGAGTAGGTATATATATAAATTGCATATATATACGCATTTTACATAATAAAATATATGTTATAAAAAATTGAAAACTTTTTGAAAATTTTTTTCACCGCAGTCTGACAGATATTTAAAAACCATGCAAGGTTTACATTTAAAGTTTTTTTCTATCTCTTATAGTTTGGCAGTTATATTGAAAAAACGAAAAATTCCGAAAACTTTGAGGGGTGATTCCACCCCCTTAAAGTGAATTTCCGCAGAAAAAAAAAATTGCTCCTTGCACTACTCGATGAACTCTACATACCCACATAGTTTCATTAAATTCTGAATTTTCGGGTTGGAGTAGTTCCCTTGTAAATTGCAAAATCGAAATGGGGAAGGGAGTGGTGAAATTTAGGGATGGAGAAAAGGAGGAAGAAATAAAAGTAGAAAGCGTGGAAGAGTCGGAAGGAGAGAAGAGAGTCGAAGTAGTGGAGAAGTTCGAGGGAACGGACCCAAAGCGCGGCGTTCCAAAGGTGAACTCGATGGAGGAGGAGATGCGAGGGGAAGCAGAAGAAATACGGAGGAAAGTAGAGGAGTGCGAGGGGCTCACCACGAAAGAGAAGGAAACATTTCGAGAATTGTTGTGGAATTATAAAGATGTGTTTAGCGAAAAACCCGGAAGGATAAGCGTTTACGAACACAAACTAGAAGTCACGGATGAAACGGCATATATCCATCAATCATACCCGGTCCCTATGGCGTATAGAGAACGTAAACCAGGAAATCGAAAAGATGCTGGAACAAGGAATAATACAAAGGTCAAACAGCCCGTACATAAATCCACTAGTTACAGTCATCAAAAAAGACGGTCGCATTAGATTATGCTTGGACGCAAGACAACTCAATAGAATTTTATTACCGGATCATGAGTGCCCAGTCCCACCCGAAACCATTTTTCAGCAATGCGGAAGCGCAAAGGTCATGTCAAGCCTGGACATGGTCAGCAGCTTCTGGCAGATACCTCTCACACCCGAGTCGCGAAAATATACGGCATTTCTCCATAGTGGACAATGCTACGAATTTAGAGTGACTCCGTTCGGTTTAAAAACGAGCAGCGCGAGCCTTATCAGAGGACTGGCACACGTTCTGAAAGGGCTGGGGGACAACATTCTAAATTTCGTGGACGACATTTTATGCATTTCCAAAAGCCCGACGGGACATATGACACACCTAAGGAAATTATTCGAGCGTTTAAAAGAAATGAAAGTCACATTAAACCTCAAGAAATCAAAATTCTTTAGGAAGGAAGTACATTTTCTCGGACACGTACTAACGACTGAAGGCATTAAACCGCAGACAGAAAAAACGGAGGCGATAAAAAACTATTCGCGCCCGAAAAACATAAAACAACTGCGAGGATTCCTCGGTCTCATTAATTTCTATACGAAATTCACGCAAATGCATGCAAAGGAAATCGTCCCGTTCCTGGAAATGATAAAAAAAGGCAGCCGCTGGGAATGGACAGAAGAGCGAATAAAGGCGTTCGAACATGTAAAAAGCCTATTTCTCGATAGCGTTATTTTAAAGCACCCCGATCCGCGAAAACCGTACTACCTACACACCGACGCGAGCGAATATGCACTAGGACAGATCCTATCCGGACAGACCATAAAGGCTTAACCTTTCTAATAAAAAAATTTTTAACAAAAAAAATAGAAACCGACTTCGAAAAAAGCGCTAAAAAGAGTGAAATAATTTTTTATGTATACCGACAATATTCGATTTCATCATTATCATACTCAGAATATTGCAACTTTTTCGGCGGCGACACAAAATATTCCAACACGGTCATTTTCACGAACAAAGGAGTAAGTGCCTAATACATAAATATCCATCAATGTCCGTGAATTTCTGGCTATTAATGTACTGTTAATGAATTTTCTGTCGCCTCCGAAAAAGTTGCAATATTCTGAGTATGATAATGATGAAATCGAATATTGTCGGTATACATAAAAAATTATTTCACTCTTTTTAGCGCTTTTTTCAAAGTCGGTTTCTATTTTTTTTGTTAAAAATTTTTTTATTTCATACTTTTTAGTGTATAATCGATCAAGATGTGGAAATAAAGTTATGTAGGTAATATTTGCAAAAGGATCGAAAAGGTTTGGTTCCGATATGTGAAGTCGTCGAGGAGATATAGAAGAATAAACAAATGATTTTGCAATAACAATTTAAACATAGTAACAATTGAGAATGTGTCACATAATGTTAGTAAGTGAGCAGTATTTGCGAAAGGATCGAAAAGGTTTGGTTCCGATAGGTGAAGTCGTTGAAGAGATATAGAAGAATAAACAAATAATTTTGCAACAATTAATAAATTTTTTATATAATTAATATCTGCTAATTATTTCTAAGAAGATAGTAATAGTTTCTTTCATTACAATAAATCAATCCCATTCAAAAAGATATTGCAATAAATCTGAATAAAGCAGTAATTTTGCAATAACTTTGTTAATAATAAACATTTCGGAAAAATTTTTCAAACGGGACCAATGGGAGACCTAAACCTAGCAACTGGAAGTGGTTTCATTTCGATTGGTCAAACGGTTGCGGAGTTATGGCCGGACAAACAAAAAAAAAAAAAAAAAAAGCAAGATCGCCCACTGTCGAATAGAGTAACCTCCTCCTTTTCGAAGTCGGTTAAAAACCTGCCGATTTACTAGTGCAAGACTCATGCCATGGGCAATAAATATTCAAGAATATGATATCGAAATCGAATACTGTCCGGGAAAAGAAAATAAGGTAGCGGACGCGTTGAGCCGACTCCCACGCGAGGAGGGCGAGACACGGGAAGGGGACATCATTATAGCAAGCCTACTCGAAGAAAATAAAGCCATGACTTTGACCGACTGCTTCGCGGACATAGCCGAGAAACAACGAGATGACGAACGTCTAAGGAACATAACAAAGACGTTAGAAAAACTGTCGGGCGAGCAAGACGAGCGATACAGCATCTTCTAAAATATATTATACAGGGTGTCTGCTTCCTATATGCCTAGAGCTAAATCACGTGTAGCCAGGAATAAATAAAGCCGAAAGGAGTCATAAAAGGTAACATAAGGTAGGTAAATTAACGAGTTATTAATTATAAGAGATAGGCAAATCACGACGCGCGAAAGCGGTAGGCGGCGAGCCGCGGCCATGCTAGTCTAGCGGCGCGTGGCGAGTGGCGAGCGGGTGGGGCGCCCGAGCTCGTCTACATACATGGGAGAGGAGCGATCGGGAGGAGCTTTCCACGAAAAAGTGAGAAGCAGTGGGGCATTAACGCTCGAGCATCGCGTTGACTTTCTTTCTCCCTTCCTCTCTCTTTCTTTCTCTCTCCTTCTTTCCTCCACGGCGCTACCGTCCGATGGCGACTCGCGCGGACTCTTTCTCTCTCCCTTCCTTTCTCTCTTTCTTCTACGGCTCGAGCATCGAATTGTTTACTTTCGCTCTTCCTTCCTCTCTCTTTCTTTCTCTCTCTTCCTTTCCTCCACGGCGCTACCGTCCGATGGCGGCACGCGCGGACTCTCTCTCTCTATCTCTCTGTCTTTCGCACTCGCGGAATAAATAATATTATGCTATCTGTTCCACACCACCTCGCGGTCGATAGCGTGGCGCATTTTTTTTAAAGTGGTATCCCCAATAGGTCTAATCCACATAAATAAATAAATAAATAAATAAATAAATAAATAAATAAATAAATAAATAAATAAATAAATAAATATCCCTTTAGTGTGGATATTGTTCAATATGGCCGCCTCTTTCCCGAACACATAACTCCGCCCGCCTCACGATGTCTCGAGTCGCTCGCCTAATCATGTCTTCCGGGATGCTATCGAATGCATGAGAAATTTCTACACGCATTTCTGCAGCTGTCCTGTCACGCGCGTGCTCGACTAAACTTTTTACATAACCCCAAACGAAATAATCCAGCACGTTTAGATCAGGCGATCTAGGCGGCCAAGCGATTGGGCCGTCCCTTCCAATCCACCTATCTAAATATTTTCTATTTAAAAAGTCGCGCACTCGACGCGAATAATGCGCGGGTGCTCCGTCCTGCTGAACTATTAGATTGTTCCTTATGTGAAGAGGTACATCTTCTAATAGTACCGGCAGCGTATTCTCTAAAAATTCCGCGTAAATATCTCCGTTCAGTCGAGGCGGCAGAAAAACTGGTCCAATCTGAAAATTGTTACAAGAAAAGTAAAAGAATTATGTATAACTACGAAAAAAGATTACTTTAATTAACGATGAAAAGTTACTTACAATTTTATCGCCGATCACACCGGCCCAGACATTGACGCTCCACCGGTACTGGAAAACGCGAGGACGTACCACGTTCGGATTTTCCGTTGACCAATTGATATAATTCCGGCTATTAAATACGCCGTTTGGCGTAAAAGTTGATTCGTCAGTCCATAGGATACGATCAACGAATGACATATCTCGCCTACATTGTGCGAGCAGTCCTGAAGAAATGTTTTTCCTCATGTTAATATTTTGTACGAATAATAAAACATGTAATTGGTAATAATAAACTTACCTTCACAGAAACTTATTCGCCGTTCCCTATCAGTTGCAAATATCTGTTGCACACGCTGATAGCGAAACGGGTGCAGTCCGTTTCGCACGAGAACGTTATGTACAAATGTTCTGCTAAGGTTTAGCATTTGCGCTAAACGCCGGACGCTTCTATTGGGGTTTTCCTCGATGGCATCCAAAATTCTTTCTTCGTTTATTAGATTTAAGCACGCAGGCTTATTAATGTTGCGCTCATTCGAAAGTTAATTTCCTATCTTTCTCATATTCTCCGCGCGCGCCCGTTCCCCTTCCCCGCGCGTTCGACTACGTCCGAATCGGCGCGCGATCGCCCGCTTTTTTAGCGCTGCGGATATTTTTCCACGAATTGATCTTCTCCGTCTTTCCTTCTTTCTTCGTTTTGTTTACTTGCTGGCCCAGCGACACGCCGCGACCAGTACTCGTGTGATTATCGTACGGTAAACACTCGAGATGTCTTTTTCGTTGCAAGAATACGCTGATATGGTTATTGCCTATGGCATGACCAATCAAAATGCAACGATCGCGGCACGCATTTACAGGGAGAGATATCCCGAACGTCAGCGTCAACCTGACAGACGAACTATTTTTTCATGCGTTCAACGCATGAGAGAGACGGGGAGTATACTCCCAGATGAGCGCAACATTAATCAGCCTGCGCGCTTAAATTTAATAAATGAAGAGAGGATTTTAGATGCGATTGAAGAAAACCCCAATAGAAGCGTCCGGCGTTTAGCGCAAATGCTAAACCTTAGCAGAACATTTGTACATAACGTTCTCGTGCGAAACGGACTGCACCCGTTTCGCTATCAGCGTGTGCAACAGATATTTGCAACTGATAGGGAACGGCGAATAAGTTTCTGTGAAGGTAAGTTTATTATTACCAATTACATGTTTTATTATTCGTACAAAATATTAACATGAGGAAAAACATTTCTTCAGGACTGCTCGCACAATGTAGGCGAGATATGTCATTCGTTGATCGTATCCTATGGACTGACGAATCAACTTTTACGCCAAACGGCGTATTTAATAGCCGGAATTATATCAATTGGTCAACGGAAAATCCGAACGTGGTACGTCCTCGCGTTTTCCAGTACCGGTGGAGCGTCAATGTCTGGGCCGGTGTGATCGGCGATAAAATTGTAAGTAACTTTTCATCGATAATTAAAGTAATCTTTTTTCGTAGTTATACATAATTCTTTTACTTTTCTTGTAACAATTTTCAGATTGGACCAGTTTTTCTGCCGCCTCGACTGAACGGAGATATTTACGCGGAATTTTTAGAGAATACGCTGCTGGTACTATTAGAAGATGTACCTCTTCACATAAGGAACAATCTAATAGTTCAGCAGGACGGAGCACCCGCGCATTATTCGCGTCGAGTGCGCGACTTTTTAAATAGAAAATATTTAGATAGGTGGATTTGAAGGGACGGCCCAATCGCTTGGCCGCCTAGATCGCCTGATCTAAACGTGCTGGATTATTTCGTTTGGGGTTATGTAAAAAGTTTAGTCGAGCACGCGCGTGACAGGACAGCTGCAGAAATGCGTGTAGAAATTTCTCATGCATTCGATAGCATCCCGGAAGACATGATTAGGCGAGCGACTCGAGACATCGTGAGGCGGGCGGAGTTATGTGTTCGGGAAAGAGGCGGCCATATTGAACAATATCCACACTGAAGGGATATTTATTTATTTATTTATTTATTTATTTATTTATTTATTTATTTATTTATTTATTTATTTATTTATTTATTTATTTATTTATTTATTTATTTATTTATTTATTTATTTATTTATTTATTTATTTATTTATTTATTTATTTATTTATTTATTTATGTGGATTAGACCTATTGGGGATACCACTTTAAAAAAAATGCGCCACGCTATCGACCGCGAGGTGGTGTGGAACAGATAGCATAATATTATTTATTCCGCGAGTGCGACAGACAGAGAGATAGAGAGAGAGAGTCCGCGCGTGCCGCCATCGGACGGTAGCGCCGTGGAGGAAAGGAAGAGAGAGAAAGAAAGAGAGAGGAAGGAAGAGCGAAAGTAAACAATTCGATGCTCGAGCCGTAGAAGAAAGAGAGAAAGGAAGGGAGAGAGAAAGAGTCCGCGCGAGTCTCCATCGGACGGTAGCGCCGTGGAGGAAAGAAGGAGAGAGAAAGAAAGAGAGAGGAAGGGAGAAAGAAAGTCAACGCGATGCTCGAGCGTTAATGCCCCACTGCTTCTCACTTTTTCGTGGAAAGCTCCTCCCGATCGCTCCTCTCCCATGTATGTAGACGAGCTCGGGCGCCCCACCCGCTCGCCACTCGCCACGCGCCGCTAGACTAGCATGGCCGCGGCTCGCCGCCTACCGCTTTCGCGCGTCGTGATTTGCCTATCTCTTATAATTAATAACTCGTTAATTTACCTACCTTATGTTACCTTTTATGACTCCTTTCGGCTTTATTTATTCCTGGCTACACGGGATTTAGCTCTAGGCATATAGGAAGCGGACACCCTGTATAAGCAATGCGGACGAAACGTATGGAAGCTAATTATTCCGGAAAATATGGTAGAAAAATTAATAGAAGAATGCCACCGAACCTACGGACATATAGGCACATATAAATGTTATAAAATCATCTCTGAGGACTTATACATCCCGAAACTGCAAAAGCGAATCGCGAACGTAATCCGAACGTGTGACGTTTGTCAGAGAAATAAAGTCGCAAATCAAGAAAGTTATGCAGAAATGCAAAACATAGTCATGACGGGACCACTCGAATTGCTCTCCATCGATTTTTGTGGTCCGTTACAAACAACTAAGGGAGGCTTTAAGCACATTTTAGTAACAATAGATGCATTTAGCAAATACGTGGCATTATATCCGCTCAGAAAAGCAGACGCAGCAGCTACCATACGAGGTATCTTCAGCCACTATATCCCAAACCACGGAAGACCGAAAAGGATACAAATTTGACCATGGCACATAATTTACATCAAAGAAATGGTTGGAAAAATTAAAACAGGAAAACATTCAGCCAGTATTCTCATCGATTCGACATCCACAAGGAAACATAGTAGAACGAGTAAATCGGGAATTAGGAAGATTCTTTCGAACCTTCGTGGGAGATAACCATGCAAGCTGGATTAAGTGGATACCAGTAGTCGAAAATTGCATAAATGAAGTACACCACGAAACCACGGAAATGACACCAATCGAGCTGCATAAAGGTGAGAAACCACAAAGAGCATGGAGCGCATGGATAGCCGACCAGGCAAGTAATAAATAACCATCGCAGGAAGAAAAACTAATGCTCGCAAGAGAGAGAATAAGGAGAAAGGGAAAGAAGCGTGCGAAAAGATTCAATAAAATGCACAAATTAACAGACTTTAAAGTCGGAGATTGGGTGTTGGTAAAAGCATGCAATGTGTCAGACCCAGCCAACAAACAAATCGCGAAATTTCTAGCGCTTTACGAAGGGCCATACGTGCTAGAAAGCCAAATCGGGGCCGCTACTTTTGTAATCGGGGAAGGAGCGGGGAAGATTCCACGCAAATAACATGAAACTATATCACCGTAAAGAACAGAAAAGGACAGGGCAGGGAGGACGAGGTGTATCGAGAAGAAAGGAGAGATACAAGAGACAAGGAGGAAGAAAGCACGCTAGCAAGACTGAGAGAGAGAGTAGAGAAAGAAGAAGGAGTAAACCAAAAAGAGATGGAAAATCGGGAAGCGACAGTAAACCAAAAAGAGACCGAAAACAAACCTAACGTAATAGACAAGGACGAGAAAAATAAAAAACAGTGGCGTGACAACGAACAGCGAATCGGCATGACTTTTGACGAGAACCCCGAGATTACAAAGGAACCAGAGGAGAAGGGAGAAATTTCCGAAAAGCGGACAGTACGTTATCCGCTACGTTCAAGGAAACAGTGAGAAAACAAGGAAAATGAATACGATCAGTTATCTCAACCAAAGGGAAATCACGGGGAGAAGTGGGCGTCTGTGGACACCATACGCCATGTCCACTACACCATGGGCCATACCGTTTTTACACAACCGGCGAACCCTCCCCAGACTCACCATGGGAAGAATGATCCGCGCGCTATCAGCCCAAAAATTAGCAGTGCGACTGCAAGAGGATCATCCGAAATACATCAGGATCCAGAGGGCACTATTACAACACGCATGAGATCACCCGACGTTGATGTCACTACCTGAGTGCCTAATCCAGGAAGGCAGTCCGTGTATTGTGATTTACCACTGGCGTTATGAGCGTGGTATCATCGAGAAAAAAGGAGAACGGCGGACGAGAATCTTTCTTCCGGACACCTGTCAGCTGGTAACCCGCCGCAATAGAAATATCTACCCGCTTCCACAGGAGCTCGAAGGAGAAGGAGCAACGGCGCTTATCGTCGCCCTAAGGGGAATTGAAAGCGCCGAATCGCCAGCAAGAACCAGGGCGGAAGTGAAGTACCTGGAACAGGAAATTCGGGGGAAGCGGCTGGTCCTGGACCTCAAAACACAAGGTCCAGAAGAGGAAGACAGGGTACCGGTGCCTGCAGAGGTTGGATATCGCAGATGGGGTATCTTATACAATCTAGGTAGAGTGGTCCGATTCCACCTGGATCAGTGGAGGGACGACCAGTGGGGTTGTTTTTGCTCGCTCGCTACGCTCGCTCGCGAGTGGGATGCCTGTGGTTAGTAGTGGGTATTGTTTGGTGTTGCTTAGTTGCGGAATCGCTTTTTCTTCATATTTGATACCGATAGGTATCACATTAAGAACTTCCCGATTACATAAGTGGTCATTTGTTCATTCGCATCGCCTGCTCGCAAATTCTTATCTTCCCGTGAAAATTGCGTTGTGACTCACTCGCTATTTGAAATATAATGACCAATGGTTATCACATTTAAAAGAAAATTAAAATGTAATACTTCAATCGAAAAGTATTATATATTTATCTCAGAATATGTAACACTAAGTTAGATAACCATTTTCGGGAAACATCAATAATTTTCTACAAGACAACATGTTTGATATATGATTTCGCATTTTATGGACATTATAATGAAATGCATTACTCGGATTTTTATTAAAACATAATAATGTTGCAAAATATATTGCAAACGCACCACAATCAATGCCATTAGTCTGTCTCTGTACTTTGTGGAATATGTAGGTCTTACGGAATCTGTAAAGAGCATTTAAAAAATCTGGTTGATCACCTTCCAAACAATTCTTATATAAACTATCGTAAATGTGAATATTACCCTGACCATCGGATTTAGTGCATATCCAATGTCCTATTACGTCCGAACCTAGTCCACCAGAATATATAATCTGAATATTTTGTCTATGTCTAGGAATTGGTTCTAAATTTGTCAAAAAAGCTCTTATATATCCCGTGTTCTGTGTAAAATTATGACGACCATGTTCATTCAATGCTCTGTTCATAAATTTCCTGAAATAAATTAATATGTGTATCTTGCAAATAACAGTCAGGTCTTCTTACATTTCTACATTCTTCTGTAGACAAACTAAAATTATAATTTCTTATCTCATGATCTTTGTTATCATTAAACATATTATAACCAATTTCTCTCCCATTTTCATTCAATGATTCAGCCTTGGTTCATGCTTGGTTATCAATTAAAAAAAGTTGTCCAAATTATCTGCACCTTATCGAAATCACATTTTATACTTATATTTTATTATTTATTTATTTTTTTTTCTTTTGTTTTTTTTATTTTTTTTTATTTAATTTTTTTATTATTTTTTTTTATTAAATTTTTTTTATTTTTTATTTATTTATTTATTTTTTTTATTTATTTATTAATACGGGTAAATCTTGTATTTATTATAATTATATCATATATTAATAACGTTTAGCGAAGCGCTCCCATAATTCTATCCTTTCGTAAAGATTACCCTTTTGAATTGTTTTTTTTAAAAAACTAAAAAACTACTCGGCCAAATGAGACCAAAATCTAATCAGCACCAAATTACCTTAATACCAATCGATGAAGTGATACATCACCAAGATCACGTCATTAGTGTGGGCGTTTTCGTGAACGAAAAATTTGACCACATACATACACACACACACACACACACACACATACAGACTATAAGCCGAAAATGGTCAGAAAATGTTGAGATGACCTTGAAATGTCAACATCTATCAAAAAATCGATTTTCGATTTTCGGGGTCATTACAATAACTTCCCGGTAATCGGGAAGTTAATAATAAAACAAAATTTTACCGGTAAACGTAAGGAATTTTATATTATTTTGGGGGACATTGTGACGTAACGCATTAACGACAAGTAATTAAAATCAAAAAAAAGAAATAAAAGCAAAGTAAATTCCATAGAGATTAGATCAGTAGAATCGGAACGTAGGTAAAAGAAGGTCGAGTACGTAGAAAAAACGCGAGAAGGTCTAAAAATAGACATAGGTAATGCGACAAATATCTAAGAAAAAAGTAAGGGAATTAGAAAAGGATGGATGCACTCGAAGGAAGCGGGACGAGGAGACGCGTATGCGCGAACGACCAAAATTTTCCATAATTAAGTAAATTCCAGAAGCGAGGCAATGACCTGATCAAACGGAGAGGTAGGGCACCAATTAGATTGAGAAAAAGAAAGGCACGCGAGGTCATAGAGTGGAAAACTGCATATAAAAGGAGGGTCAAGGCTAGGAAGAGTAGTCTGGGAAATAGAGTGAAGTTCCAAACGTTTTCGTGCGAATTAAAAGAGATAGAATTATTAGCGTCAGTGAAAGTTTCTAAGGCAGGAGCAATAAATCAGAGAAGCATCGAAGAAATCGAGAGCCTTCAATACCGGCATCGGAGGGAAAGAGCGCGTCGTTAGAGCAATAGAGAGGTACGAGCGTGCGAGATCCCTCTCCGCTGCCGACTTACATACACATTCATACGACACAACGTCTCCCAAAGTAAGCGTATTCATCTTATTGCCTTTTCCTAAGATTCCCGTAGTATAAGTATTAGAATAAGTGTCTTAGTAATACGTCGTATACATAAGATTCCTAGGATATAAACAGTAGGCTAAGAGTGTGAGTGAGAGGGACGTGTGAGAGAGCGTATGAGACGAGCGAGTGCGTGAGAGCAAGAGAACGAGTGAGTGAGAGCGAGAGGACGTGTGAGTGCGACGGTATAGAAGAGGAAGAGCGAACGTGCGAGGGAATAAGATCGAGCGTAGTTATAAGAACCTTAGGTAAGTGTGCGTAAGCAAAAGCGTCTTCGACGAGCGCGTCGAAAATCCGTGCATAAAAACAACTGCCGAACAGCTGATCGAGAGCATCGACCGTAACGGACGGATTCTAAGGAAGTAAAGAAAATAAAAGTGAATTAGTGTCATAATTTGCGAAATCCTTTACTTTTCCCACTGCCAGTCCTTTTGAGGATCGAATTGTGTAGGAGGTAACGTACAGGAAAAGGGTTAGAAAAGCGATACGTTACAATATACAGAGAGGGGAAGAGAGGGTATTATAAAGTTGTTGTCGGCTAACCAAAACGGTAAAAAACCTCGCGTCACGAGAGACAAGAAAATATTAGGAAAAATTCTCACATTTTTAGAAATAAACCAAAGTTCAGTAGTCTAGTTGAAAAAGAAAAAATAACGACAAAAATGTTCTACTATTAATATAAATAAGATAACGTTCTATTATATAAAACAGAAAAAGATTGTTTATAGAAATAAGATTTATTTGTTACTTTCATGCTTAATCCAAAATAATACAGTATCGAGCTGTCATTGGGAACGGACGTGTTTTGTTTTCCTTCCGGTGGCTTGACGATTCGTACCGTCTTTGACGTTTTGACAGTTAACCACTTTCTGAATTTAAATTTCAAAGTTCAAATTTACATCTTTTGATCATCTTTTTACGATGGATGTGATTTGTAAGGGTTGTGGAAAGCCGGTGGCTAAGCCTGTGATGTGTGGTGCATGTGGATTAGCGTCTCATCCCAGCTGTGTCATCCGCACTGGTCACCCTCACGCAAACGGCCATCTTATCGAATGTCGTTCGACTTCGACTGCAACTTCGTCGCCATCTCCATCTGCTTCCTCGAGTTTTCTTCCCTCGCCTGGTCTTCGAGATGCATGGCGTTCGATTCTCAGGCAGGAGTTAAACGAGGCTCTCTCCGCCCAACTTGAAGCTTTTGAAAAACGCATTATGGATGTTTTTACGCAATTCAAAACAGCCATACTGTCGGACGTTTCAAAGCTTACCGACCGAATCACTCTTCTGGAAGACAAAGTCTTCAACTCGGCTCCTCCACCCTGCCCACTTTCCGCAGAAAAGGATATTATAGCTGAAATTGCGGAGAGAAATCGCAGATCTGCAAACATCATAGTTTACAACCTTGAAGAACCAGAGGTCAACACTAATCAACAAGGGACGACTCCACATGACGCGGTCGGCGCCTCAGCATCTTCACCTTCTTCTCGAGACGAGTCGGTCTTAAAAAAAAATCTTGGGTCAAATCAACTCCTCCGACATCCAGATCGTCGGCTTTTCTCGACTTGAGACAAGGCAGCGCGGTCGTAATCGCCCCGTGAAGGTCCAGCTACAAACGCGACAGGATGCTCTTCACATCTTGAGAAATAAATCCAAATATAAGGGACCTGTCAAACTGAGCGAGGACTGCACGATCAAGGAACGTTCCTACCTTACCGACCTGAGATTGGAATTAAACCGTCTTCACTCAACGGGTGATATTGAGAAGATCACCCGCTACGTAAACGGCGTTCCGAGGATTGTGTCCAACAGTGCAAACAGAATAAACTAATTAATCGCCTTTTAGTATACTATCAGAACGTTAGGGGTATCAGATCTAAATTGAATATTTTGCGCCAGTCTATTGCATCCGTTTCTGAACTTCATCATATTATTATTCTCACTGAAACTTGGCTTTGTAGCAGTATTTCAAATTCGGAACTTGGCTTGCAGGACTATAGTGTTTATAGATGCGACCGAGATCCTTTGTTATGTGTTTTATACTCAGGTGGTGGTGTGTTAGTGGCCGTCCATATTTCCTTGTTTAGCCGTCTTATACCTATCCCCAATTTAAATGTCTCGAGTGTTTATGTCGAACACGTGTTTGTGGAAATACGTTGCGACTTTAAATCTATTATCGTCGGCTCTGTTTATACAGGGTGTCTGGTTTGAAGTGTCTGAGCGGACAACTACATGTGCACAAGTATGACTTGAGTCGAAAAGTCTAATGAACTTTTTCAAAATTCGGCTTAGTTAACGAGTTATTAATTAACAAAAATTGCGGAGGAAGGCGGTACGCTGGAGTTCGTAACTAGGTGATAGACGAAGCAGCAGGAGGAGTGATCCACAATAACCAATAACAATCGTCGGAAGGTAACGCTTGATCAACGTATTTACTTATCTCTCTTCTCTCTCACTCTCTCTGTTTCTCTCTTTACGACACTCCCTCCCGCAGGAGGCTCACGATGACTCTTTGTCTCTCTTTTTCTTGCTCGCTCACTCTTTCGACAACACTACCTTACGATGGAGGCTCGCGCTAACGTTCTTCATCCGTTCCTTCCTCTTCTCTCTCTCTCTCTCTCTGTCTGTTTCACTATTTATCATATGAGGGGGTAAGGTAGTGTCGTAGAAAGAGTGAGCGAGCGAGAAAAAGAGAGACAAAGAGTCATCGTGAGCTTCCTGCGGGAGGGAGTATCGTAAAGAGAGAAACAGAGAGAGTGAGAGAGAAGGGAGATAGATAAACACGTTGATCAAGCGTTACCTTCCGACGATTGTTATTGATTATTGTGGATCACTCCTCCTACTGCTTCGTCTATCACCTAGTTACGAGCTCCAGCGTACCGCCTTCCTCCGCAATTTTTGTTAATTAATAACTCGTTAACTAAGCCGAATTTTGAAAAAGTTCATTAGACTTTTCGACTCAAGTCATACTTGTGCACATGTAGTTGGCCGCTCAGACACCTCAAACCAGACACCCTGTATACCTCCTGCTAGCGATCCTTCTGTTTACTCTATGCACTGTAAGTCAGCTGAAGATATTTTGTTTTCGTTTCCACCGGGCACTGACCTTATCTTACTTGGCGATTACAATCTTTCAAATTCCTCTTGGAGCAACGATATGGCTGGTAACCTTGCCTTCTCTTACTCTGCACCGTTCCACCTACATAAACAAGCGTTTGCCGTACATAGCAGCTTCAGTTTTTTAAATCTTTCTCAATCGAATTTTATCTAGAATTCTTTTGATAGAACGCTCGATTTGATTTTCTCCTCTTTTACTAACCTATCCGTGTATGCTGCTATTGACCCTCTCCTACCTCCTGATCCATACCATCCTCTCCTCTTTTTCTTTCTTCCTCTTCCCATCCGCCGTTCCTCCTCTCGTCAACCTATTTACCGTAAGGATTTTAATCGCGCGAACTTTTCCGCAATCAACGTATATTTATCCTCAGTTGACGGGGATTCCGCTCTATCTCGTTTGTCTGTCGACAATTCTGTTCTTCTCCTTTATTCGTATATCAACCAGTCTATTGACCTCTTTGTTCCTTTTTATGTTGTTCATTGTTCCTCGTTTCCGTCCTGGTTCTCGTCGCAGCTTATTTCTAAAATTAAGCAAAAAAAAAAGCATCCATCGCAAATACAAACGTTACAATCGCTTTCCCGATTATCTTACTTTCTGCAAGCTGCGCTCTGAATGTAAATCCTTATCTCGCGCGTGCTGGGCGCACCACGTAAATAATGCGAAGAGCAGCATCCATTCCGACCCAAAATCTTTTTGGCACTTTGTACGTTCTCTCCGTAACTTAACTTCAACTCCCGCAGCCATGCATTGTAACTGTGAATATTTGACTGACGATTCCTCCATAGTTAATAGCTTTGCGCAATACTTTAAATCGTTTTATTCTGCTCCGCCGGATGTCCCACATAATGAAATTACGTGCGATTTAAATTTAAGTTTATCTTGTATAAGTATAGATATAAGTGACGTCTTTATAAGGATAAACAATCTTAGTATTAAGTCTAGCTCGGGTAGTGATGGTATCTCTCCTCTTTTTTTTAAATCTTGTAACTTTTATTCTATCGCGTATTCTTTGGATTATATTTAATAAGAGCTTGTCTGACGGTACCTTTCCTATCGCATGGAAAACGAGTCTAGTCCGTCCTATTCACAAAAAAGGCGATCCTTCTAACATTTCCAACTACAGACCTATATGCATACAAAGCATTATGCTAAAGATCTTCGATGACATTGTAGCCGCTAAACTCGCCTTTTTTGTAAGAACCTTTTCATCAACCAACAACATGGATTTATACCAGGTCGCTCTACTAATACAAACTTACTGCTATACCATCACTACCTATCCACCTCCATCGAAAAGGGACTCCAGGTCGACGTAATCTATACAGATTTTAGCAGAGCCTTCGACTCAGTCTCTCACCGCTTATTAATCAGCAAACTAAGGGCACATGGCATTTTTGGCAATTTGCTGGATTGGTTAAGCAGCTTCTTACTTGGGAGGTCTCAAATTATTAAGTATAACGAATCTCTCTCGGACGTTATCCTAGTTGAGTCTGGTGTACCCCAGGGCTCTCACCTTGGGCCACTATTATTTAATATCTTTATTAACGACATACGAACCTGCTTCCATTTTTGCTTCTTCCTTTTGTTTGCTGATGACTTAAAATTGTACCACTCCATCGAAGGTCCTGCTAGTCACTTATCGATCCAGAATGATTTGCACAACTTAGAATTGTGGTGTCGACAAAATTGCCTAAGGTTGAACCTCACTAAATACTTTGTTATCCGCTTTTCGCACCGTAAAAATAACTCGTTTTTTAACTACACGCTCAATAGCACGACTCTTTTAGTTGTTCACTCTATCGCTGACCTTGGAGTCTTGTTTACATCTGATCTCTCTTTCTCTGATCACATTCTCTCAATGACTAGCAAGGCTTACAAAATTCTTGGCTTTATATTTAGATCATCTGGCTACTTCAAGAATGTCTCTACTCTCATAACACTGTATATTTCGTTAGTCCGTCCCCATCTGGAATACTGTTCCACAGTCTGGTCGCCTTACCACCATTACCAAATTGCAGCCATAGAGAGCATCCAGCACAAGTTTCTACGCCTAGCTGCACGGCTATTAGATAGTCCGATGGCCTTTAACGATCACGACTATTCACACATAAGAGCCAGATTTAATTTTAAGTCTCTTGCTAGTCGCCGTATCAGAGCTGACCTATCACTGGCCAATAAGATTCTTAGTGGCGCAGTGCACTGTCCGGAACTCCTCTCGTCATTTTATGTTTTAGTGCCCAGGCTAAGCTCGCGGCAACATATGCTTCTTAGACCGTATCCACACCATACCGCCTATGGGTTTAACGATAATCTCAACCGCATCGCTTTAAATGTAAACGCCCATTGCGACAAATTAGACTTTTTCATACCGTCTACGAGCTTTATAAACAGTCTCAACCGCACGTTATAATACCTACCACCATAATATTTCTTAGTATTTCTCTTTTATTTTCATCCACCAATGTCTATTTTTATCTTTATGTACATACTAAAGGGATTTACTTTCCGTTAATAAATAAATAAATACATGTTCAAATAAAAACATTGTTAATATTAAAATATATATTACGTAGATATTATTATGTAAATAATATATATGTAAATATATATTAAAAAAATATATATACAATACCAAGTATGTTCGAATGTTTTTTTATCAATTTATTCAAATAACCTTTTTTTCATCTATGAGACCGATATGCGCGCCTGACCGTGCGCACACTGTTGCCAGATTGTCGTTCCGTTCTCCCTCCACGCGCCCGTTCACTCACTGAGTATAGCGTGTAACACCAAAACCGTAGCGTTTCTCCGGGTAATATGTTTAAAACTAGGTGGTAAATCATCCTGACTTTTTTTCACATTATTCGTGACATCTCACCCTACATTTGTCTCATTTTTTATCAACTCCTTAATTTTAATTTTGACGATAGAATTAATAACGTACTCTTTGCGCACACTTGGCGCATATGTTACGTATAAATCGAGCCAAGTTCAAGTGTAAATATCTCTCATTTGGGGTGGTGAAACTTATTCAAATTGTACAAATGTTTGGATAATGTATCAAATAACATGTATGCCAAGTTTCAACCTTTTCTTAATTCAACGATCTCATGGGGGTACAACCTTAAAATAAAACTACATGTATGTAGCTTGTAATTTTTATTTTATATTAAACTCTGAATATCATACTATAGATTCATTAACAAAAATATAATCATTTCTAATAAAATCAACCTTAAAAATACTAAAATTTAAAAATCACAACTGGCCATCTCTCCCGGGGCGTTCGGGATAGATGGCCGTATTAGTCGGGGACAGTTGGCCCGTACCTAATTCTACCGTTTCTCTTTTTTGACCGTGCATTTCTTCAGTTTCTGTTCCTTCTTTTTCCTTTGTCCACATTTTGAATACATGTCATCAAATTCAGTGCAATTTTCGTGCACCCAAAGTTGACATATGAAGCACTGCAGCCAGTCTTCGATGAGGCGTATTTCGAAATAGTTTTCACCGCAGCCCACGCAGTTATCCTCTTCTCTCTCTTCACCTTCTACATCTGATGTATCGCATAAAATTGGCTGTTCGTCATCGTCGCTACTGTCAGATATCCTCCTTAAGGATTTTCTCTTACGCAGGGCACTTTTCACTACTGTTTTTTTGTCTTCCTCAGTCTTGGTTTTTTTTTTTTATATTCTTCTTCGCAATATCTTTTAGCATTTTTCATATGTTCTTTACATTTCCTTATTTGAATGTGTTCTTCTGATGTCAGGAGTGTGCCGACTTGCTTAGCCCGTTTGCGAACTTCGATAAGTTTTTGTGGGACAGGAGAAATTTCCATTAAAATTCGTGATGGACTCAAATCTGGGACGTAATTTTCTTTTCGTGGAGTTCTCGAGGGCGACGGAAGTATTACGACGACTCCAGAACCACTGCTAATCATTTTTTCATTCTTAGGTCTTTTCTTAGGTGACATTTTAAGGCTTGTATTTGAGATTCGGTGTTTCTCAAGGCAAAAGATTGGCTCAGAGAGTATGACAGACTCACTTACTGGTTCTTCTGAAGTTCTTAAAACTTGTTCCACATTAGTTAACATGAAACCGCTGGTACTGCTTGAAGCCTTTTCCTGAACTGTGATTGTGGCTGGAGAGTCATTTTGGGAGGCTGGTGTGAGTTCCCTTGCTTCTTGTGTAAAAGCATAATCTGGAATTGCGTTTGGGTTAAAAGGACTGACTCCTGTAGTTTTGAATCCTGCAAAAGCATTCTCAGCAGAAGCTGCTTTTTCCCACGCTTTGTTAAGCAATGATCCGAAAGACAGTCTCGTGATACGACGACCAGGATTTTGTTTCAGCCACAGTCGACATTGTTCGTAGAAATGAGATTTCAGTGACTTGAACACCGCACGATCCAACGGTTGAAGGTAGTGAGATGTGTGACTTGGCATTGAAAGCAAAATTATGTCATTTTGTTCTGCGTATTCCAACATTTCAACCGAATTGCAGTGAGTCGAATGTCCATCCAACGATAGAAGAACTTTCCCTGAAGGCTTCCTTGGAACGAAGTGTGTTCTTAATCATTCTAAAAATATAGCCGTAGTTATGTACGCAGACTTCTGAGACATAAAAATCTTTGTTCCAGGAGGCATTCCGTCTCCAAGCTCGGCTTTTTTATTTTTACCCTTCATAATACAAATAGGTGGCAATAATATGCTTTCAGCACTACAACAAGCTATAACAGTTATTGTCTCTCCTTTTTCTGTCGACGTAACTGTGGATATAGTTTTTGATCCCTTCTTAGCAAGTACATGCTAACTCGAATCTGTAGGGAATAGAGAATAATTCGAGTTATGGAGTATTTCAAGTTAGCGAGTTTTTCGAGTTATAGAGGCGCGAAAAAATAATTCGACTTATAGAGGGTAAAATATATAGGTATATGTATGTCGGAGGACGGTCCGAGTACGCGTCTCTTTCAGAGTCCCCGGCCATTTCACAATTCTTTCTTAACTCAACTATACAAAGTGTTCAGTACTTGCTTAAGCTAATTAGAATTTAGAACCGATTTCCGAAATTTAATGAAGAACAGATACAGGAAACGCGACAGTCCTTGTAGAACGTGCACGGACCAAGTCTCAATCAAATCTGAATCAGTTTTCCTTTATTTCATATTCATTTCGCTTCATCGTTTATCAAATTGCCGACGCAATTACCATCACTACAAGATTGTCATCTGACTTATGTCCAATCTCTATTTGACATCTCTACCACATGACTAGGTCAGCTGTCAACCTAAAATCTGTCAATAAGCGACCACGTGCATCGTTCTACAAGTTCCATCCAAGTCGTAACGTCATACAAATGACGTCACTCCTTGACGTTTCGAATAACAAATGAGTGTACACCACTCTCCGACACGGCCATTCTGACACTTCACACGTCCTCGTGTGAATCTTTAGAAAGGAGACAAAGTTGATCAAAGTTTCACAGGCTAGCTAATTTCAATTTAAACTAAGTCAATGAATTCTCTGAGTCTATTATACACCAAAAACCAGACCAACATCTATTCAACAACATTTATTTTAAAATCTTTTATCGTAAACACAAGAACAAAACCCCATTGCTCAGTTCCAAATCAGTGGATGAACACTTCCATCCAGTGTCATCCCAGTAACCTCCATCCGGTTACAAATCAGTGGATGTACACTTCCATCCAGTGTCATCCCAGTGCCTCCCTCCGGCACATTTTTACTAATACCTCCATCCGGCATTAGTCCTGCCACTTCCATCCAGTGGCAGCAAACAACTGAGCAATGTTGAAACAAGAATCTAACAACTTATTAACATGTCACACTCTCTGCTGTGTCACTTTGACTACTTTCTATTTCTTCAAGGATCTGGTTTTCAGGCACTTTCCTAAGACGGTCATGTGAATATTTGTATGTTCGTGGAGAATTTAAAGATTGCAAGATATAACGATCGTTGTCTAACACTTTTACAATTTTGTACGGGCCTTTATACTTTGGATCAAGCTTTGTCTGATTCCGTTCTTCGTTCTGCAACAATACAAATTCGCCAACATCAAATTTAACAATTTTAGCTTTTTTACAATCAAATCTCTCTTTGTCATAATCAGCATTCTTTTCAATATTAATTATCGCTCTGGAACGAACTTCCTCTAAATTAATTTCCGATTCATTGCCATCAGATGGAACCATACTAAACGGTCTAGCTACTTTACCAATTAATAATTCTAGTGGACTTGCTTTCGTGACACGGTGCTGCGTACAGTTTAAAGCTAGTTGAACTTCAGATAAAGCATCTTGCCACGAACGGTTACCAGTTTCTATTACCGTAAGCATATTCTTTAGAGTTCCCATGATACGTTCAACTTGCCCATTAGCACGGGAACTACCAGTAGCTATTAAATGTAAATCTACCTTATGCGTTTTACAAAATTCTTTAAATTCTTTGTTCGCAAAACAACGACCCTGATCAGTTATAATTCTAAAAGGTGCGCCAAATAAAGAAATACTTTGTTTCAGGGCATTAATACTACTTTGTGCATCAATGTGCAGAGTATGATATAACAAAACATACTTGGTGAACGCATCAATTAAGACAAAAACATATTCTTTTTTATCACTCTTTCCACTCAGTTTACCAGTCACGTCCATATGTAAAGTATGCCAAGGAACAGCTATCTTAGGAATTGGATGCAACTCAACCTGAACCTTCCCTGAATGTGATTTAGAAATTTTGCAAGTGATACAGTTGTCAACAAACCTTCTAACGAATTTAGTCATACTCTCGAACCAATAAAATTCAAAAATCTTTTCCACCGTCTTCTCCCAACCTAAATGGAACAAAGACTCATGGACGTTATTTACAATAGACCATCTAAGCGCTCTAGGGACTATAGGTAAACAGCGAGATTTTCCAAAACGTTGTATCTTTCAATGTAATATTCCTGAACGCAGTTCATAAGTTTTTGCAATATTATCTGGAAGTTTTTCTTCCTTAAAATCTGCCACTAATTTAGAAATTTCATTGTCCCTGTGTTGTTCCGCAAGAAGCCAACTATCAGATAACTCTACTGCATTAATTTGTTTATTTTCTATTTTCCTAATAGCTTTAGACTGACGTTCAGGTAACGGATTCCTAGAGAAAAAGTCCACATGACACATACGACTACCCATTCTATAGACTATATCAAAATCAAAAGCTTGTAAGAAAGCCCACCATCTATGTACACGAGGAGTTAGATCGAGTTTCTTTCGAGAGGACTGCAAGGAATTGCAATCCGTAACTACCAGAAATTTGATGCCATGTAAATAATGCCTAAAATGTTTAACTGCATTAACCACAGCAAGAGTCTCCAATTCATAAGAATGATATTTAGACTCTGCTTTAGTTGTGCGTTTGCTAAAATAGGCCACAACGCGATTTTTCCCATCTTTCTTCTGAAGCAAAATAGCACCGTACCCAACAGCACTAGCATCCGTATGAAGTTCAATGGGACAGTCAGGATCGAAAATCATTAAAACTGGTTCACTAGTCAAAACTGAAACAATCTGTTGCCTAATAGTTTCGTGACCAGCTTTCCAATCAATTTTACCATGAGCAGATGTCAAAGTGTACAACGGAGCCATAATTTGCGAGAATTTTGGAACAAATTGTCTGAAATAAGACGCTAACCCAATAAATTGGCGCAACTGCGTGACCGTTTCCGGGGGAGGTAAAGCAGTTAGTGCCTCAATCTTTTTGGGGTTAGGTCTAATTTCCCCAGCAGAAACTTCAAACCCCAAATATTCTACTTTTTCCTTGAGAAACGAACACTTTTTAAGATTCAAAGAGAAACCTTTATCCACTAAGACTTGAAGTACAATCTGTAACCTCTTCAAGGCTTCTTCCGCATCAGGTGCCACAATCAACACGTCGTCCATATAAACTACGACGAAAGAATTTACCAAATTTCCCAAAGCCTTCATCACAGCACGTTGAAACACAGAAGGAGCATTCCGTAACCCAAAGGGCATAGCAAGATATTCGTACTGTCCCTCAGGAGTTATGAAGGCAGTATATTCCACAGAATTAGGATGCACAGGAATTTGATGAAAACCCGATGCCATGTCAAGTGCCGAAAAGAAATAACAACCATGTAACCTGTCTATTTGATCCGAAATAAGTGGCAACGGGAATCTGTCTGGTATTGTGTTATCGTTTAGCTCCCGATAATCAACACACATTCTATCTGATCCATCCTTCTTTTTAACCAAGAGTATAGGACTCGCAAACGGGGAAGAACTCGGGCGAATAACATTCGCTTCCACCAGTTCTTCAATCCTATTCCGAACAACTTTTCGTTCCTCAGGACTCAAACGATAAGGACGTCGGTAAACTGTTTTGTGCGGGTCCTTTAACCGTATTTGCATTGGTTCTACATCAGCACGTATTTTCGGAATGCCAGAAACAAAGTATCCTTTAAAAGAATTCAGAATTTTAATTAATTTCTCCTTAAGTTCACAAGTAACATCTGTATCAATTGAACCAAAATTGACTTCTTTCACCGCACTAACTTCACAAACATTTACGATATTTACCTTAACCAGTTTCAAACCATCTGATGACATATGAACAGCCAAACCTTGACTCAAAATTTCTCGTCCTAACATTATGTCGAATTTTAAACAATAATCTGGTAAAATATGGAAAAGAATTTCGAGAGATATACCATCTACTTCCACCATAGTTAAGACTTGAAGAGTACTTTTTACGCACGTTTGTCCGATTCCGGTCATAGTTACCACATTTTGAAAACGCTTACCACTAAATTTACAAGCAACCGATTCTTTCATAAGTGAACATTCCGCTCCGGAATCATAGGTAAACAAAAACTGCTCACTAGAATGACGCAATGTCCCCACTGGCGTGTTCACTACACACAAATCGACACGCTTTGTAGAAGAATTCCCAGCTTCTCCACTCTTCTTAGCGGCATTCGGGCAGGTCGAAGCATAGTGTCCAACAGCTCTACAATTGAAACACGTAACCGAAGGTCTTGTAGAAGGCTTCGATACTCCCTCTTGCGAGGAAGTTGGTCCAGGATCCTTTCTGTCCTCGTTTCTCCTTAAACGACACTGTGAGGCCCTATGTCCCATCCTTCCACAGGAAAAGCACTTGATTGACGAACCCGACGTTGACGGCTTATACCTCTTCCCGTCCGAGCCATTTGAGTCTGTTTGCGCCAAAGACTTCCTCTTCAAGAAGGACATAGCCCTGAGTTCTTGCAACAATCGGTTCCTTGAAGTAATCTCAGAAGTAAACGATAACCGCTGGACACGAGACTCAAATTGGGAAAGATGGGCGAGAACGACCGAAATCGCTATTTGCTCCTTAGACAAATCTTTCCATCGCGACGTTAGTTTAGTTAAAAGAGTTGCAGCGTACGCAGCCAGGCATTCCCCCTCTTTTGGACGATCATTATTGAGATTAATCAAAGACGCAGCTTGAGTCTCGGGGCAATCATACCGTGCAATAAAAAGTTCTCTGAACTCACACCAAGTCATTCCTGGATACGCCGTCTGCGACAACCATAGGGAAGCCTGTCCACGTAGAGCACGGGTGAGGATTATCATGAGGGATGCCCCTTCCAACCGCCGATCGTTGACACAGATATCCGCTGTCGCGATCCAAGCTCGGGCATCAGAATTTTCTTCCCTCGGGTCAAACTCCGGGAGGCGCACATCCTTACTCGCTGGAGACTTCATTGCTTCAACCAACGTCAGAAAATTTCTATTCTGCTGTTCCAAAAGCAAACGCCACTTTTCGTCGGTCGACATTTGGGCTTGTTCCTCTGGGCGATGTTGTTCAAATCCCAAGAATCCCACTTCTGATGTCGGAGGACGGTCCGAGTACGCGTCTCTTTCAGAGTCCCCGGCCATTTCACAATTCTTTCTTAACTTAACTATACAAAGTGTTCAGTACTTGCTTAAGCTAATTAGAATTTAGAACCGATTTCCGAAATTTAATGAAGAACAGATACAGGAAACGCGACAGTCCTTGTAGAACGTGCACGGACCAAGTCTCAATCAAATCTGAATCAGTTTTCCTTTATTTCATATTCATTTCGCTTCATCGTTTATCAAATTGCCGACGCAATTACCATCACTACAAGATTGTCATCTGACTTATGTCCAATCTCTATTTGACATCTCTACCACATGACTACGTCAGCTGTCAACCTAAAATCTGTCAATAAGCGACCACGTGCATCGTTCTACAAGTTCCATCCAAGTCGTAACGTCATACAAATGACGTCACTCCTTGACGTTTCGAATAACAAATGAGTGTACACCACTCTCCGACATGTATATTAAAATCAAACGTAAATATGTATGTAACTTAACATTATCATAAAAACGGAGAAAATAAAAAACAATTTTAGTAATTTTTAAAAACTTTTAATAACTTTTAATAGAATCAAAATTTTGATACCTTTAGTCAGTAAAAGAATCCGTAATCTTGCTTTGCTTCGTACGGGCTTTTATAACTGCAGAATCTACAACATTTGAAATTTTTCAATGTGCATTGCATATGGAATCGTCAACATCATTCGTCCCTTCAAAAAATGATCGTAATAACGTGATAGCATTTTTGGCTTCCTTAATAGTGCATGGTGTATTATTTCTCGGATCGTCAATATCATCGTTATCGAAGGCTTCTTCATTTTTGTCATGCGTCAATGATGCCACTATATCAGATTCAGAAAGCGTACCCGTAACTGCTACATCATCGTCAAAATTAATAAATTCCTCAAATGTAAGTTCTATTTGCTGATGATTCGTCACCATCTTCCATTCATCTTCTACATTAACATTAGGTAAACAATCATTTTCATCTTGAGGATCGATTTGAGTAGGAACTGAAAATCCACACTTTTTAAAACAATTTGTTATTGTATTTTGGTTAACATTTTTCCATGCTTTATCAATCATTCGCATAGCGTGTAACAGAGAACTAGAAATGTTTTCCTGTTATTCAATTGCGTCAATTATTGTTTTTATCACTTCTGTCCTATAGAGAGTTTTAAAATTGTGAATTATACCTTGATCTAAAGGTTGCAATATTGATGTGGTGTTAGGTGGTAGAAATTCTACTTTCACCAAGTCAAGATTTGGAATACTACCATGAGCTGGACAATTATCGACAAATAAAAGAATTTTCCGTTTTTGTCGTCTCATTTGATTGTTGACATCAATAAGCCAATTTTCGAACAAATCCGACGTCATCCATGCTTTTTTATTAGCTTTGTACAAAATCGGAAATGATTTGATATTAGAAAAACATCAAAGCTTAGCCGATTTCCCTATTAATAAAGGCTTCAGTTTGTCAGTTCCGGTCATATTTGCTGCTAATAATAGTGTGATTCTTTCTTTACTACGTTTTCCTCCGAAGCAGGACGTTTAGCCGCCGCCGTTTAGCCGCTGCCGTTTAGCCGCCAGCCGTTTAGCCGCCAGCCGTTTAGCCGCCAGCCGTTTAGCCGCCAGCCGTTCAGCCGCTGGGACGTTTAGCCGCCAACCGTTTAGCCGCCAGCCGTTCAGCCGCCGAGACGTTTAACCGCCGCCGTTTAGCCGCCGCCGTTTAACCGCCGCCGTTTAGCCGCCGCCGTTTAACCGCCGCCGTTTAGCCGCCGCCGTTTAACCGCTGCCGTTTAGCCGCCGCCGTTTAGCCGCCGCCGTTTAACCGCCGCCGTTTAGCCGCCAGAACGATTCGCCGCTTCCGTTTAGCCGCCAAAACGTCTCGCCGCTGCCATTTAGCCGCCAAAACGTTTCGCCGCTGCAGTTTAGCCGCCAAAACGTTTCGCCGCTGCCGTTTAGCCGCCAGAACGTTTCGCCGCTTCCGTTTAGCCGCCAAAACGTCTCGCCGCTGCCATTTAGCCGCCAAAACGTTTCGCCGCTGCAGTTTAGCCGCCAAAACGTTTCGCCGCTGCCGTTTAGCCGCCAGAACGTTTCGCCGCCGGGACGTTCCTCGTTTTAATAACTTTCGTAGTAACAAAACGATCATTTCCTCTAGTTTTTTAACATTTTTAATTATCGATTTCTGTCTATCACCAATAGTAGCTAAGATACACAGGTGGCCTGTTTTAAGTGTCTCACCCTATTTATATTGTGTATGTACACTGTAACGTTGCGTTTTTGGAACGCCCGTTACAAAGGCGCTGGAGCGCCTGGCGATAGGCAACCCGCGTGCGCCGGGGCGAGCGAGCGAGGTGAGGACCGGCGGATCGCGTGGGTCGCTTCAAACCTCCGAGTCCGCGGAGCGAGACGGCCGAGAAAGGGGTCCAGCGATGTCCGAGTGGCGACCTTGAGGGCGTCCGCCGAGTGGAGGTGCTGGCCGAGGTGGCCCGCCAACCAGGGTTGCACCCGAGCCCTCCACCGGGGATTAGCCGTGTGTCAGGGTCGTGGCGTGTCTCAGAATGAAAGCGCTCCGGCTCAAATCGCGCGCGTCTCGTACCGCGTAGGACGAGCGCGTGGCAACGCGTGGAGCCGGCACTCGGACCAATCAGCGGTGAAAAATCGCTGGACAAAGCCCAGAAGATCTGGCGACACCGCGGAAAGGAGCTCGGGAGGGGAGAAGGACCACGCGATCCGGAAGGAAGCCGGAAGCAGAGTAGTCGCCGAGTAGTCTTCGTGAGAGAGTCTTCTTCGATCGTTCGTGCTAGAGAGTCTTCGAGTCGTGAAAGAAACTTCGAGCGTGCTGTGAGAGAGGAGAGCGAGAGGGCGAGCCAAGCGGGAAGCGAGAAGGAGAAAGGAGGTATCGAGAATGTAAGTCCCAATAAATTTATCATGTACACGCCGTGGATCGGCGAGGATACCTTTCGCACCCATCTTAACCTATTTATCGTCTAATGTAACAAAACGAAAGGTATCCCCGACCGATCCAACGGACGTTGTTAAATCCTCCGGGTGTGAATGTACGTAGAAAATGGAACTCGCCGCACGGAAAGAACCGCTCTTCCTCGCAATCGGCTGTCTTGTCGCGTCGCACTCGAACTTGAACGCGCATAAAATTCTGCATGTACGACTCACTCAAACTCGCTCACTATTCAAAGAAAAGTATCGCTATTCTCGTATATGAGATAATAAAGAAAGAGAGGAAAAGCTCCCCGTGAAAACGTGGTTGAGCCGAGCAATTATCCATCTCGCATATTTTAATAGTCGATCATAATAAAGGGCTTTCTGTGGAAAATTACGCCGAGAAGTAGTGCTGTCTTTGTCGGAGAGGTTACGCGAGACAAAGCGAAGCCCCGATGACCGCTACGGCGCGCCGTCAACAAAGACGCGCGTGAGGCGAACCGGCGAAAAGAAAGAGAAAGGCGAGGCACGCGTGACAAAGCACGCGAAGCCGCCTAATTTCCGACAGAAAGATCGACAATCGGATATAACGTGAATATTTTCCTCTTTCTCTATGTTCAAAGTTTCACACGAAGAAAGGTCCTAATGAATATCTCCTTTATTATGCGTAATCACCGATAATCGTCTCCACTGAATTCATAATTACTAGATCTCTAGAACCACTACGAAGCTAATTATTCGTCGAAGATAATAACGACGAATATCCTCTATATACGTGCCGGCTGTCTATATTCCTCGAAGCGTGTTCACGTGTAAAATACGAAAAGAAAGGGAAAGGATATCTCCTCACAAGTCTACTAAAAATTATATTGACCGCTCCGTACAACGTTAATTTAATTAACCTCGGTATGAAGCCGGAATTACCATTTTATTCGGTATTTTAAGGAAAGATAGAAGACTACGCGTCGAAGCTGCGTCTTTCGGGTAATCGAAGTCGCAAGCGTGACCGAACATTCTAGGTATAAAAACACGTAAACACAAGCGTCGACGAGCGAGCATACCGAACGTAAGGCTTTAGCTTTCTTTGAAAATCGTTCAGATTTCATAGGCGTATGCTCGAGTTATTTTCTCTATTTTATATTACAAGACCATTGAATTTTATATTTTAAAGCTAGTTGTTTATTCGGTTTCTGCACTCGTAATAATATTAACCTAAGTATCTGGATCATAAGACAGAGCTGTTCTCTAGTCATAGGCGTAAATAGTCGGAAATTCATTATCAAGTTTACTTTGTTTTTTTTTTACTTTATTGATATTCTATTTATACGCTGCTTTTAGATTACTTTACTGCGATGGTGTTCCTTTCAAAATAAATGACTGATCTTGGTTTACCGTAATTCTGACTGTTTTATATTATTGTATTTGCTTTATTGAGGCGTATCCTATCCATTCCTTGAATATAACGCTCCGTGATTTCGGCTCGAACTATACTTGGAAAAGGACCAGCCCCTCTACCATACCGTTCGTGGGGCTGAGTTAGCTGGCATTCCGGTTCACGCTTTCTCGTTCCGACGGGAGATGCAGAAGCCGACTGGTCACCCCGTTAGCTGGTGCGGGTACCCTAGCTTCTCCTTCATAGAGTTAGTTTTGATTCTCGGGGTGGACGGTTAGCGATGGATTTCCGCTTGAACCATCCCCCGAAGTTAATTAAAAACGGGAGTTGAGGTATTCCTCCCGTGACGCGGTATGCGTCTGGCGCCCAAATCTTTTGGTAGCGAAGGAGAAGTGACTGGGGTATCGCGGGTGATCAGAACGGTAGCTCTCCCAGAGGGACGGGGAAGCGTGCCGAAGTGTGATCGGCGTCCCGTTAGCGCGAAACGAGAGACGAAAATTAATTAATAATTAAAAAAAAAACCGATTACAACACATAAATACATGCATATGTCTATAAAAACATTGTTATTTAAAACAGGCCAGCTGTGTATCTCTGCTACTATTGATGCTAGCCAGAAATCGATTAGACTGAACTTGCTCAAAATCGAGTGCTCTATAATCTGATGTTAAAGGAAAATAAAAGTTATCCAGGTGGGGGGGGGGGGGTCTATGTTGCGACCAGAAAGGTGTTTTAAAACAAAGGGTGTTTTACGGGAAACGAAAGGAAAATAAAAGTGATCCGGGTTGGTTTGGGTCTGGGTTGCGAGCAGAAAGGTGTTTAAAATAAAAGGTATTTAATAGGGACAAGTGGAAAAAATAACTTTGTATGTATGTATCTATTGTGACGTGGTATTTTTGATACGCGCCACAAAATCTCTCCTCTCTCTTTAATCGAGCCGTAAGAAAAGTACACGCACGGAACCAGACAATTAGGGACCTGCGCTACCGATAGAAAGCGGGATCGAACGACTTCCGAGGCCTCGAAAAAGCGATTTCGAACCTTTTATTTATTATTTTCGATATCTTTCATGAATTGCAACTACTCCGAGAGAACCGTCGAGATAACGACAACGAATTCGAGATAAAGGGCCGAGCGACGAACTCCGACGGAAAAGAGACGCTACAAAGAACGAACTTCGTCGCACACGAGAGAATCGACACGACGTAGAGAATCAACGAAAGCTACGAACAACGAATTCGACAGCTAACTTCTTACACGAGCAAAGAACACGTGAAAGTACGAGAATAATCATCTTCGAAGTCTTCGTAGTCAACGTGCAGAGGAGCAACGCAACGAATTCGGAAAAGCAGCGAAAAGCGTGCGATAAAGTCGAAGAGAGCGAAGCGAACGTAGCGAAAGAGATCTTACGCGTTCGAATTGCGCGCCTGCGAGGCGACAAGCGAGAGCGCGGATAGGTTAGGATCCGCAGGATCGTACGAATCCGTTCGGGTAGGTTCGGCCACCGTCGGCCCAGCTCGGGAGTTCGATTTTCGGGACGATAGATCCCGAAAAATTATTCTAGTTTCGTGCGCTGCAAAGGTTACAGGTGAGGGAATTTAACCTCAATTTTGAGTTTTTGAATACCGGTTCCTCGGAGTCTGTAAAGAGTAGATTCTTTGTTTAATTCGTTCTGGTAAATTGAAAATTATCTCGATTTAGCTTCTTTTCTTATTTTCGTAAAGATTATTACCTTTTCCGGACACGCGAATCGAGCTTGCGAAGTCGTTCGGTCTCCGTGAAGAGACGATTTCTTTTATCGTAAAATTTTGTAAAGTACCGAATCCGATTGCGTATCGGAAGAAATTGTATCGAATAATTTATGAAATTCGGAATTCGTATCCGAGATCTTTGTAAAATTCTTTTCTTGAGCGAGTCTTTATTAACCGTAATTCGAGAGAGTTCGGCCGGGACGAAACCGTTAGCGAATTCGAATACGGGAGAAATTGTAATTCTTTGATTTCTTTGATTCTTTTATTTATTTTGTATGAGACTCCGACAAACCGAATTATTATAGAATAAACCTGGATTTTATTATATTTCATATCTTGTGTCGTCTTTATTGTCTCGAGTAGAGAGTTATCGAGCCCCTAACCCTTTTGGTTACGAACGCGAATCCTTCTTTGGATAGAATCCTCTTTAATTTATTTAGCGTTCTGTTACCGACATTTTGTACCGAGAACTATCGTATTCCGCTTTCGAGAAATTATCTTTTATTCCGTATCTTACTTTTTTGACATCGACAATCCGGGTGGAAACGATTCTCGGCAGGGCTTAACCCTTTCCCCCGACTTACGAATCCGCGAGAGGAGAGATTGTCGTTGCACTATGTATGTATATGTATATAAAGAATTTTAATACTTATACACATACACGCACGCACTCACGCACGCACTTACACATAAACTTTAAAATGTTAAAAAATCGGAGTAACTTATACTTTTGTAACTGCAAAAGTTACTAGAAGAGGTACGGCTCGGCGGCGCGACCTCTAGGTGGCAAAACAGTGACGACAATATTCGTTTCTAATGAATTTTTTACTTTCGCTTACAATTTCGATGATATTTACATGATTCGATTTTAATTGGACACCATGTATATGTTACATGCATACATGTATGTATTTGTAGAAAGATTTATTAATCTTTTTCTTTCGTAAAACATTCTTCTTACGGCAAACGGTTCTTACTTCTTCGGCATGCGCGCTCTCTCTCTTGTTTAGTTATTACGTAAGTTACTGAAAAGAGGAACGTCTCGGCGGCTAAACGGCAGCGTCGAAACGTTCTGGTGGCTAAACAGCGGCGGCTAAACGGCGGCGGTTAAACGGCGGCGGCTAAACGGCTGGCGGCTAAACGGCTGGCGGCTAAACGGCTGGCGGCTAAACGGCGGCGGCTAAACGTCCTGTACCCGTTTTCCTCCGTGACATTTATCGTTTTTAAAAGTAAGAGTTCGATCCGGAAGGCATTTATAAAATAATGCGGTTTCATCGTGCATTAAAGATGTTGCGAGGTTCATAATTTTGAAGCAAGTTTGTCAGTTTATTTTTCCAAACTGAACATACATTTCCATCCACACTAGCACTTTCACCACATACTTTTTTAAATCCTATATTGTGCCTTTTTCTAAATTTTTCCAACCATCCATTACCAGCTTTAAAATCCTTACATCCTAAAGATTTGGCAAAGTTTTCAGCTTGTTCTTTCAAAAGTGGCCCTCCAAGACTAATATTGTTATTTCTGCATTGTTGGAACCATTTTAATACACATTTTTCTACTTCGGGAAATTCTGCTACCCTCTTCCTTTTATGTTCTAATTAACCTAATGACGCTCGAGCTAAAATATTTTCTTTATTTTTTATTATAGTAGAAAGAGTACTTGCAGGAATGCCATATTCTGCGGCCACGTCTTTCTTCGATTTTATTCCTGTTTTAACAGCCTCGATTATTTCGACTTTTTTTGAAATTGTTAAAGATTTTACTTTTCTGCCCGAACTCATTTTCGATAATAAAAAACTCTGTTTCCCTCTATAAAAGTAAGAAACGCTATTACGAATTTTACTGAGGATGAGGTTTGTCTTATTGCCGATTGTTTACTGATTTTGTTGTTTTAGCTAACGGTTACAGAAAAAAGAAGGAAGGAACAAAAAGCTATCGCAGAATCTTTTTACTTCCAGTTATAGAGGGTTTATTAATCAAACTTCGAAATATAGACTTGAAAATACTTCGAGTTAATCTCCTATTTTTCTTCGACCTATAGAGGTTTTCTCTAGGGAATGAATAAAAATTCAAATTATAGAGGTTTTCGAGTTAACGAGGTTTGAGTTAGCGAGGTTTGACTGTATTTGTCTTCATTGTATTCGTAGCTTCCGGTAGTCCATTATATAAGTTCCGTAAAGAAAGTATTGTATTTAGCGAACGTATGTTCTTGCATAGAAGGAGCGAACCACGTGGCTCCCGTGCATAGATTTTGAGTTTTCGGAAAATAAGATCTATTACCGAATCATCGTGTATTCAATCGCGTTCGGACTTTCTATATATAACTTGTAATGAGAAGGGTTCCATACTCGTTTGTTAATGTAGTAAATCGTAAAAGATAAGTTCTCGTTCGAAATCTTGTATCCACGTTAATTTTACGAAAAGTATCTTGATTACGTTATTCGAATTTTTACGTTAACTCTCTGCTCCAATCGTATTGCATTTCGTTTATTCCAAAAGAGGAGCGTATTCTGTATATTATCTCGTTATTAAATAAACCCTCTTTATTTCTTTGTTAACGTAATAATAGCCCGAGTCGTGCCGAAAAAACTCTCTTACCTATCCCCTCTCCGTTACCGCCTAGTGCGGACTGATTAGCCGGACGAGTTTCGTTTCACGCAGCTACGGGCATAATTTAACTAATTAAATTATATTCTTTAACTTTCGCTTCGGGCTCGAGTGGTGGCCGTAAGTCACCTGGCGCCCATAAAACTGAGAAATTTCGACCGAAATTACGTCTTGCCCGAGATTCGCGACTCCCGTAGAAGAGCGTGACGAAGAGTGAATGCACCGTGCACCGGGCGTACGGTGCAACGTCACGAAGTATATATTAAATTAAATTGAAATACTTGAACTATTATGTGGGCGAAGGATCACGAGCGGCACTTGTAATTAAAGTGGGCGACTCAATCTCCCCGGCACTATAATCTTTCAAGTTAATGCACTGGAGTAGACGGTTCTTATCAACAAATGTCGGCATGACCCTTACGGAATCACGGGCAACGTGTTTCAGAACACACACAATTCCAATGCTTTATTTGAATTTGTGAAAATATTATAATGATGTTAATCTTAAGTGTTTAAGAAGTAAAATTACAATTTGTGAATTTAAACTTGTTTATGTTTCTCTCTTATACACGAAGACTTCGTCTAAATACTCGTCGACCTTGTTTACGCGATTGTACGGTCAACTAACGGTTAGCTAAGATGGAGTATAATACGATCACGTTTAAATTCGTGATTTCACAACGCAAATTAATAAAATCACCTCTTTTAACAATACGTTTCATTGATTTATAGAAATTCGTTGTTTTGAATGTGATATCGCGAGGAGCTCCGTCACTTCGCGATTTACTTGTGTGAAATTAAAATTGACGACTATGGTCGGAAAAGCATATGGCCTTTCTAAACTAGTATTTAAAAGAAATGAAGAAATTTAGTTAGGAGACACATTTCGTGGCTACAATCTAACCTAAGACGGAAACGCCGAAAATTGATTAGTTCAAATTCCCGAATGACTTTCTACCGCACGAGGTAGGCCGCGAATTTTACGGTTCAGCTGACAACGCGAGTAAGAGAAGTGATGTTTTTTGCGTCGCGCACGCCCTTATAAACGGTCGAAACGGTGTAGTGGGGTTAATCCCTCAGAGATAGAGTGGAGCTGCTGAGTACAAAGAGTGACATCCTTATGTCCGTTAATCAAATTATAATATACTCACTTGATAGTGATCGGTAATATAGATCACTATACTATAATACTAGGTGTATACACTATACAGAGTGTGCCAAAAGTTCCGGGACGCCTAAATAACTTTTGAACGGCTTTGGATATAGGATTGAAATTTATAGGGATGGAATGGATCAAATCAACCTACTATTTAAACACTAAAGCATCAACTTCCGCACCCCGGGGGGTGGAGGGGAAGAAGGGGCACAAAATTTTTAAATGGCATGTGGGGTCGAGTGACGGCTCATTCGATGATGATGATGATGAAAAACTTTTATTAGCTGTTGCTATTATACATTATAATCCGCTTTATAATAAAATATATAATATAAACTATATAATATAAACTATATAAAACTAAGTTTTAATACAGTAACAATTTGAAAAAAAAAAATATATATATACAGGAGAGTTACAATTAAGTACATTAGAGTTTACTAATAATATTTGTATAATTTCTCATAAATATTTCTTCCTTTATTTTAGTCCGGAAACTTTTCAAGTTTCCGATTTGTTTAATTTCTTCCGGTAGTCCATTAAATAACTCAATTCCTTTGCATAATAAGTCCTTTTGTGCGCTATTTGTTCTTCTAAACTCTATGTACATATTTCCTCTCTGTCTTGTATCATATTCGTATGTATCTTTATTGAGTTTAATTTTGTAACTAAATGGTAACAAATTATTCTTTAATTTATATATAAAAATGTATACATTATATGTAACTCTCTCTCTTACATTCATAAATCTTAGTGCTCTCAGCATCTCTCTCACGGGTGTATCTCTTCGGCATCGCAGTATTACTCTCATAGCATAATTTTGGGCCTTTTGTAATCTATCCATTTCACTTTTATTTAACCCTAACATAATTGTACTGCAGTATTCCATGTGTGGACTCGCTAGTGTCTTATATAGTAAGCATCTCAGGTTCGATGAAAACTCTGTTCCAACTCTATTAACAAAATTTATTTTATTAGTTATTTTCTTTATTACATTATCAGTATGTATACCAAACTTTAGGTGTTCATCCATTGTTATACCTAGGTATTTGTAGGTTTTTACTGGTTCAATATCCTTATCATCAATTTTTATTTTTAATACATCATGTTGTCTCCATCCTCTTGGTTTTAATAACATAGTTTTACATTTACTTATATTTAGTTTTAATTTATTTGCATTTAACCATTTATATACTATTTGTAATTGCTTATTTAATTTAGTTTGTACTTCTATTATATTAAAACCTTCACAATATATAATTGTATCATCTGCAAAAATTCTAATATTATTGCCTTTTTCTATAACTTTAACAATATCATTAATATATACAATGAATAATAACGGAAAGGACTTTTTGAGGCGAAAACAACGCAATATCGCCGAGGTTTGTGCGATTAGTTTTCGCAGAGTTATGATCATTTGAACATCTCTATTGAGGTTTTGCGTGAGTGTCTCTCATTCATTAATTCTCAGAATGATTGTAATTTATTAGAAAACCAAGTTATACCGGCTGTTCAGGATATTGCTGGAGAAGCTTTTCACAATGTTTGGTTCCAGCAAGATGGAGCTCCGGCTCATTCTTCTGGAGCAGCTCGTAATATTCTTAATAATGTTTTTAGCGAACGATGGATTGGTAGAAGAGGCACAATAGAATGGCCACCAAGATCACCAGATCTGACCCCATTAGACTTTTTTTACTGGGAGTATTTGAAATCAAAAGTTTATGAGACTAGGATTGAAAATTTACAAGAACTGCAAGAAAAAATAGTGAACGTTTCTAATTCAATCAAACCCGACTTTTTAACCATTGTTATCGATACATTTTACATTCGCTTAGGTTACTGCCAAATTGTGGAAGGACGCCAATTTGAACATTTAATAAAATAATTAGTGTGTTTTATTCTTTACACACATCAGTGTTCACAACCTGATACACGCACATACAAACGTGCACACATACGGGAACGTGTGTGCCTGCGTGAAAGCTTATTTTTCTACTGATGTCACTGTGGGCTCTCGCTATTGTAAAACCTTAATAGAGATGTTCAAATGATGTGAAGTAATGAAAAATTCGCGACGAAATGTTTCCTCGAAAGCAAATTAATCAATAATATTGTGACGTTGCACGAGGGGGAACTTTCCAAACTATCCTCGAAAGACGATAGTGTCCCCCAAGGCACGCACCTCTTCGGCACCCGGTCAGGCAATCGTCCTGATCGTGCTTTTCGGATGATCGGAAATGGATGAGGATTTATTTGGGCGCCAGGTGACTTACGGTCACCACTCGTACGACCAGGGGGATGGTAGGATATTTTAGGAATAAAGAGGCCTGATCGGATGAACCGGCACAAGACTTCCGGCTAGTCAGTCTCCTAACGGAGTAACGGAGAGGCGAGGGTTCTTTACATTCACAACAGATATGCCACTCGAACGACGTATGATACCGTGTAAAGAAAAGAATTTATTCCAAAAGAAACGTACTCAAAAATATAATAAGTCCGAAGCGGTCACAATACACTCCCGTCGCCTTTGGCGATTATACATATAACGAAGACTACTCCGCTCGGCTTATTCTCACACTCAGATATACCTATTAACAGAAATCCTCTTATAACGAAATTACCACTCAGATACAAATACTTTACTCACGACCAAATCTTATACGCGTGAACGCGACTAACAAAATGTTACCCTCACACTATAGTAACTTCAGACATTATGTACAACTTTAAAATCTGCTCGAGCGGCGACCTTCACACAACCTTGAAACGATTAAATGCAGAGATGATCTCCTATACAGGAGATCGCTTCTCGCGCGAGTCAGGAATCTCATACTAAAAGACACGAGGAGGGTTCCACAACGCAATTTACTAAAATATATCCAAACGACGCATTTCACTGTGGTACCATGTGGCCACGCCGTCATGAAAGTTACAGTGAATCGTCTCCAAAATCGAAAAGACTCCAAATAATACCTCTCCTCGTTCCGTACACACTCCTCCATTATATCCAAACGCAACATTCGTACCGCCGCTACGCTTACCGGCTCCACACAATGCTTCAACGCCTATGCGTACGACGGACTCACCAAAATGGCCGTTCCTCTTGTCTCGTGTATTCACCTCGAGCCGGATGAGGAACGAACCTACGAAACGCGGGCTAAAAGTCGACTTATTGCACTAAGACCGACAGAGATCCATTCTCATGACTCGACTATGATCGCTCGATATCACGCACGCAGATAATACAATATACTACAGAGAATACGTACATGATGCAGACCAAAGACCGTTACAATTAAATAGGTACTGTTATGCGTACAGCCCTTTACTTAACCTTTAGCTGTAAGTATATATAGACTTTCCCTTTTCCCTTTTCCCAAACTGCAATAAACCACGCTTTCTCTTTTCCAATATCACCTAACTGTCCCTTACGTCACCGGAGCCCTTCCTGCCATAAAACTTTCCAAACGCTTTTCCGACATCCTCACCTGCCTAAACAAGCCCTTTCCCTTCCCTCTTCCGACTCCTTCTGGCCTCCTCCTGATTGGACAATCCATACTCCAAAATATGTATATAAACCCAGCACATTGCGAAAACCATCAGTCTGAATTGTAACATCTTAAACGTAACTCTGCCAGAATAAACGCTCATCTTCACGTAAAGGCGATCCTTAAATAATTCCTCAAGCGATACCCCAACTCGTACCTCCGATCTCGAGAGATCGGAACGAAACGGGCATCACAGTACGATACGACCGTCTCTTTCGCAGTCCGCACGCAAGAGCACGCGGCTCTTGCCACTATGAGTCTTCACATATTTCACGAACAGAGACTTTCCACGCACTATATATAATACGAATGTTCACGACCGCACAAGAGAGCACGAAGCTCTCACTATTATTTGCTACATTTTAACGGACAAAGACTGCCTTAAATTAACTATGTACAACACAACCGTTCACTACGAAGGTCCCACCGCAAGAGAGAGCACGAAGCTCTCATTATTACTCGTCACATTTTAACGGATAAAGACGGTTACACTTAATTATGTACAATGAGCTTCAGTAATGGCGCCTCGCGAGACTTTGTTTACATTCCCTCTCCATACGTACGCCGCTCTGTTCCCCTCCGTGTCATGACGTCACGGAAAGCGCGTAGGTACGCAAGGTCTCCTTACTTACCTATCTATGCGTGCGCCGCTATCCGTTCGCTCGTATTATCGACGTCATCGTATTCGCAAAGATTCCACGATCACCGCGCGTTAGGCGATTGCCTATGATCGCTTGTAAAAAAATCGATCTTAATTTATTCTTTTTATTATGAAACGGCAAAATATACTGAAATTATAGTATTTTCGTGCAATATGAATAATAATAAAAGTCCGAAATTGCCTTAAAAACGGACAGATTTCGTCGTTCTTTAAACAAATTCATAAGCTTATACATTCAAGTAAAATTTGACTTACTTTCAGATATGTTATACATTATATTGTATTACATGTAATATATATAATATAGTATATAGTATTATATATTATATATTATATTATATAATACTATATACTATATTATATAACATATATGTTATATATCATATGTATTATGTTATCTTATTATCTTATTATTTATTGTTTGTCTTTATTCAAGAATCTTTATTTTTAGTTAGTTGAAAAAATAAAGAGTCCTTCAAAGGACTAATGGTTCATAGACCATTCAATAACTTGTGTGTTCGAAAGATGTTCCTTTCTTTAAAACCTTGGTGGCTCTTAAAAGAGCCGGTCGTATTTTTGTTTTTTAATAATCCGTCCAATATCCCTGCCGCTCTATTACTTGTTGGAGCTTTCTTGGTAATAAAGCCAGCTTCTAGGTGATCTCGATATATCTTTCTCTCATTTACACCAAAAATAAAAACAACAAACTCCTATTTCTTTCTCAAGCGGATCAGCGCTCATTTCTCGAGAATTTGCGTCCGTTGTTTGGAACTTTTTTCATACAATCTTATACGAAGAAGTAATCTTCTAGGTGATTTCGATATTTCTTTCTCTCCTTTAAACAAAGAACGAAAACACTTCTTTCTTTCTCGAGTGGATCAGCGCTCATTGCTCGAGAAAGAGAGAAGAGTTTGTTGTATATTTTTCCTTGTTTAAATGAGAGAAAGAACTATCGAGTTCACCTAGAAGCTTGCGTCTTCCAATCAGATCGTGTGAAAACGATATTAGAAACGGACGCAAATTCAGTGCAGTGATCAGAGAAGAATATTTCAACGAAATATTTAACAATGGCACCGGTAATAAGCGAAGTGACCCGTGGTCGTATAGCTGGTCTGCATGAAGCTGGCATATCGGTCAACGAGATTGTGGAGCGCACAAATTGCGATAAAACAACTGTGAGAAGATGGATACAACGGTGGGAAGAGGGTGGAGACAAGGCGTTGGAAGACTGCCGCAAGAACAATCGTAGGCCCCGATTGACAGGACCTCATCAAGACGCAGAAATTATTAATAGCGTAAAGGAAAATCCCTTCCTTCCTGTCGCAAATTCACTAAGAACATTGAATCTGCAAATTTCAACGGCGACAGCTCGCAGACGTTTGCATGAAGCGGGGATTCATTGTAGGCGGGCTGCGCGAAAAATCGCGCTCACCGAGAGCCATCGCGAAAAGAGAGTTGGCTTTGCATTGGAACAACTTTTAACATCAGACGAAGACTGGGCCTCTACGATTTGGACTGATGAAAAAGTCTTCTGTTCCTCAGACAATCGCTACCTACGAGTCTGGCGCGAAAACAATGAGCGGTACGAACCACGACATGTCGTGCCAGAAGAGAGGAGTGGACGGATCACTTGCGGTATGTGGGGGTGGATCAGCGCTGATTGTCCTGGTGAATTAGTCGAAGTATCGGCACATATGACTTCCGAGGAATATATCGATATACTTGAGCAAGTTTTATTGCCAAGTGTTCGATCGATATATCCCGAGGAAGATGTGCCGATAATTCGGCTAGTTCAAGATAACAGCGCTGTCCACACCTCACATATTGTGCAAGAATGGTTCAGGCAACGTCCCGACATATCCTTACTGAACTGGCCAGCGAAATCGCCCGACTTGAATTTAATTGAAAATGTGTGGGCAAGAATTGAGAACTTGTGGGAGGCACAACGAGAAAGGACGAGGGCTGCCCTTATCGACCATGCAAAAAGGGTATGGGAGGACCTGAGACAGGATCCTCAATTTTTTCAAAATCTCAATAACTCTATACCAAGAAGGCTCCAACAAGTAATAGAGCGGCAGGGATATTGGACGGATTATTAAAAAACAAAAATACGACCGGCTCTTTTAAGAGCCACCAAGGTTTTAAAGAAAGGAACATCTTTCGAACACACAAGTTATTGAATGGTCTATGAACCATTAGTCCTTTGAAGGACTCTTTATTTTTTCAACTAACTAAAAATAAAGATTCTTGAATAAAGACAAACAATAAATAATAAGATAATAAGATAACATAATACATATGATATATAACATATATGTTATATAATATAGTATATAGTATTATACAGGGTGTCCCGTTTCAACACTCAAAGCGGAAAACAGCAGATAGACTGGACCAATCTAAACAGAAATATCGAAAAATATTTAGGTAAATTCGGTCTAGTTAACGAGTTATTAATTAACAACGATCGGCCATTCACGAAGAGCCAGAAGCTATCGACGGCTTGGGACGTCCCCTTCAATCTCGGTAGTATGTAACGGAGGAAGCAATGGGAGGAGTAATCAACAACAAATAGTAACGCGCAGCGGGACGTAATGCCGTCTATCACTGTTTACTGTGAGTACCTCTCTTTCTTTTTCTTACCCAAGAGCATCATATCATTTATTTCACGCGTGCGAGGGAGAAGTAGTGTAAGAAAGAGAGAAAGAGAGTCAGCGCGAGCCTCCTGCGTACAGAGGTGTCGCACGGCGAGAAAGAAAGAGAGAGAAAGAGCTACTCACTGTAAACAATGACGGGCGGATCGACGCGCGCTACAGCTCTTTCTCTCTCTTTCTTTTTCTTTCTCGCCGTGCGACACCTCTGTACGCAGGAGGCTCGCGCTGACTCTCTTTCTCTCTTTCTTACACTACTTCTCCCTCGCACGCGTGAAATAAATGATATGATGCTCTTGGGTAAGAAAAAGAAAGAGAGGTACTCACAGTAAACAGTGATAGACGGCATTACGTGCCGCTGCGCGTTACTATTTGTTGTTGATTACTCCTCCCATTGCTTCCTCCGTTACATACTACCGAGATTGAAGGGGACGTCCCAAGCCGTCGATAGCTTCTGGCTCTCCGTGAATGGCCGATCGTTGTCAATTAATAACTCGTTAACTAGACCGAATTTACCTAAATATTTTTCGATATTTCTGTTTAGATTGGTCCAGGCTATCTGCCGTTTTCCGCTTTGAGTGTTGAAACGGGACACCCTGTATAATATAATATATAATATATAATACTATATACTATATTATATATATTACATGTAATACAATATAATGTATAACATATCTGAAAGTAAGTCAAATTTTACTTGAATGTATAAGCTTATGAATTTGTTTAAAGAACGACGAAATCTGTCCGTTTTTAAGGCAATTTCGGACTTTTATTATTATTCATATTGCACGAAAATACTATAATTTCAGTATATTTTGCCGTTTCATAATAAAAAGAATAAATTAAGATCGATTTTTTTACAAGCGATCATAGGCAATCGCCTAACGCGCGGTGATCGTGGAATCTTTGCGAATACGATGACGTCGATAATACGAGCGAACGGATAGCGGCGCACGCATAGATAGGTAAGTAAGGAGACCTTGCGTACCTACGCGCTTTCCGTGACGTCATGACACGGAGGGGAACAGAGCGGCGTACGTATGGAGAGGGAATGTAAACAAAGTCTCGCGAGGCGCCATTACTGAAGCTCATTGTACACTACGACCGTACTCGTCGAAGGTCCCACCGCAAGAGAGCGAGATCACCGGCGGCACGCGCCACCGTGATTCTTCCCCCGAAAATCACGTGTTCCATTTCGCAGGGACGCATCTCCTTATCGCTATCAAGGTACTAATCGCAGGTATCACTTCGCTTATAAACGTACAGATATTTCCCGCACTCAGTTACCCGCATCTCGGCACCACGACACTCACACACGATGTCTCCTCCACTTCGTACACTTCGCTCTTCTTTTTTGGTTAGACGAAAGCCGGCCCTGGTTGACGGGTGCGGCGGCGAAGATGCTGATTAGCGAGGTGTCGATAGAAGTATCCGTGAGCGTCGCGGGAGGTCCTTCCAGCGCACGCTAGGATTTCCTGGACGCTCCAATTAGCGATCGCTACACACGTGGGAGCGCTCCTCATAGGTGCCGATGATCGATGGATTGAAGATGTCCGACGAAGTGTCTGTCGGGTCGCCACATTTCAGGCGTCGCTCACATAATATTATAAGGGCGTTTATACCTTCTAAGACGGATATTCTTTTAGGCCGGTTGGGAAGGTATCTACGATCGATTGGCTTACGGTATATATATATATATATATATATATATATATACTAGGGTGCTTGTGACGCCGTCACAATATAAAGTAAAAACTTACAAAATTGCAGGTTTCACAGCTTTATCGCACCTTGACACGTGATACACACACACGTTACCATTGTCGAGCAACGGCTGCCTCGCGATCCGCGAGAGCTTATTTACGAAGTCCAATCCCTCCCCCACCTTTCCCACTCGCATGCTTTCCAAAAGCGCGCGAAACCTGTACCGTCTCGCATCTCGTCCTCCGCATGACAAAGAAGTTAATAATCCATGGTTTGTGGAAAATATGTTCCCAAGTGAGTGAAAAGGAGTGAACTCATTTTTTCCAAGGATATGTATATCTCAAAAACCGAAGATATTACAGATGTGGAAATTGGCATTTAGATTCTCCTTTGAAAATTAAGAAACACGTATTTCACTATTTTCATAAATGAAGGGTAAAAGCTTGCTTTTAATCAAATACATGGCAGTCTAACGGGTAACGTAAAGGAAACATACCTCATATCTTGTCAATGACTGATTTTACGGGAAAAAGGTTTAGATAAAATTTGTAGAGAATTTTGTGCTGTATAAGTTTCATAACTGTCCTAGTCATACTAATTTGTTTTTAATATTTATTGATTTATGAAATTATTCTTTTTATTTTTATCTGATTATTTCCTTTTACACTATTTATTTATTTATTTATTTTTTATCTTTACACTTATTTATTTATTTATTTTATGTATTTATTTTTTTATCTTTACACTTATTTATTTATTTATTTTTAGTATTTATTTTTTATCTTTACACCTATTTATTTATTTATTTTATGTATTTATCTTTTATCTTTACACTTATTTATTTATTTTATGTATTTATTTTTATTTATACACTTATTTATTAATTATATATTTTTATTTATACATTTTATTTATTTTTTACTTATTTATTTACTTATTTTATCTATACACTTATTTATTTATTTATTTATTCATTTATTTATTTCTGTTGTATAGTTTCTAGTCTATACCTCGTGGTACACCAAAGGGCTCCGCAATCTTTAGATTTAAAAGCTGGCACAGCTGCCTATTGTCATTTTAACGTTTCTTTTTTCTCTGTTTAGACTACCTCTCTTCGCATTTATTATATTAATTTTATTTTATTTTGTTTTTATGCTAATTACTGTTATTTCTATTTTATTCTATTCTGTTTTATATATATATTTTTTATACTCTCCTGTTATCTCTATGTACACCAAAGGGCATACAGCCCGTATACTCGAATAAATAATAATAAAAAATAATAATTACCACCAGTTTTTTAATATCTGCAACTATTAACGGAATATTTACCAAAAATCACAATTTGGATTATTTAACAGACTATATCTCGTAAGATATGAAGTATATAGAAAAAAGTTTTAAATAAAAGTGATAGTAAATTTCAGTTCCTACACAAAAGGACTCTAACATTTTTGTCGTCCGATGGACCGTTTGCGAGATATTAAGTAAAAACGTAAAAACACGTTTTTCCCAATTGCGGCTAACGTTAAACCTCAAGGATGACGAAAACTCAGATTTATGCTTTCGGGTCAACCCCCAACATATTCCAATTGAAAAATCCATATCGAAATTTTTGATCGATATTCTCGAAATCGTAGCAGCGGCAATAGATATTTCAGCGACCGAAGAGTAGCACGTGTTTTTTGTTTCGCCGGCGAGTGATAATGTGTGCGCACACCTACAGGAGGCACGTGCCACGAATACGCAGCGGAGAACGCGACGTCACTCGCGTAAGAGAGACAGAGACGACGCGATATTCTTTCCTTGTCTTCTGCCCGTACCATTTCACGGAGAATATTTGTCGACTCGATCCAGTAATGCAGACTGATTAAGTTCATCATAGCGCGCAAACCGTGGGTCCTATCGAAAAATTGTATAGAACCTTTTTTTCAGAGAAAAGTACAAAGAATGTAATGCGCCAAAAATAAAATTTTTGTTTAAAATTATAATTTTGTTTTTTACATAAATAATTGTTGGAAAACGAAAGAATTTTTCTGTGCCCATAGGATTATAAGGCATACAATTCTCAACAAATTTCATTCATGGTTTATTTTATTTCGTTTACATTTCATTTTTTTATGAATTTTTAAAGTTAATGGCATACATTAGTGACTGCGGAAAAGTTTCCCCTCACTTTTAACTTCCCTCAGGACTTTCCTATGTAAGATGGACTACGGTCATTCATATTTTTTTTTTTCAGAATTTTATGGCATGGGAGATAGCTATTTTATTTGATAGATATCTTTTTCCGTTTTCAAACCGCCCTCGCGATGGGACTGACGTGTCCCAGAGGAGGCGCATGCGCATAGGATGCTCGGGAGTCGGGTCAGTAACGTAGGTCGGTGGCGAAAACGGTTGAGCAAGCAGTGCACATGGACAAGAGTGGGGTGCTGTGTGCGTGAGCGCCGTGGACGTAAAGTGGGAGACGCCGGTAGGTCATAGTGGGGGGTCGGCGCTTCGGTCCTCCGTCCTCGATTCTGGCATCACTGCACGGCGCTACCTCACGCTGCCTGCACGCGTTGACGCTCTCTCTCTCTCGCCCTTTCTTTCGTTGACTCTTTCTCTCTCTCAACCTTTCGTCCACGACGCTTCCTTACGCTATCGCTTCTTGTCTTCAGACTAGCATGGCCGCAACTCACCGCCTACCGCTTTCGTGCTTCCTGATTCACTGATCTCTTTTATTTAATAACTCGTTAACGAGGACAAATTTTATTACTTTTTATTTCACTTTACGCTTCCAATTATCCATGTGGACACGTGTATATTCGCAGTTGCGGCTTACGTGAGACACCCTGTATACGCGCGCTCTAGATGCTCGGAGTGACGACGGATAGGTGCGTCGCTATATTATATCCGCTGGTCGAGTCGTCGTTACCAGAAGATGTTCTACGAGCATGGCAACGCAGTGGACAGCGAGAAGGCGGCGATATCGGAGGACAGGCGGAAACCAAGGACCGGCTCACACGACTTCTGGGATTCTTGCAGGTGGAGGTTGAAAATGAAAAACGCATCGAAAAGATTGGCTGGTCCGCGGAATCGGTAGAGGAATTGAAAAATTCATTCTACGTGGACAACTGCGTCACAAGCGTTGACTCGGAAAGTGAGTTGACAAGGTTTGTATCAGAAGCTAAAGAGGTCATGGCCATGGGTGGGTTCGATCTTCATGGTTGGGAAAGTTCGGAAGATTTTACAGCAACGGAATCCACGGTGGTTTTAGGTCTTTTATGGAACAAAAGAAAGGATATTATTTAAATAAATCCAGCAGTCTTAGATGTTAGAGATCTGGCAATCATTACCAAAAGGTCGATATTGTCATCGCATCGTGTTTTCGATCCCATTGGTTTCACGTGTCCCGTATCCTTATTGCTGAAATTATTATTACGGAAACTGTGGTCGGAGAAAATTGAGTGGGATACCGCGATATAGGACAAGCGGAGCGATATCTTCAAGTCATGGTTGGACGATTTGAAGTCATTAAAAGGCATTGAAATACCGTGTAAGCTTGGCACGGGTAACCTTACGGTTCACGTATTCTGTGATGCTAGCGGCGTAGCATATGCAGCAGCTGTTTTCGCGAGAGTCGAGCTTGAAGGCGTGGTCAATGTTCAATTACTAAGTGCTAGGTCTCGTATAGCTCCAAGAAAGGCTACTATCTCGCGACTTGAGTTAATGGCAGCTACGGTAGGCGTCAGATTAGGCAATGCGGTGGTGAATTCATTGACTCGCGAAGTTGAACAAGTGACTTACTGGTCCGATTCAACAACCGTATTAGCATGGATAGAACGCGACTTACAGTGGGGGAGAAAAATGGAGATATGTACCTAGTGCTTTGAATCCGGCAGACCTTCCATCGCGGGGCTGCAAACCGTCTCAGTTAGTGGAGTCGAAATGGTGGTTGGGCCCGGATTGGCTGTATAAAGCAGAAGCGGATTGGCCTACGTTGCAACATAGCGTTGCTAAACGTAGAACATCAGGAACTTGGTTTTAAGGATCGATTTTCGTCTTATAGTAAGATCATTCGTTTTGTGGCATGGACGTACCGTTTTTTAAACAATTGTAGATTCCGAATAGGTGTAAAGAGCTTAAAAGACGAGCATAGGTCTCTTCAAAGTTCTAAGCAAGCTTCGTTCAGTCCTCAAGAGAGACAGGAGTTGAGTTTAACGGTAGTAGAGTTAGAATCAGCAGAGATAAAACTATTAAAATACCTACAACGGCAAATGTTTGATACAGCAACAAAAGATAAATTGGCATCTTTTAAGACGACGGTTTGATTATTTTAGAAACTAAAATTTTTAATCGTAAGGATGACTTCAGTTTTTTATGCCCAATACTATTAGACGACAAACACAAGGTCGTGCACATGCTAGTACGAGAGACTCATGAAAGGTTGGGACACGCCGGTACTCTGATTGTCATGAGCAATTTGCGGGAAAGATTTTGGATCGTCTCTTTGCACAAAGTCATCAAATCGGTCATTCAAAAATGTATAATTTGCCAAAGAGAGAAGGTGAAACACATGGAGTGCGACTCTTCTCCCTTACCAACAAACCGAGTTCGAGACGCGGCTGTTTTCGAGATAGTTGGCGTAGATTTTGCAGGACCGGTGTTTCTACGAGGTGGGGGGAAGGGGTGGATCTGTATTTTTACATGTGGAATTTATAGAGCAATTCATTTAGAGTTGGCTTCGTCATTATCGACTGAAGAATTTCTAGATTGTCTCAGGAGATTTGTCGCAAGACGCGGACGTCCTAGTTGCATACACAGTGACAATGGTACTAATTTTACGGGTGCGGCTAACGCTTTTAACAAACTAGATTAGGAAAGAGTGATGAAGCGTAGTTCGGTTCTTAAGATTAAATGGGTCTTCAACCCCCCTTCAGTACCTTGGTGGGGTGGATGGTGGGAGCCGCTCATAGGAGTACTAAAGGTAATTTTAAGAAAAGTTCTAGGGAAAGCGAGTCTATCATACGAGAGTCTAATGACAACGTTGTGCGATGCAGAGGCAATAATTTGCTCGCGACCGTTAACCTACGTGTCGGAAGATCCAGATGAGCTCCAACCACTAACACCTTCTATGTTCTCCAGGAAATTCGGGAGATCGATGTGCCAGATGTAGATATGGTAGAGCATGGGGTGGACGTCCTCAGGCCGCGATTGGGTGTCCGACTGACGAGGCTTGACCGGGCCACGACAAGAGCGGAGGTGATCGAGACTCTAGCGCGGAAGACAGAGGTCGGAGATGATGAGCTCGGCGGTCTTACGTTGCGACCGGCCTGGGGCGGGCACCTAACCGCCACAGTGATGATGGCGGTCAAGGAGGCGCAAGACCTGGTGAAAGAGGGGCAGATCCAGATCGGCTGGAATCTGGCGACCATCAAGGAGTGGGGAGCAGACCGAAGGTGCCTACGATGTCACGAGACTGGGCACGTGGTCGCCAACTGTGGAGCAGTGACGGACAGGTCAAGGGCATGCTTTCGGTGCGGAGAGGAAGGCCACAAGGCCCGCAACTGCCCACGCGGGACGGGTGCACAAGGAGTGACTGGTGGAGGACCGGCGAGAGTCGCGGGAAGAACGCGTAATGCTTAGAGTGGTACAAATAAACATGAATAATAGCCGAGCAGCGCAGGATCTCAGTTTCCAGATTGCCGCCGAGCGCACCGCACAGGTGATCATAGCAAGCGAGCCCCACCGAGTAGGTGGAGGCTGGAGCTGTGCGGATGCGTCGGGGCGGGCTGGAATCTGGGTGTTGAACCGCGATCTCGGGAACCCCAGTGTAGTCGCGCGCGGGGAAGGGTACGTGGCCGTCAGGATGGGCGCGCTCAGCTTGGTCTCGTGCTACTTCTCCCCGAACAGCACCCTCGGAGAATTTCGAAGAGGGCTGGCTGAGTTGAGGGGGGGTAGTGCGACAGCTTGGGGGTGCGGTCCTGGTCGCCGGCGACTTCAACGCGAAGTCCTGTTGGTGGGGCAGCAGGTCGACGGACGCAAGGGGGCGTCGTTGGCCGAGCTCATGGCTGCGCTTCGGATGGCCCCGGCCAACCAGCCCGGTTGCCCGGATACTTTCCGGAGGCGCGGCAGTGGCTCGGTTATCGACGTCACCTTCGTCTGCGAGAGGCTGATGACTTGCTTGAGACGGTGGTGTGTCCTACCAGACCTCACACTCAGCGACCATCAGGCCCTCTTGACCGAAATTAGTTCGACCGCGGCGCGGCGATTGCCGCCGGCGGCCAGGGGTTGGGCCCTCAAGAGGCTCGACGAGCGCGTGTTCGATGAGGCTCTGGCTGAGGCGGCGGCCTACTGGCGATCGCGCGAGGACGCGGAATTAGGGGAAGGGAGCGCCGAGATTCTGACGCGGGGATTGATAATGGGCATAACGGAGGCTTGTGACCGCGCAATGCCCCGGAAAAGGCCGAAAAGAGACGGAAAAAATTCCGTACACTGGTGGACGCCCGAGATCGCGGAGTTGCGCCGAATTTGTATTGCCTCTAGGCGGAGGATGACGCGGGCCAGAGCACGACGACGGCCCGAGGAAATAGTGACGCGAGCCGAGGAGGCTTACGACGAAGACAAGCGGCGACTCAAGCTGGCGATCCGCCAAGCAAAGAAGAGGGCGTGGGAAGAGCTGCTGGGGCAAGTGGAAAAAGATGTGTGGGGCTTCCCCTATAGACTTGTCATGGGCAAGCTGCAGGGGAGGACCCCAATTCCGGGTGGGCTGCCGGGGGTCCAGCAGATCGCCCGGGAGCTCTTCCCTGCGAAACGACAGCGGCCACCGCTGGATGAGGGGGACGACAGAGGAGGCGAACAAGTCAGACCATTTACTCAAGAAGAATTGATGAAGGCACTGGCGGAAATGAGCGCTGGGAAGGCTCCAGGCCCGGACGGAATCACGAACGAAATAATGCGCAGGGTCTCTCTGTTGCAGCCGGACTGGGTACTGGCAGTTATGAACGCCGCAATGATGGAAGGGGTCTTCCCGAAGGTATGGAGGACACAACTCTTATGCTTGCTGGACAAAGGGAAGGGCGGCACGAGTGCCTCTGCGTACAGGCCCCTCTGCCTCCTGGACACCGCGGGCAAACTCCTTGAGCGCTTACTCCTGCTTCGGCTAGAGGAGGCGGTCGAGGCGGCCGGCGGACTGTCAGGGGGGCAGTACGGTTTCCGTAGAGGGCGTTCAGTAATGGACGCCCTGAGGGTCCTAGACGGGGCAATCGCCCGGATGAGAGCCGTCCATATGAGGAGAACACGGGTCTGCGCGCTCAACACCCTGGACATCCGAAATGCGTTCAACGAGCTCCGGTGGGAGTTAATCATGGACACGCTACGGACCAGGTGGGGAGTAAATGGGCGATTACTGCGCGTCTTAGATATGTATTTCAGAGAGAGGATGCTGCTATTAGAGTCGGACGACGGACGCCGGGGACAAATGGAGTTGGGAGCGGGTGTTCCGCAGGGTTCGGTCCTGGGACCGTTCCTGTGGAACGCCACATTCGACGAATTAGTAAGAGCAGTGATGCCCCTTGGGGTACGGCTAGTGGCATACGCGGATGACATTGCTCTGGTTGTGGAGGCCCCCAACGCAATTCAATTAGAGAGAAGGGCGAACGAAGCGATAAGGCGGATCACGGAATGGCTAGCGGACAAGGGCCTACGATTAGCGGAGGAGAAGACGGAGGCGGTCTACTTCACGCGGAAGAGGAGCAGATTACCAAGACCGCCCGTCTTCTCCGTACTAGGCCGAGCTATCAGGCCGGGAGAGGCACTGAAGTATCTTGGCGTGATAATTGACAAGAGATATAGTTTTAGGAAACACGGCGAGACCGCGGCCAAGCGGGCAGACATAGCGGAAGGCAATATAGGAAGGCTACTGCCGAACGTAGGGGGACCCAAACAAAAGAAGAGAAATCTGCTGGCAGGGGTTGTGAGAGCAACCCTGTTATACGCCGCGCCGATATGGTCCCGGTATCTCAGCGGGCCGGCTCTAAAAAGAACGATGGCGCCCACGTACAGACGCGCAGCACTAAGAATTATTAGTGGTTTTAGAACGATATCCACCGCAGCAGCCGGAGTGTTGGCCGGACAGCCACCGCTGGATCTCCTAGCACAACAAAGAACGCAGGACGAGGGGGCACGGGATCGAGTGGACCTCGAGCCCCACCAGAGGACGTTGCTGAAAAGGGAACGCAGAGAGGAGGCTAGGCGGGAGGTTATGCGGATCTGGCAGCAACGATGGGAGGAAGAGAGGAGGACGGCGGCATGGACCCGCCGTCTGATCCCGGACCTGGGAGCCTGGGTCGGTCGGTCGTTCGGGGAACTGAACTACCGGCTGACGCAGGCTCTCAGTGGACACGAGTGTTTTGGATACTACACACTTAATCGTACAACGAGCGATCCTTTCTCCTCCATATACTCCTCCGCCTTCCCTATCAACCATTTCATTCCCCTCTCCTCCTCCGCTAGCAGCACTATATCATCTGCGTAAGCCAGCGAGAATATCTTCTCCCCTCCTAATTTAACCCCTCCCCTTTCCCCAGTTCCTCTTCCACATCTGCTATCAGTATATTAAATAACAGCGGGCTCAGCGGACACCCTTGCCTTATCCCTTCTCCTAACCAAATCTCCTCTCCTACCTCTTCTCCTACCTTCACCCTACTCTTTGTTTCCCTGTATATCTCCTTTATCCTCTCCCTTATCCCCTCGCTCACCCCTCTTTTTTCCATCGCCCTCCAGAGCACCTTCCTTTTCACCCTGTCAAATGCCGCCTTCAAATCTAGGGACAGCGCCACCATTTTTCTCCCTTTTCCTTTTATCTGCCTATTCGCTAGATAATTGACCACGTACGCATTGTCGACTGTCCCTATCCCCTTCCTAAACCCTGCCTGGTTGTGTGGCACCATTTTCTTATCTTCCATTTCCTTTTCTAGCCTCTCCGCTAACACCATCGCATACACCTTGTACAGCGTAGGCATTAGCGTCACCCCCCTATATTCCTGCACTACTTCTCCCTTCCCCTTTTTTAGAATCGGAATGATCCAACCCTCTTTCCATTCCTCCGGCCACCCTTCTCCTCTCCATACCCTGTTTATCATCCTCCTTGCCCATAGCTCTACTTCCTCTCCCCCGAATTTCCATACCTCATTGCTTATTCCGTCCCCTCCTGCCGCTTTCCCCCTCTTCAACCTCCTTATTATCCTCCTGTATTCCTCCCTTCCTATCTCTTCCCCGTCCTCTTCCCTACCTCTACCTTCCCAGTCTCCTACTGTTTTCTCCTCCGAACCCCCCAGAATCCCCTTAAAATACTCCTTCCATTCCCTCGCACTTATCCCTTCATTAATTCCCTTTCTCCTGTTTCGTTCTCCATTCACTATCTCCCATACCTCCTTCTCCGTACCTGCCCTTTCCACCTTCCTCTTGAACTCCTCTCTTTCCTGCTTCTTTTTTTCTTCGCACAATTCATTGTACTCCCTCCTTGCACTCCTGTATCCTTCCTTTTCCTCCTTCCCCTCCCTCCATCTCCTGAGCACCTTTCTCAGCTCTTTCTTTTTATTTCTACATTCCTCATCCCACCACCCCCTTCCCTTTCTCTTGCCTCTATCCCTGTCCACTGTAATCATTGCCTTTCTAACCCGCTCCCCCACCTCCCCCATCTCTTTCCCCCAACTTTCTTCCCTTACCTCCTTCCATTCTAGTTCCCCCCTGAACCTTTCCCAGTCCCCCTTTGTCCACTCTCTCCCTATTCCCCGTTCCCTCCCGCTACTTCTTCTTCTGCTCTTTCCCTCCCCACCTCCTCTTATGCTCACCACTATCGGATGGTGATCCCCATCCGTCTTATCCCCTATCTCCATCTTCACTACCTCTCTCTTCACCTCCTCATCTCCTACCGCATAATCTATCACCGTCTCCCCCCTCGGCCCCACGTATGTTAATTCTCCCTCCTCATCTCCCCTTATATTCCCGTTCATTATCTGCCAACCTATCTCCTCCAGCGCTCCTACCATAATCTTTCCCTCCGCATTCACCTTTTTGTCCTTAGACCTCCTCTCTCCATTCTCCTCCTCCCCCTCTATGCCCCCTCCTAACTCCCCCGTTCTAGCATTGAAGTCCCCTCCTACCAACGTCTTCACACCTTCCTCCCCTTTGTCCGCCCATTCTTTTAAACTTTCCATCCTTTCCTTTATGTTCTCCCTTATATATACTCCCACCACTCTCCATTTCTTTTCCCCGACCTTCACTGTCCTTATCATCATTCCCTCCACCTCTTCTATCCCCTCTTCCTCCACCCCCACATACTCCTTTCTCACCCCTGTCACTATTCCCCCCATTGCCCTCCCCTTCCTGTTCCTCCTCTTTCCCCACTGCGTCTTCCACACGTACCGTTTCGGCAATCTTCCTTTAACTTTATCCCACCCCCTCTCCTCCAACCAAGTTTCCATCAACATTATCACATCCCATTCCCCCAAACTTTCCCAAAAATCCTTATCTTTATTCGTTAACCCTGCCACGTTCCAGAAACCCACTTTCCATACCTTCCCTCCTTCCTGTTCTCCTTCCCTCTCTTCTTCTTCTCTCTCCCCTCTGCCTTCCTTCTCTAACCTCTGCCTAGTCTGTCTACTCCCCTCCCTTCCCCCTGCTCTTCCCTCCGCTCCGATCTTCCTCTTGCCCCTCTCATATCTCTAATTGTCTTTTCCTTTTCGTCCCATTTCCACAGCTGTCCTTCTATCCGTATCTTTCCATATCCTACCCTTACTCTATTACCTTTCCTTCCTTCTTCCCATGCTCTCTCCCTCAAATTCCATTGCATTCTTCTTTCATTCTCCGTCAAGTCATCCTCTATCCTCTCTTTTCTCCCCCTTAAGTTCCTTTTCTTCTCCATAACTTCTCTTTTCTGCTCCATACTCCCTAACCTTACTAGCATCATTCCCTCTCCTTCTTTCGAACCTGTGCCTAATCTCCTCATACTCATTATCTCCACCTTTGCCCCTATCGCTCTTAACACCTCTTTCACTCCCTCCTCCATTCCTTCCCCGGTTTTCATCCTCTTTACCACAATGTTCTTCCTTCTCTCTTCCCTCTCCTTCCTTTCCATGTTTTCCTCCAGTCTCCTAATTCTTTCCTCTTGTTCCCCTTCCTCCCTTTGCTTGCTCCCTTCCCCTTTCCCCGTTTCTACCTTTCTCATCCTTTCCTCTAATTCTCTTAATTCCTCCATCTTCCCTTTCCTCTTCTCTACTTCTTCCAGCCTTTTACCAAGCCCTCCGATCCTTTCCCACAATTCCTTCCTTTCTTTCCCCCATTTCTCCTCTCTGTTCTTTATTTCCTCCTTTAGCTTATCCATTTCCCTTTTGATATCCTCCGCCTGCCTATGTACTCCCTCCAGCCCCTCCTTCATCTCCCTCCTCATTGCCGCTAACACCTCTAATACTGTTTTGTTCTCCTCCCCTCCCTCTTTCCTCTCCGGTGATCTCAGCGTCTTTTTACTTCTTCCGAACACCCCTTTTTCCCCCTCTACCCCCCTTCCTCCTCTTCTCTTTTCCTTTTCCACATATCCTCTACCGATCCTATGCTTGCGCTCCTCTCCCTACCTCTCGCCAACATTTCTATGTTCGTCGGCCTTCCCCTTCTCCTTGTCTCTTCCCCCTTCCCCTGCACCCCCGATCTCCCTGTCATTCCCTCCTCCCTTTCTGACCCTCTCTCTTCCTTACCATCCTTTCGTATTTCCTCCATCCTATTCGTCTAGTACGTCTTATCCCCGCTAGATGTCGCTATCTCCGCCTTCACTCTACTCGACTCCCGCCTTCCTCTCTTAAGACCCACCTAACCTCCTTCACCCGACCTTCTCTTTTCTCTTTCCTCCCAATCTCCCTGTACCCTTTCTCACCTCCCTTTTGCTCCTACTCTACCCTTGACTTTACTCCCAATTCTCTCTCTAACCGCTTTCCGCCACTCCTCCCGTATTCCGCTATCAAAAACTCTACTCAAAACTCCGTACTGCTCACTTACACTCCTTTCTCACTCACACCCGGAAACTGAAGCCACAATCATTTTTATTATTATTTTTTTTTTTTTCTCAAAACATTTATTATATTTATTGAGGAACAAAATTACTGATAATAAGAAACACTCTTTCTTACCTATTCTCTTCGATACACTTAACCTGCCATAAATCTCTATATACAAGATACACACTCTGCTGTTAAAAGTACGTGTTGAACAGTCTGTCGGTTTCATTCCACTTGCACGTCCTCTATATTCTGTGAAGGAAAGAAATATATGTGCATGTATACTGTGACGTTGCAGCGGCGCGTCACAAGGCGGTATACGCGCGTAGAGTGTGAATGAGAGCATGCATGTGTGGGTGAATGAGAAGAAGCGCCGAGGAACGAAAAATAGTAGAGCGATCTCCGCCTGACAAACGAACACGCAGAGTAGAGCGAAGAGATCCACGCAAGGAAGGTGGAAGGGCGATCTGCGGAGGTGTCGAAGCTTGAATACCCCAACGAGCCTCCTGCGACGAAAGAACGACGAGAGCCGGAGAAAAAACGATGGAAGCCGGAGAAAGAGCAACGAGAGCCGAAAAAGGAGAGCGACGGAAAGAAAGGAGCACGGACGCACAAACCGGCGAGTGACCTCGCTCCGAGGTGAGTCGGGTGGAGGTAGACGTGTCCCTCCCCGACTCGGGGTGACGGAAGCGTCCAGCGGCAGATGGCCGTGCACCCAACGCCCACACGGGGCCGATTTTCTAAAAGCCCTCTGGATCCGTATACATTCGTTAAGGGGGGGGGGTACTGTCTTGAAACTATTTTTTTTCAATTTTTTTTTTAATTTTTTTTATGAATGCACAACACCTCAAGAATGCTGTATCAAATTATTAGAGCAATTTGAGCTAAACTAACGGAGATATGAATTTTTAACCATCCGAGGCTCTGAGTCGCTCCGCACCGATTTTGTATAACTGCTCGACAGCAGCTATATTGCGCTTCCTAGTGATGTTCTCAGTGCTATAAAACCAATTTACGAGGATTTGAGCAAGGAAGCTCTTCTGCAGCGATGTCTCGGCGGCTTTACCCAAAATAACAATGAAAGCCTGAATCAATTAATCTGGAAAATTTCTCCAAAATCTGTGAGTGGTACCGCAGTTCTTGTTGAAATTGCAGCTAACGTGGCAGCATGCACATTCAACGAAGGCTGTTTTGCTCTGCTGACAATCATGCAGGAGATGCAAATAAAAAGCGGGCCGAGTTGTTACGAATGGGCGCGCGCGACAGATCGATTACGAATAAATCGTGCGGAGGAACAAGCTGCGAAGGCAACTAAAGAAGGTCGAAATCAACGAAGACTACACCAGAAAGATGCTTTGGATATCTTTAGTGATAGCTGTTCAATGTACGGGCCTGGTATCGATGATTCTGTGTAAGTATATAGCGAAAAAAAGAAAAAAATTCGGATTTTTCTATGTACAAAACTTTAAAGTGATTTTCCCACACTCCACGTTTTCAAAGTCGGTGACGGCTGTAGCTTGATATCTATTGCACCGATCCTTTTCAAACTTGGTACACTCCTTCTCTATATAATTCATGAGGTAACGCTGTCGAGTTTTTTTTCAAATTGTTGTCATTTTTCATTTTACAGTAAAAAATTTGTCGATTTTTTGAGCGAAAATCGCGTTTTTTTCCTTTCAAGTGTCACCAAAAATTGAAAAATCAATAAAAAAAAAAAAACTCGACAGCGTTACCTGGGGAAACTCATAAACTAATAAAATCAATTTCATTTTTTGATTTCAGATGATCAGGTGATGAGTGACAACCGTCACCGCGAAACAAGTTTTTTTTTTCACGTCTCCGGAGATCAACTGCCAACGGCTCAGTTATTACAGACTAACGGCAGTTAGGCCTGTCCGTCGCAAAAAAGTAGGACTAACGCCGGTGGTATATTTACAGCAAAATCGAAATTTCAAGGGAGGGGGAAACCTTAAAATGCTAATATCTCATCGACGTGAAGTGCTACACAATTTTGGCTTGTTTCATTATAATCCTGGAACTTTTTCCCATCCGTTGATATATAATTTATTAGGATCGCGGCTTCCAATAAGTTAATAATCTAATTTATGTGTTTTGAGGAATTAATTCTGTCACAGTGTTTTTTTTCCGACCTTTTCGTTAACATTGCGACTATATCTATATATATCGAATTTTGTCCTCTTTCCTAAATTCGCCGCTAGTGGTGCTAGCGTCGACATCAGGTGGAAATCTAGCCAGCGCTGGAATGTTTGACATGTCAATGTCCTTAACCTATCACATTTTTTTATTTTTTTCATTAAGAATCAAGTTTCGGGTATTATGTGAATTTAACTCGATTTCCTTGTTTATTGATTATTTCTAATTTTTCTTTAAATTGTATGATATATTTATTGGTGTTAATTGAGAGACTGCTGCTGGACAAGGCTTGGCGTACGCTGAGCGAGTCAGAGAATATCGTTACGATATCCAGAGCCTTAGACATTGCTATACTTTCGGCTGTGTAAATAGAGAAATCATTAAGAATACTATAAGTCTCATAGTGATCTAAATCTAAACAGGCTAAAGCAATCCGTGTGGAAGGTCCCACTTTAGTTTTGGAACCATCTAAGAAAATATTAATGTACGTATTATTGAAAGTACTAACATACCCTGTAAACTTTATATTCAGAATATGAGAATTTTTAAAAGTTCTACCAATTTAAGTATTGCAGTCAACCGATTTTATCATTATAATATGAGATATTTCACACAAATTCATTTTCGGAGAATATTATATCAGCATATTTTTTAACTTTATTAAGGCATAATAGGAATAGTCTATCTCTGTTGCTAATTATCCTACCCTTATTATCCTATCACATTCTATTTATTTATTGTACCTGTCAGTACGTTCACCACTTTGTCTATGGAAAACATAGAGGATATGTACGGTTAGAAGGGATAATTAAGGAGGGCAGTTGACATAAAATCTGGCTTCCATTCTAATCGAGGTAAGTCTAGTAGTCCAGTCGAGTAAAGTCTTGTAACCATTCTAGTTTCCAACCGATGTAAAGTCTGGCTATCATTCTAGTCGAGGTAAAGTCTTGTTACAATTTTAGTTGAAGTACAGTCTGGTGACTATTAAATAAATACATTAATACTTTTTCAGATGGTTCCAAAACTAAAGCGGAACCTTCCACCAGAATTTCTTCAGCCTGTATAGATTTGGATTACTATGAGATTTACAGTATTCGCAATGATTTCTCTATTTACATAGCAGAAAGTATAGCAATATCTAATGCTCTGGATGTCATAATAATGAATCCTTTTCATGTATTTGCAATATTCTCTGACTCGCTCAGCGTACTCCAAGCCTTATCCAGCAGCAGCATTGTATTACTAGAAGACCACACGATTTGGGAAATGAAGTTTGGCACGAGACTTTGTGTGGTTGTAGTAATACCTTAGAGTGTTACTATGGCAAACGGAAAAAATGCACTGGCCAGCCAGTTTTGAGAAATAACGCTTCAAAGATTTCATCTACGCTTACATATGAAAAAGATTTAGTCTTCAACTGCTTCAGCGGTTGAGACAGTAGCAGTTCACTCCGGTAACCCAGAGGAGAGGTTCTATGTTTGAGTCTCGACACGTGCACTTTTTTTTTCTTTGTATTTTCTTACTTGTGCATTTTATTCAATCATTTTTGCTTTTTACTTTTTATTTGCACTTTTTCACATATTTTATTTATTAAAAAATAATTTGTGCAATGTTGTGAAAATTTTACTTTTCGTTTGTAATATTCAAATCGTATCACGTTTTAAATATTGTGTACTTCTAACGAACAGTGTTCCCAAAAATACATAAACACAATATTTAAAACGTGATACGATTTGAATATTTTAAGCGAAAAGTAAAATTTTCACATCATTGCACAAATTATTTTTTAATAAACAAAATACGTGAAAAAGTGCAAATAAAAAGTAAAAAGCAAAAATGGTTGAATAAAATGCACAAATAAGAAAATACAAAGAAAAAAAAGTGCACGTGTCGAGACTCAAACATGGAACCTCTCCTCTGGGTTATCAGAGTGACCCGCTACCGTCTCAACCGCTGAAGCAGTTGAAGACTAAATCTTTTTCATATGTAAGCGTAGATGAAATCTTTGAAGCGTTATTTCTCAAAACTGGCTGGCCAGTGCATTTTTTCCGGTTGTCATAGTAACACCCTAAGGCATTACTACAACCACACGAAGTTTCGTGCCAAACTTCATTTTCCAAATCGCGTGGTCCCCTTGTTAGTTATACAAGAGAATTTAGAAGAGTTCTACCAGTTGAAGTATTCCAGTTTACCAATTTTATCATTATATTATAATTTGAGATATACCCTGAGATATTGCATCTAAGGAAACATAGGGGATATGTATAATTAGAAGAGATAGATTAAGGAAGGCAGTACATTTCTACCTCACCAGTGTTAAAAAAAAGAGAATGGACATAAAGTATGCCTGAGAAAGAATTAAATGGACCATGATGTTAGGGTTTGTGAGACTTATACGCATTTTTACATAGATTTACACTTAATTTTTTAAACTTTCCAAATTTTTTTTATAGTTATTTAATTGATTATTTTGTAATTGAAACAAGAATTTGTTATAACAAAATGATGTAAAATCAACACAAATAACATTAAAAATGTAAAGTGGGCCGTCGCTGTAGTTAATGTAAAAAACAATCGCGCTTTCTTCTGTAACATAAAGATATTAAATCAATGATGCGTCGCATCTTTATTAACAACTTTTTATCAAACATCTAAAATTTCAAATTCCTCATTGGTTCTTTAGACTATGTTAAACATTGTTGACTTCATGAATTACACATTCTCCTTCAAACAATTTTACTAAAATAACAATCTCTGTAAAAAACCTTGTACAAAGTACGCGACGGCCCGCTTTTTTTAAAAAATGAAAAAATACAACCTGGCAGCCTGCGAAGCCTACTTTTTGGTATTTAATAATTGAATTGGAAACATGAGCTGGAGCAACTCTAGCGCAGGAAAATAAACTATGTACTTGATTCAGGTCGTTATCATACTAGAAGAATTATTCTACGTTATACGGTTATTTATGAGCTAGGAAACAATAGAAATTGAATAAATTCATTAAAATGTTTAATAAATTAAATGTAATCATAAATGTACCGGTGGGTTTAAATTTTAGAAAAAAGATTAGTAAAATAAATTCTTTTATTCTTACTGCACATCAACAATTTTCAAAAATTATCTGAAAATTGTATATGCATAACCTTCGAAAAATTAAACTTCTTTATTATTTATACAAACATGTTGAATATTGAACCTGGATTGATAGGTGTACCAAAATGTTATATTTAACGTTTTCGAAAAAAGCGGGCCGTCGCGTACTTTGTACAAGGTTTTTTACAGAGATTGTTATTTTAGTAAAATTGTTTGAAGGAGAATGTGTAATTCATGAAGTCAACAATGTTTAACATAGTCTAAAGAACCAATGAGGAATTTGAAATTTTAGATGTTTGATAAAAAGTTGTTAATAAAGATGCGACGCATCATTGATTTAATATCTTTATGTTACAGAAGAAAGCGCGATTGTTTTTTACATTAACTACAGCGACGGCCCACTTTACATTTTTAATGTTATTTGTGTTGATTAATATTTTACGCTGAAATTTTCAGAAAATATTCTTTAAATATTACTTTATAATACTGTCATCATTCCATGTAAAATACATTGCCCATATCTTGTGAATTAATGTTTGAAAAAGTGTCTTTTTTGCGCCGAATTAACAGTACCCCCCCCCCCCCCCTTTAAAGAAAGCGAGGGGAAGGTACTCCGCGGCATATCGAGGATTTTGAACGCGCGTATAAAGATTAACCGTTCGCGTGTCCTCCGAAGAAGGTTACCACGCGCCGTTTGTTTTGGTCCGCGCGTCACACTACGCCGCGTGACCAGGCAGCTGACCGTTACGAACGTCGAGTCGGCGGCCGTTTCGTCGGTCCGTTCGCGTTTCATGCTCGATACAGACAGCCCTCCACCTTCGCGCCGGCGTCGGCGGCCTTCCTTCCTCGACCGCTTTTTTTAGGAGTTGGTCGGGCCATCGGTGGTCGTCCACGACTTGGAAGGTCGCCGGCGTCGCGCCTACGATCGTTACCCGTCTACTGGTACATTTTGTGGTGGCCTACCGCGTTATCTCTTTCTCTCTCCTACGGCTCTCCCACGCTCGTCCTCTCCTCGCTCACTCTCCCTCTCTCTCTCTGTCTCTCTATCTCGACCCTGGCGGTCCCTCCACTCGCTCGTTCGCCTCTCTCTCTCCTAACGCCTCCGCACACTCTCACTCTCGCCCTCACTCTTCCTCGCACTTCTCGCCCTGCTCTTTTTTTCCTACTCTCGCTCTCCCGTCTCGAACTCGACTCACGGACGATCTACGGAGCGGTGTCTTGCCGGTTTCCCCCTCCTTGCCGGTCCTGCGACTACTCTCGTAAGGACTATGATCTCAAGCAACTTATATTATTAAAAATTATATGCAAAAAATTTTTTTAAAAAAAAGCTTCTATTAAGTGTACTGAAAGAACAAAAATAAGAATATTTTTCTTTTAATATTTTGAATGCGATCCATCAGCTCTATAATTCGAAAGGGTAGATCCTAATAAAAAGTAGTATCAAAGTTATCGCTACAACACATATAATATATATTAAGTTGAACTACTTGTCTCAAAAACTTATCAAACAGCTTGTTTTACAGAGATTATAAGTACCCGAATATGTACCTTTCTTTTTTATGCATGCGACAAGCTTTAAAGACAAATAATTGAGCTCAATATATTTTATGTGTTACAGTGATAACTTTAGTATTACTTCATATTAGGATCCACCCATGCGAACTGTATTCACTTATAAATAGCATTTAATTTTCCAAATAAAAAGATATTCTTATTGTTTTCGTTTTAGTACATATAATAAAAGCTTGTTTTTAAGCTTGACTCACTAGATTTGATCTAAACATACTAATACAGCAAGTTAAATAATAGCTTGTAAAAATGTAAGGACTAGATCCTACGATATCGTATTTAAAATATTAAATTAGTTTATAATTTCCAATTCTAACTATTTGTGCCTGAGTGTTGTTATACTTATGTAATTATTTATCTATGTATTTGCCAGAACATGAAACTTTTTATTACTTTATCGAAACATTCCACATATAGGAAATACCAGTTAGATTTCGTATATGAAACGTAAATAGTAAAAGAATTAAGAAGGTTAATATTTACGGCTCTACAATCGATATATAATTCGGCCGATAATAATATCGATTTGTATTTTTGTGGAGTGAGGTTAAGCCGAAAAAAATTAAGCGATGTTGACGTTCGACGTCTATCATTAAAAAAGACAGAAATTCGAGTCCCATTGTGACTCGAATCTCCGACGTTGGAACAAAAAGTAATGACGCTACCTACGTTCCGTATGCCTTCGATGTATCGCCCCTTTGGCACATACCTACTGTGACGTGGTATTCTGGATACCCGTCACAAACAAGAATCCTCTCCCCTTCGCCGCGGATTAGGAAAAGATCCGTCGCGGACAGAGTCACCGGGTGGACCGCGGAAGAACATATCACGCGAGTCGGAGGGCCTCGAGGCTGGTTCTGAGATAGAAATATGAATAAATATTGAAGTTAGACCCTCTTTCATGACCGCCACACCGGAGAGGAGAAAGACGAGGCCGGAGAGAGAGCAACGACGGCCGACGGAGCGACGGCAGAGCGAGAGAGAGCGAGCCGTCGAAGGAGTAACCACGAGAGAGAGAGAGAGAGAGAGGGTCATCGGTGGCGGTCATCCGATCGAAATTCGAAAGAAGCACGAGCAAATCCGCCGAAGAATTATTAGCGAAGTCGCGGAAAGCGGCCATGAGGCGGTATAGTCCAGTCGGAATATACATAAAAATGACCAAGTATTGCTCAACGAACCCAGAGCATCGCCGATTTTTTTTTAGGTAATTTGACCCTTCAGAAACACAACTTTAGTTTTTCGACAAAATCCTACCTGCATTTTAGCAATAAAAAAATATTGAAAAAAAAAGTCAGTTTTTTCACGTTTGTTCGTTTAGTATAAGATTTATGAAAAAATGCTTCCGACAAAATTTGTGCACCATAACGATCTCTACAAAATAGGTCCTATGGAAAAATCACGTAACATTGTTAGTTTACCGATGAATTGCTAGTGAAAAATATAAATCTGCTTTTGCTATTTGCGTACTCTATCAGTCATTTATCGACATATTGTCCTAAAACTCATACATTATGTAGGAATATAAACGCTCTAGAGATATACGTGACATATATCGATCTATGTTATACAGTTTAGCAACAATCCCCGATCTCCGAGAAAAAAGCACGTGCCGATTGCCAACTCCGAGGAAGGGTTACAAGGTTGAAAAAAATCAAGGTGGTTCTTGACAACATGTAGTTTTAAGATTTAACAAAAAAAATCAAATTTTTTCAAAGAAACTTCCGATTTTGGACGATTTAAAATGTTGGTTTATAAACAAATAGGAATAACTCCTTACATTATGGTGCTAAATGAAATATTCTTCGGGATTATTATACATTTGTGCGAGACGCATAATTTAAAAGAAAAATAATCCCAATATCTTCATTATTAACCGAGATGTGGACACTTTTACGTTTCTTTGAATAACTATTGTTCTAATTAATGTTTTCGCGTAATTCCAGTTGGAGAGCCCTCTCAATACTTCTAGGCACAACATCCTATATGATTCTAACGTTCATCTCATTGCGGAGAATCTTCGCCCGCGCGTGTATCACCGAACAGCGACTCCGGCGCGGCTGACCGGCACGCCGCCGCGCGGTGGGGGTACCGCGTCTCGAAAATGCCATTAAAAATCATTTTTATCAGATAGTAAGACCTATAACTATTCTTTCACTTTATTTTTAACATGGTGTGTCTTATAAATGACTTTTTAGCATAGTTTTCACTTTTGTAAAAATATTTATAATATAATTGTTGTAAAGCACGACATTTCGTCTAAAGCACAGTTTATTCATCCCACCCTTACCTATTCGCAGGAAAAAATGATTCGTTGTAAAATCATTTATAAGACCAACCATGTTTAAATTAAAGTCAATGAATAGTTATAGGTCTTACTATCTGATAAAAATGATTTTTAATGGCATTTTCGAGACGCGGTACCCCCACCGCGCGGCGGCGTGCCGGTCAGCCGCGCCGGAGTCGCTGTTCGGTGATACACGCGCGGGCGAAGATTCTCCGCAATGAGATGAACGTTAGAATCATATAGGATGTTGTGCCTAGAAGTATTGAGAGGGCTCTCCAACTGGAATTACGCGAAAACATTAATTAGAACAATAGTTATTCAAAGAAACGTAAAAGTGTCCACATCTCGGTTAATAATGAAGATATTGGGATTATTTTTCTTTTAAATTATGCGTCTCGCACAAATGTATAATAATCCCGAAGAATATTTCATTTAGCACCATAATGTAAGGAGTTATTCCTATTTGTTTATAAGCCAACATTTTAAATCGTCCAAAATCGGAAGTTTCTTTGAAAAAATTTGATTTTTTTTGTTAAATCTTAAAACTACATGTTGTCAAGAACCACCTTGATTTTTTTCAACCTTGTAACCCTTCCTCGGAGTTGGCAATCGGCACGTGCTTTTTTCGCGGAGATCGGGGATTGTTGCTAAACTGTATAACATAGATCGATATATGTCACGTATATCTCTAGAGCGTTTATATTCCTACATAATGTATGAGTTTTAGGACAATATGTCGATAAATGACTGATAGAGTACGTAAATAGCAAAAGCAGATTTATATTTTTCACTAGCAATTCACCGGTAAACTAACAATGTTACGTGATTTTTCCATAGGACCTATTTTGTAGAGATCGTTATGGTGCACAAATTTTGTCTGAAGCATTTTTTCATAAATCTTATACTAAACGAACAAACGTGAAAAAACTGACTTTTTTTTTTCAATATTTTTTTATTGCTAAAATGCAGGTAGGATTTTGTCGAAAAACTAAAGTTGTGTTTCTGAAGGGTCAAATTACCTAAAAAAAAATCGGCGATGCTCTGGGTTCGTTGAGCAATACTCATGTACATTCCGACTGGACTAGTAGGGCGAGGGAGATAGCGAGTAGGCGCTCGGCTGTCTTCGGGTGGGCTCGGGAAATTTCGGTAGGCCGGCTCGTAAGGAACCGCGTGCGTGATCCTTGAAAAATTGCTCTGTGCGCGACGCTACGTTAAGTAAGAGGTGAGATAATTGAGCCGATAAAGCGAAATCCTTTGTTCAAGTAAAAGTTCCTTCCGGGTGGCGGATCATCATCGCGAGGTCTTATTCCGGGGTTATTCGGAGCCGTTAACAGTAGATAACCGAGTTTATCGGGAATTGGCGATTTTTATTGTTTAAACGATTCATATTTAGCGGAAATAAATCCTTCGATTTTCTCATTCGATTCTTTTGTCCGTTAATGGCGGAACCAGCCTCGATCGCCGTCCGGGTACGCGGGTAATCGTACATTTAGTATATTTAATTGTTGTTAAAATAATTATTAACTGATTCACTGTTTGAATTGTAAGATTAAAGTATTAATAAGTCGCAAATTCCTCGGTAGAATATTCGAGAAGCGAGGCGACCACGTGCCGGCATCGAGCACGTAGCCGGCGGTTAATTTGTCCGGACGTTCGGGTAAACACCGGAGACAAAGGGAATCCGACTTTGTATTATTTTTGCATAGTTAACGGAAAATTTCTGATACTTTCGTTATTTCAATTGAATAAATTCTTTTTCTTGTCTTTTGTTAAAACGAGCTCCGAAGGAACTTTGTTAATTTCTTTTTTCTCCCCTCAACACACTACTCCTTACGGCTGCGTGAACGGTAATTACATGAGCCCTTTATCGCGGAGAGGATTCTCGCGGATTAAATAAAATAATTTGTTTAGACGGTTATTTCGCGGGGAGTGCATCCGGCACCTCCCCGGAATTTTAGGAAATAACGTTGCACTACATATAAAGCTTTTCGGCATACGATCATATTTTTCCTAATTATTTAGATAATGGTACATCCTATCGACTTTAAAGATTCTTAAACATGATATCAGAATCCCGATATAGAGCAGCCTTTATTATGAAAAAATTCGACGCAAGAATTTATTTTCCGAAATATTCTCAAAAATATTTTTGATGCTTTCTATCTTACAAGGAGAGGGCACGGCTTGGGAAATTGACTTCGGGATGGGACTTTGTAGGATCAAAGTACCCCATAAGGGTCATCGATTGTTAAAGTAATAGAGCGCACGAACCAGCCAATTCCGAGAAAAAAGCTCTCAAAGTTTTCAGCACAGTGTATATGGTAGAAATTGCACTTTAGTATTCAACGGTTCGGCAGCGCAAGCGGTAGCGAGCTTGCCTACTAACCAGGCGGCTGGGGTTCGATTCCCCGTGGAGTTATTTTTTTTTTTTTTTCTTTAATTTTATATAACATGTGATTACTTCTGAATATTATTAATAAAAACATCATTGCTATATATATTTTTTAATTAAGAGCTCATTAACACAACATTTTAACGATGAATTTTATGTACATCTATCTTGCGAACCATAAGTTTTGGTGGGTGAGTAAGATTAAATTCTTACGATCTTATATCTAGAATTCTTATGGGCCGAAACTATAAAACGTCAAGTGACATTTCGCCGCGAACGTAAGCCCGGCTCGCGAATTTGTTTACAGTAGAGTTCGATGCCTCTGCTGTCGAACTACGGTAGCGAGATAAAAACAGGTGCCAATGAACTTCCGTACACGCGTGATTCGAAAAGGCACAAAGGCTCTAACGCGATTAGACGGCATAAGAATTTAATCCTACTCACCCACCAAAACTTATGGTTCGCAAGATAGATTTACATAAAATTCATCGTTAAAATGTTGTGTTAATGAGCTTTTAATTAAAAAATATATATAGCAATGATGTTTTTATTAATAATATTCAGAAGTAATCACTTGTTATATAAAATTAAAGAAAAAAAAAAAAAAAATAACTCCACGGGGAATCGAACCCCAGCCGCCTGGTTAGTAGGCAAGCTCGCTACCGCTTGCGCTGCCGAACCGTTGAATACTAAAGTGCAATTTCTACCATATACACTGTGCTGAAAACTTTGAGAGCTTTTTTCTCGGAATTGGCTGGTTCATGCGCTCTATTACTTTAACAATCGATGACCCTTATGGGGTACTTTGATCCTACAAAGTCCCATCCCGAAGTCAATTTCCCAAGCCGTGCCCTCTCCTTGTTAGTGTTCTTTCCACGAAAAAGTGAGAAGCAGTGGGGCATTAACGCTCGAGCATCGCGTTGACTTTCTTTCTTCCTTCCTCTCTCTGTCTTTCTCTCTCTTCCTTTCCTCCACGGCGCTACCGTCCGATGGCGATTCGCGCAGACTCTCTCTCTCTATCTCTCTGTCTCTCGCACTCGCGGAATAAATAATATTATGCTATCAGCTCCACACCACCTCGCGGTCGTTAGCGTGGCGCATTTTTTTTAAAGTGATATACCCAATAGGTCTAATCCACATAAATAAATAAATAAATAAATAGATAAATAAATAAATAAATAAATAGATAAATAAATAAATAAACAAGCCACCGTTACTGGAAAACGCGAGGACGTACCACATGCGGATTGTCCAATGTCCAATGAATATAATTGTGGCTGTTAAACACGCCGCTTGGCGTGAAAGTCGTTTCGTCTGGCCACAATATTTTGTCAACGAATGACGAAATGTTTTTCCTCATGTTAATATTTTGTACGAATAATAAAACATTTAACTGGTAATAATAAACTTACCTTCACAAAAACTTATTCGCCGTTCCATATCAGTGAGGAAGATTTGTTGCACACGCTGATAGCGAAACGGGTGTTCCGTCCGTTTCGCACGAGAACGTTGTGAACGAATGTTCTGTTCAAGTTTAGCATTTGCGCTAAACGCCGGACGCTTCTATTTGGATTTTCTTCGATGGCATCTAAAATAGTTTCTTTATTTATCACGTGTAAGCGCGCAGGCTGATTAATGTTGCGCTCATCTGAAAGTTAATTTCCTATTCCTCTCATATTCTCCGCGCGCGCCCGTTCTCCTTCCCCGCGAGTTCGACTAAGTCCGAATCGGTGCGCGATCGCCCACTTTTTTAGCGCTACGGATATTTTTCCACGAATTTTTCTTATCCGTCTTTCCTTCTTTCTTCGCTTTGTTTACTTGCTGGCCTAGCGACACCCCGCGACCAGTACTCGTGAGATTATCGAACGGTAAACACTCGAAATGTCTTTTTCGTTGCAAGAATACGCTGATGTGGTTATTGCCTATGGCATGGCAAATCAAAATGCCACTATCGCGGCACGCATTTACAGGGAGAGCTATCCCGAACGTCAGCGTCAACCGGACAGACGCACGATTTATGCGCAGATGAGCGCAACGTCAATCAACCTGCGTGCTTAAATCTAATAAACGAAAAAAGAATTTTGGATGCCATCGAAAAAAATCCAAATAGAAGCGTCCAAATTTGCGTTTAGCGCAAATGCTAAACTTGAACAGAACACTCGTTCACAACGTTCTCGTGCGAAACGGACTGCACCCGTTTCGCTATCAGCGTGTGCAACAAATCTTCCTCACAGATATGGAACGGCGAATAAGTTTTTGTGAAGGTAAGTTTATTATTACCAGTTACATGTTTTATTATTCGTACAAAATATTAACATGAGGAAAAACATTTCGTCATTCGTTGACAAAATATTGTGGACAGACGAATCGACTTTCACGCCAAACGGCGTGTTTAACAGCCGCAATTATATTCATTGGACATTGGACAATCCGCATGTGGTACGTCCTCGCGTTTTCCAGTACCGGTGGAGTGTCAATGTCTGCGCCGGTGTGATCGGCGATAAAATTGTAAGTAACTTTTCATCGATAATTAAAGTAATCTTTTTTCGCAGCTATAAATAATTCTTTTACTTTTCTTGTAACAATTTTCAGATTGGACCAGTTTTTCTGCCGCCTCGACTTAACGGGAATATTTACGTAGCTTTCTTACAAAATACGCTGCCGGTACTTTTAGAAGATGTACCCCTTAACACGAGAAACAGTATGATTCTTTAGCAGGACGGAGCAGCCGCGCATTACTCGCGTCGAGTGCGCGACTTTCTAAACAGAAACTATTCAGATAGGTGGATTGGGAGGGACGGCCCAATCGCTTGGCCGCCTAGATCGCCACATTTAAACGTCCTGGACTATTTCGTTTGGGGGTACATTAAAAATTTAATCGAGCGGCGGGACAGCCGCAGAAATGCGTGAAGAAATTTCCCGTGCATTCGAAAATATCCCGAAAGAGATGATTCAACGTGCGACCAGAGATATTGTAAGGAGGGGCCGAATTATGTGTTCGGGAAAGAGGCTAACACATTGAACAGTATCCACACTAAAGTGTTATTTATTTTTATATTTATTTATTTATTTATCTATTTATTTATTTATTTATCTATTTGTTTATTTATTTATTTACTTACTTATTTATTTATTTATTTATTTATTTATTTATCTATTTATTTATTTATTTATTTATGTGGATTAGACCTATTGGGTATACCACTTTAAAAAAAATGCGGCACGCTAACGACCGCGAGGTGGTGTGGAGCTGATAGCATAATATTATTTATTCCGCGAGTGCGGGAGACAGAGAGATAGAGAGAGAGAAGGTCCGTGCGTGCCGCCATCGGACGGTAGCTCCGTAGAGGAAAGGAAGAGAGAGGAAGGAAGAAAGAAAGTCTACGCGATGCTCGAGCGTTAATGCTCCACTGCTTCTCACTTTTTCGTGGAAAGCTCCTCCCGATCGCTCCTCTCCCATGTATGTAGACGAGCTCGGGCGCCCCACCCGCTCGCCACTCGCCTCGCGCCGCAAGATTAGCATGGCCGCGGCTCGCCGCCTACCGCTTCCGCGCGTCGTGATTTGCCAATCTCTTATAATTAATAACTCGTTAACTTACCTACCTTATGTTACCTTTTATGACTCCTTTCGGCTATATTTATTACTGGCTACACGTGATTTAGCTCTTGACATATAGGAGCGGACACCCTGTATGTATATATTTTTTTTTATTACAATTTTTATTATTATTATTCTAGTTAAAGTTATTATCGAATTATTTGATCAATATCATATGGTATATTTATCATCTTATCTACAGAATAAGATATGCCTTGTGGTCTCGCGAAAATGGTAACAAAATTATATTTATAATACAATAGAAACCTCTATGTACCAAATACTTCATTTTGCAATAAAAGCTTTAGATATAAAGTAGTAAACGATTGATGGTAGAACGATAGAAAAAAGATTTACAAAATTGACTGCTTTGTACGTTGTTAAATAAAGCGTGCATGAGTTGCAATAAAGTAATTTACTCATCCACCATAATATATCCTGCCATTTATAGATTACATTTGCTTAAAAAAATTGTTAACAAAAAAAATAGAAACCGACTTCGAAAAAAGTACAGATGAAAAGCAATGAACGAGATTAATGTAATTTAGAAAATAACGCTAAAAAGAATGAAATAATTTTTTATGTATACCTACAATATTCGATTTCATCATTATCATACTCAGAATATTACAACTTTTTCGGCGGCGACACAATATATTCCAACACGGTCATTTTCACGAACAAAAGAGGGAGTGCCTAATACATAAATATCCATCAATGTCCGTGAATTTCTGGCTATTAATGTACTGTTAATTAATTTTCTGTCGCCTCCGAAAAAGTGTCAATATTTCGAGTATGATAATGATGAAATCGAATATTGTAGATATACATAAAAAATTATTTCATTCTTTTTAGCGTTTTTTTCTAAATTACATTAATCTCGTTCATTGCTTTTCATCTGTACTTTTTTCGAAGACGGTTTCTATTTTTTTTGTTAACAATTTTTTTATTTCATACTTTTTAGTGTATAATCGATCAAGATGTGAAAATAAAGTTATGTAGGTAATATTTGCAAAAGGGTCGAAAAGGTTTTGTTCCGATAGATGAAGTCGTTGAGGAGATATAGAGGAATAAACAAATGATTTTGCAATAACAATTTACACATAGCAACAATTGAAGATGTGTCGCAGAATGTTAGTAAGTGGGTAATATTTGCGAAAGGATCGAACAGGTTTGGTTCCGATAGGGGAAGTCGTTGAAGAGATATAGAGGAATAAACAAATGATTTTGCAATAACAATTTAAACATAACAACAATTGAGAATGTGTCGCATAATGTTGGTAAGTGAGCAGTATTTGCGAAAGGATTGAAAAGGTTTGGTTCTGGTAGGTGAACTCGTTGAAGAGATATAGAGGAATAAACAAATAATTTTGCAGTAACAATTTAAACATAACAACAATTGAAGATGTGTCGCATAACGTTAGAGAGTGGGTAATATTTGCGAAAGGGTCGAAAAGGTTTGGTTCCGATAAGTGAAGTCGTTGAGGAGATATAGAGGAATAAACAAATTATTTTGCAACAATTAATAAATTTTTTATATAATTAATATCTTCTAATTATTTTTAAGAAGATAGTAATAGTTTCATTACAATAAATCAATCCCATTCAAAGGTTTGCGAAAATCTGAATAAAGTTCGTAACTCGTTTCGCACTCCGACGCACTAATTTTGCAATAACTTTGTTAATAATAAACTCTTCGGGAAAATTGCTTAAACGGGACCAATGGGAGACCTAAACCTAGCAACTGGAAGTGGTTTCATTTCGATTGGTCAATCCGTTGCGGAGTTATGGCCGGACAAAAAAAAAAAAAAAAAAAAAAAACAAGATCGCCCACTGTCGAATTGAGTAACCTCCTCTTTTTCGAAGTCGGTTATAAAATAGAGGATAACTACGATATGTATAAAATGATAATGTGATACAGCGATACAGCTTGAAAACTGATATGTATTACGTTACTACATTCAAAATTTCGTCTACATCGAAACGTGGTTGTTGTATCTTGGTACTTCTTTTTTGCCCTATGAGGTAGAAACGACCATTATAGCTATTTATGCAACAAGTGGGAGAAGTGGCAAATTATAGTATAAGTTAAATTTCCGAAACGAGCCGATAGAGCGTGCTGTGGAACAGGGGAACGAGTGGGAATTGCCCGCTGACGCTCGGGCGCTAATCACACGAGTTCCCCTGTAACACAGCACAAGCAGAGGCGAGTTTTGGAAATTAACCTATACCAGATTTGCCACTTTCCCCACGTGTTGCATACAAGATTTTATGCAATCCATATTTGGAATGTTCAATTTTTGGAGAAACATACAGTTACTAGATTTATTATTTATATAAAAATACGCTACTTAAAAAAAAAACCAAAAGTAAGTGGAATATTTTATTAAAAATTATTTATTTTTCATGAAAATGAAATGAAACATTGGTACATTTATTAAAAGTAATTTGAAAATGTCTACTAGGTAAGTTCATTTTAGAAGAGGAGCTTAAATTTGTTTCTATGAGAATTATCATTCAGGATCTTGCATATAAAATTAAAAATTGAAAAAGAAAGACGATATTCCCAAAATTTCATTAATAGAAAAAATTATGTATAATTAAATTCTTCATATTAGTACGTCATTAACTTTATTACACAGTTTTTATAATTTTTAAAGAATTGAAAACAAAAAAAAAGTTTCTACACGCAGGGATCGAACACGGACCGCCCGTGCCGCAAGCGAGTTCGCTACAACTCGGCCACTTCGTTGTTCTTGGATGGTGTTCAAAGTGACCGGTATACGTCCTACACGTAAAACTTTAAAGCCATTTTTCTCGAAAGTTTATGGCTAGTGCGCGCTCTTACTTTGCAAATCGAATAGTCTAAAGTTATACTACAAACCTGCAAAGTCTCATCCCGAAGTCGATTCCCGAGGCCGTAATGTCCCCTTGTAGGTGCAAGACCGATGCGCTGGCGGCCCGGGTTCGAGTCCCGCCAGCGCCGTATTTTTTGTATTTGTACGTGTCTTAAATTAAAGTATATATCGTGAAATAATATTGCTTTGATTGAACTGCGCGGGAAAGTATCTAACGGTGCGGGAAAGTGCCAAACTGTACGGGAAAGTTCTACCCTGTGAGATAATAGCGCATTACAGTATACCCATCGGATATTGGTCACTTTGCACATACTATCCAACGCTCCAAAATTGAACTTTCCAAGCATGGATTGCATAAAAAATATTTTTCTACTGTAACGTTACAAACAAAACCACGGTTAAATTAATAAAAGTAGAGTAAAGTAAAGTAGAAATAGAAACCTCGAGAACTTAAGAGAAGCGAAAATTACATAAAAATCCGCGAAAAGAAAGAAAAAACAGCCGAAATCTAAAAATAGATAGGGAAAGGACAAAAGGACGCACACGAGCGAAAGTAGGTCGCGATAGCCTAAGAAACGGGAGGCGAGATGAGGCAAGGGGAGAGTCGCGGAAGACAGGAATTTGCATAAAAACGAATTCGAACGATGGGCAAGTTCAAGGCCAACACCGAGGCCAAGCGCGGTCAGCAACGCGCGCAGATAGAAGAAGAGCGGGGACCCAATTAAAGGGACCGAAATTAGAGCACGAAGGTGGGGAGAAAGCATATAAAAGACAGGTAGCAAAAGGACCGAGAGCGAGAATTTTCTCACGTTTTTTCAAAGTTATAAATTCAAGTCGGGAGTGATTAGTTCGGAGGCAGGCAGAAGTACGAGGAAAGCAATCGTTCTTTCGAGTTCGGAGAAGAGGTGTTTTCCGGAGTTTTTCTACCACACGAGTGAGTCAGCGCGGCGCACGGCAGCCTAGACCAACGTGTGAGTAAGAGAGAGAGAGTAGCCAGGCAAAGAATACACCATATCGGTAAGAGAAAGACACAAAACGTTACAGCGTCTTCCCGGGATATATGTTTACATTTCTTTCCGATACCTGACCTCTACCTAGGATAAGCAGTAGGCTAAGTGTATGTGTGAGCGTGTGCATGGGTAAGCGCGGGTAGGAGTGTGAATGCGTGAGAGAGAAAAAGTGCGAGCGATCAGCTGTGCGAGTGCGTTGAACTTGCACACTTCGACGAAATACTTCGAGGACCGAATAAAGCAAATTAAAGAGATTTCAAACACTCGTTATTTCACGTTTTCCTCTCAAATTCCCACTGCCAGTCCTGAAAAGGAAAAGAACTCGACGAGGAGGTAATAGTAAGCCGAGGTGGTCAAAGGCTTAACGTTACACTACATGTAAAAGTTATAATAATTATGATCACTATAATTGAGCATTGCTTCTATCGTGCAACATATTAATATTATTAATTTATTAGCGAGATTCCAGCAAGTATACTCATTAACTAAATTAGCATGATACTTTATGTACAATTGTATTGTCTTACATACAATTATTGTCATTTTGTGAATTAAAGCTTAATAGCAGAAGCAGACGTAACATTTCGTATATACTTGCAATTTTTGTAGAAAATACTCTAACGATCAATAAAAATATAAAACAAAATGAACGAACGATGGGCAAGGTGAACAGCGTATTCCTCAAAATTACTTCTGATAAAAATCAAATGCTGAATACTATAAAATCACGTGTCGCGGATTCGAAAGTACCCTTATAATATAATTTCTACATGCTTCTCTCCCTCCTTTTTTTATTATATTGTACAAGTTATTTCAAGAATGTTCTAAAAAACGAACTTTCAAAAGGCGATACAAAGTTTCTACAATTACAGGCTGACGTGATAATTGTTCAATTTAAATGTTATTACCGGTATGAGGTACACTCGGCGGCATATGTGGCTCCCCAGTGAAAAAGCCGCCGCGGAGAAATGCTTCCCTTTCCATGACTCCCTCAGAATACGTATAAGGAAAGTATGACTGTATGCCGAAGAAATTTCGAGGTGTTCAAGACGCAACACATCGCCTAGGCCACACGGATGGAGGAGGCAACTGTTTCGGCTGCTCGACGTAACGCGATTCTCATTTGGTCATCTTGGCGAGTGTCGCGCGTGGTAAAAAGTCAATAATTGTCTGAATTGAGAGCCACTATTAGCTCATCGATGTTGCTTCTTAACTGTGTTATATTTTTCTCTGCGCACGCACACAGCTTAACCAGCAATAGCGAACGCTACGCGTGACGTAGCTACTCTCTTTCTCTCTCGCTTTGTCCACCTCTCTTTCTAATCCGAGCCCCTTCGCCCGTTCGCGCAAAAGTTCCACAGAAAAAAACAGAAATATATTATACAATATATTTTTTTGGTTATATATTGCATAAGAAAGTATAAACAGAGCCACCAATATTTTCATATGAAAAAGCAGCAAATTTTGATGGTTCACTAATAAAAAAAAAAATTAATAAATAATAAAATATTTCCTCATATTAAGTCCCTTAACCCATTTCGTCCCACGTTATTTTCTTAATACCTACCGCGAAACCTAACTTTCCAATTTATTGATTTTCGTGCTAGACAATTTTTGTTTATACCTTATTATGCAATATAAAACCAAAAAAATATATTTTATAATATATTTATGTTTTTTTCTATGGAATTTTTATGCGAATAGGCGAGGGGGTTACGACAGGCTTGACGCCACGGTAACGCGCGTGAGACAGAATGAGTTAAAAATCTCCTAAGATAAAAAAATTTTTTACAAAAAAAATAGAAACCGACTTCGAAAAAAGCGCTAAAAAGAGTGAAATAATTTTTTATGTATACCGACAATATTCAATTTCATCATTATCATACTTAGAATATTGCAACTTTTTCGGCGGCGACACAAAATATTCCAACACGGTCATTTTCACGAACAAAGGAGTAAGTGCCTAATACATAAATATCCATCAATGTCCGTGAATTTCTGGCTATTAATGTACTGTTAACTAATTTTCTGTCGCCTCCGAAAAAGTTGCAATATTCTGAGTATGATAATGATGAAATTGAATATTGTCGGTATACATAAAAAATTATTTCACTCTTTTTAGCGCTTTTTTCGAAGTCGGTTTCTATTTTTTTTGTTAAAAATTTTTTTATTTCATACTTTTTAGTGTATAATCGATCAAGATGTGTAAATAAAGTTATGTAGGTAATATTTGCAAAAGGATCGAAAAGGTTTGGTTCCGATATGTGAAGTCGTTGAAGAGATATAGAAGAATAAACAAATGATTTTGTAATAACAATTTAAACATAGTAACAATTGAGAATGTGTCGCATAATGTTAGTAAGTGAGCAGTATTTGCGAAAGGATCGAAAAGGTTTGGTTCCGATAGGTGAAGTCGTTGAAGAGATATAGAGGAATAAACAAATAATTTTGCAGTAACAATTTAAACATAACAACAATTGAAGATGTGTCGCATAATGTTAGTAAGTGAGCAGTATTTGCGAAAGGATCGAAAAGGTTTGGTTCCGATAGGTGAAGTCGTTGAAGAGATATAGAGGAATAAACAAATAATTTTGCAGTAACAATTTAAACATAACAACAATTGAAGATGTGTCGCATAACGTTAGAGAGTGGGTAATATTTGCGAAAGGGTCGAAAAGGTTTGGTTCCGATAAGTGAAGTCGTTGAGGAGATATAGAGGAATAAACAAATTATTTTGCAACAATTAATAAATTTTTTATATAATTAATATCTGCTAATTATTTCTAAGAAGATAGTAATAGTTTCTTTCATTACAATAAATCAATCCCATTCAAAAAGAAATTGCGATAAATCTGAATAAAGCACTAATTTTGCAATAACTTTGTTAATAATAAACATTTCGGAAAAATTTCTTAAATGGGACCAATGGGACACCTAAACCTAGCAACTGGAAGTGGTTTCATTTCGATTGGTCAACCGGTTGCGGAGTTATGGCCGGACAAACAAAAATAATAAAAAAAAAAAAAAAGCAAGGTCGCCCACTGTCGAATAGAGTAACCTCCTCCTTTTCGAAGTCGGTTAAAAAAAGCAATTTTCTTCCGGGCAACTATTATAATATGAGTATTTAATTATCATTATTACATTTATTTAAATACGTGTTACTGTTCTCTTCCATTCTCATATTTTAAACATAATATTTCGTCAGGGAAAGTATAAATCACGAAAAAAAACAATTGCTTATCGCCTCCCCAGATTAGAAAGAGAGGTGGACAAGGCGAGAGAGAAAGAGAGTAGCTACGTCACGCGTAGCGTTCGCTATTGCTGGTTAAACTGTGTGCGTGCGCAGAGAAAAATACAACACAGTTAACAAGCAACATCGATGAGCTAATAGTGGCTCTCAATTCAGACAATTATTGCCTTTTTATCACGCGCGACACTCGCCAAGATGACCAAATGAGAATTGCGTTACGTCGAGCAGCCGAAACAGTTGCCTCCTCCATCCGTGTGGCCTAGGCGATGTGTTGCGTCTTGAACACATCGAAATTTCTTCAGCATACAGTCATACTTTCTCTATACGTATTCTAAGAGAGCCATGGAAAGGGAAGCATTTCCCCGTGGCGGCTTTTTCACTGGGGAGCCATATATGCCGCCGAGTGTACATTACTTGTTTACAGACGATCGAGAAAAAAAGGTTACGAAAAAAATAATGGTAATAAAAAATGAATAAAAATATAAAGGTGATCCGGTTGGGGGTGGGTCGATGTTGCGAGCAGAAAGGTGGTTTGCAACAAAAGATATTTAAAACAAAATGAATAAAAAATAAAGGTGAGTCGGGTGGGGGTGGGTCTTTTTTTTTGAGTAGAAATCAGAAAAAGGGATAGGCGAGCGCAGCGAGCCGACTTCCTGTGCGAATCATTGCCGCGGTCGTGCGTAGTACGGAACAGCAAGGCGGTTTCGTTCGGGGGGCCCCTGCCCCCCTTCGGCTGGTTAATGTTTAAAATGACCGCCATTTTGAAACCGGAAGTTGAATCAAATCGAAATTGTTAGTAGATCTATGTTGGGAAGAACTGGATTTTTCCTATAAATTTCAGCTTTATCCGTTCAGCCGTTTAGGCGCTAGAGTCGATACAAATTTTTATTAGTCCGCCATTTTGTACTGTTTCGCTGAAAAATTTTGAAAAAATTCATGTTATTAGTTGTCACTACCTTACATATTTGTGCAAAGTTTTAATTGTTTTGCTCTTATAACAGAATTTTTATGAATTTTTTAATTTTTAAAATGCCCGCCATTTTGAAACCGGAAGTCGGATCGAATCGAAATTATTAATGGATTCTCGTCGAGTGTAACTAGATTTTCCGTGTAAATTTTACTCCGATTCGTTCAGCCGTTTAGACGCTAGAGTGGATACACACACACACACACACAAACACATACATACATTTAGATCTTGTTATGAAACGTAAAGATCCAAAAGGGTTTTTGGATATCTCGAATAGTTTCGGAGATAATCGTCCGTTACACTTTTTGCTCGATCGAGAGCATAAGGAACTCCCTGCGGTCGTGCCTAAAAAGGGACGGAAGAAGGTATAACTCCGGGAATTTTTAAAATAGCAATGAAAGAGATGAAGGAGGAAGGGATTTGGATTTGGAGGAGAATGAGATACTGACAGAACAGCAAGCAGGCTTCTAAAACTCGTTTTCGTGCGAGGTAGCAGTCCAAGCAGCGATAACGGAGTGGAAGCAATATATTGATAAAGGAAAACTAGTGGGAGTAGTCTTTCTGGATTTAAGAAGCGCTTTTGAAACAGTGGACTGGGAGTTATTACAAGAAGTGCGAAGCATATGGCATTCACGGTAAGGTACTGCAGTAGCTGAGGAACTATCTCACAAATAGGAAACAAAAAGTAAAATTCAGTAAAGAGTACTCAACGGAACTAGGGGTAAAGTATGGGGTATCGCAAGGATCAGTTCTAGGACCCTTACTTTTCATACTATATACAGGGAGTTCGCTTCTATATAGTCAAGCGGAGGACTACATGTACACATCAATGACTTGACATCAATGACGCGTATAAATCTATAGATTCTTTGCCGCGGTCGTGCCTAATACGAAATACTATACTAATACGAGCAAAGCTGTTTCGTTCGGGGGCCCCGCGCCCCCCTACGGCTGGTTAGAAATCGGACTTAGTTAACGAATTATTAACTAACAAAGATCGGACAATTACGGCGATTAGCAAAGGAAAGCAGTTCACTCGAGCTCGCAGTTAGGCAAGAGATGAAGCGATAGGAGGAACAATCCTACAATAAACAACGTTACATGTCGCTGCACGCCGTAATTGACCAATCTTTGTTAGTCAATAATTCGTTAACTAAGTCGAATTTCGAAAAATGGTATTAGACATTCCGATTCAAGTTATTGATGTGTATATGTAGTCCTCCGCCTTATTTTTTTTTTTTACTTGGGGGAACCCTTCAAAAGGCACCCTGGATCTCTCTAACGAGAAGATCTGGGGTAGTGTGGGATTTTTACCAACTAAAATCCCCACAGTGGCCATCCTCTCGTGTATCGGGGAGGGCTCCGAGAACCTGGTTTAGATACTACCGGTGCCCTCCCCACACACGTCTGGGGGAGAGTCGAACCCCTCTCTTCCCAGGGGAGATTTAATCTCCCCCGTCAAACCTAAATAGGGCGAGCAGCCTGGCCACATGAATGCTCGCGAATGCACGAGGACCTGTCGTTCCTCGGAGAGGGCGACGGCGTCGCATCTCCAACTGGGAATGCGAAGAACGCCGCGCGCCGCCCTCCCGTGGCACCCCTACGGTGTCTGCCGACCCTCTCCCGTTCTTTTTCCATGGTTTCCTTTTGCAGGATTACTTGCTCGCAGAAAGGCGACCGACACTCTAGTAGCCGACTGACACTCCTCTAGAGTATGCTGCGCCGTGTCCTCCGCGGCGTCATAGTGGTGACACCTGGTGGTCGGCTCTGCAACCGATCCGAGTCGAATGCTCCCTCCTTCTTTAATTTGGATGACTCCGTCTCCCCAGCCGACGTACGACGTTGATACGTAAGATGGATGCACAAGAGAAAGTGTGAATGAGAGTCGAGACTTGAAAAAGTCTGGGGTCAGGTGTGAATCTGAGCACTGGACGGTCTCGATTGAGAAAGGTTTATTTCAGAAGAAAAGACGAGATTTCAAATATACAAAAAAAATATATATAGGATTTATTCCTACTTCGGTATACACGTTGTTGGGAACCTTTACGGTCGAGAAGCTATTCTTCTCTCTATATATATATATATATATATCTATATATTGTAACGTTTCGCCTTCCTTACCTTTTTAACGCTTACGTTACTTCACCGAACGATTCGGTCCTTTTTGGACTGGCAGAGGAAAGTGGGAAAGTTAATAAATAATAGTCGCGAAAATTCGATTAATTTGCGTTTATTTAAAGCCTTGTATTCTTCGGAACTCGCTCGTAGCTCCTGAACAGCTGATCGCGCCGTGTTTACGTTTTTTCTACGTGTCTATGTCTTCGCCGGTCTCGTCTGACTCATACACGCAGTCACACGCCTACACACGTTCGCCTACACCTACGTTCGCTCGACGATACTCTGATCTTCGTTCGCACACACAGACGCTCTCACACACACTCTTCGACTCGGTTCGCACGCACCTATGCTTGCTTTCCCACACAGACGCTTGCTCACACAGACGCTCACACACACACTCTTAATCTACTGCTTATGACTAATGGTACGAAGAGGTATTGAAAATAAAGCGATACACCTTACTTTAGGCGACGTTGTGTATGGTATAGCTTCGCACGCCGTAGCACTGTGTCTGTGTCCGGCCTTCCCCTCTCACCCTCCGTTTGCCGTCGATCCTTGCTTTGCCGCTTCTCGACACTCGCGAAAGCACTTTTTTCGACCCGTGATTTTAAAAGCGTTTCACGTACTTTAAAATTCTGATGATGCAAGAAATTATAACTTCCACGAACTGCGATCTTTGAGAGAAAACTCGGAATGCACTGCCTTCCCTTGCGTGGGCTTGTTATTTAAATGCTTGTCCCCACCGCTCTTACTTGCGCGCGATCGAATTTCTATTGTCTATTACGATCCCCTCTTTTAATTATTACCTGCGGTTATTGTCCTCGCGGCTGGCCCTGAATTCGTTGGCCATCAAATTCCTATCTCGCCGAATTCCGATCTATTTCGCGTATCTTCCTACCTTGTCTTTCTTCAACGTTTTTTCTATGTTTTCGTGCTCGCGTGCCGATCTCGCGGTGCGTTTACCTTATAACTTCTATTTTTAGACTATTCGCGCATTCCTTCGTTCGTGCGATTATAATTGCTATGTGGTTTTACTTATTGTTTATTGTATTTTAATCATCGATTCAGCTATACCGTATCAACGTCCCCCAAAATAAAATTTGTTCATTACCTTTTTATAAAATGAAATTTTATTTATTTTTTTTCATAACTCGATCCCTAGCTCTCGCTCAAGCGCTTCCCTCTCCTCGCGCCATCGGTCCAGGTACGTCTTTATCACCCTCGCCAGGTTGTGGATTACTCCCTGTCGATAGTACCCGACTTCCGTCGGAATCGGGATTTGGTCTCCCGTCTCGTCGCCCCTCGGTTCCATGTTGAGGACCAGTCTTTTTCCCTCGATCTCTCGTTCTAGAAGTTTCTGCTCGTGGACTGTCCAGCCTCTTCTCCCGCTGGGCCGTATCCCTCTCAGAGCCACGATGATTGCTATCGCCCTTATTTTAGAGTATTTTTCTGGGAGGAAGTATAATTCCGTCGACCTTCGGCACACTACCTGGCATGTATCTAGTAGGAATATCCATTTTCGTTGCTGGATTATGCATTGGACCACTCCCCGCTCATAACGCCCATGGTATTTTACCACACATGGTGTTCCTTCTCGAAGGATGTCCTCCGGTATGGATTGTGGTCTTCCTTCCGCCTCTATGCTCCTTCTCAAACCTTCTTGTAGCATTTTGTAGATGCCCTGATCGTCTCTCCTCCTGATGACTATTCTTCGTGGCGTTAATACCCGCACTGCTCTCCCCGTCTGTAACCTCCACAGATCTCTTCGTTCGTGTATTACGGGAATGCACCTCGGTGTTACGGTCACTTTATACTTCGCCCATAGGGCTCCTGAGTGTCCCGTCCTCTCTCGATTTTCTAAGTATTTAATCAGATTCATTTTTCTTTCTTTTCTTTTCTCGATGTTTCACCTGTCGTGTCTAATCGCTCACTGTGCCTTTTTTGGTACTTTTTACCTCCCTCTCTCGTGCTCGTTGACTTTGTTATACTCGTTAGAAGTCATACCTCGGCTTCGTTGTCATATCGTCGTTGTTTTTTGTATGTTTTCCGTCCTTTTCTATTTCTCGCAGATCTATCTCCTTCTCTGTCCCTATTATTACCGCTTCGACGCTCGTTTTCTTTGTCGCTTCTTTCTCGTCGCTCTCTTTCTTTCCTAACTCTTTTCCATCGCTCTCTTTCTTTCTTATTTCTTTTCGATGATATAATTTCATCTTGTTCGCGTGGAATCTCCCCCGCTCCTTCCTCGTCGTAGGCTCTCTTATGACAAAGGTAGCGGCGCCGATTTTATTTTCAAGCACGTACGGTCCTTCATACAGTGCGAGAAATTTCGCGATTTTTTTATTTGCCGGATCGGACACGTTGCACGCCTTTACTAATACCCAGTCTCCGACTTTAAAGTCCGTTAATTTATGCGTTTTATTGAATCGCTCTGCGCGTTTCTTTCCTTTTCTCCGGATTCTTTCTTTCGCGAGCATTAATTTTTCTTCCCACGGTGGTTCCTTATTTTCCGCGTGTCCCGGTATCCACGCCGTCCATGCTCTTTGTGGTTTTTCTCCTTTGTGGAGTTCCACTGGTGTTACTTCGGTCGTCTCGTGGTGGACTTCGTTGATGCACTTCTCCACGATGGGTATCCAATCTTTCCAGTTCGTGTGTTTCTCTCCCACGAACGTTCGGAAAAATCGTCCGAGCTCCCTATTTACTCGCTCCACGATGTTTCCCTGCGGGTGCCTGATGGATGAGAACACCGGTTGTACGTTCTCTTGTTTCAATTTCGCTAGCCATTTTTTCGAGGTGAATTGCGTCCCATGGTCAAATTGAATTCGTTTTGGTTTCCCATGGTTCGGGATGTAGTGACCGAAAATACTTCTTATGGTTGCTTCCGCGTCCGCTTTTCGTAACGGATACAATGCAACGTATTTGCTGAATGCATCGATGGTTACAAGAATATGCTTGAACCCTCCTTTCGTCGCTGGTAGCGGTCCGTAAAAGTCGATGGACAGCAATTCACGTGGTCCCTCCATCACGATATTCTGCATCGCTGCGTAGCTTTCCTGGTTTGTGACTTTACTCCTTTGACATATATCGCATGTTCGAATCGTTTTCGCGATCTTCTTAAGTAGCTTTGAAATGAATAAATCTTCTGAAATGATTTTATAACATTTGTAGGTTCCGACGTGTCCGTATACTCGGTGGCAATCCTCGATGAGCGTTTCTTCTATTTCTTCCGGTATAACGATTTTCCAGATATTTTGTCCACATTGCTTGTATAGTAGATTTTGGAACAGACTGTACTTATCGTTTTGCGCGTTCGGTAGTTTTTCTAGCGCCTTTCGTATATCGTTCAAACGTTCGTCCGCTTTCTGTTTATTTTCGATGTCCGCGAAGTAACTCGTCAAAGTCGTCGATGGTTTCTCGGCGATGATGTTTGCTATTATTATTTCTCCATCTCTGGTGTCACCTTCGCCACGTGGAATTCTGCTGAGCGCGTCCGCGACTTTGTTTTCTCTGCCTGGACAATGCTCTATTTCCATATCATATTCTTGTATGATGATCGCCCACCGCATAAGTCTTGCGCTTGTGAACCGACACGTTTTCAGAAACGTTAACCCTTTATGATCCGTTCGAATTATGACTTTTGTCCCGATTAGATATGAGCGAAATTTTTGCAGCGCCCATACTATCGCGAGAAGCTCTTTTTCCGTCGTGTAATATCGTTTTTCCGCTCCCTTCAATGTCCGGCTCGCAAACGCTATTACTCCCATCCGCCCTTGTTCGTCCTTTTGCGCGAGCTCCGCTCCGAGCGCGAATTCGCTCGCGTCCGTGTGTAAGTAATACGGTTTACGAGGATCGGGATGTTTTAAGACGACGGTCTCTAAGAAGAGACTTTTCACCCTTTCGAACGCCTTCGTCCTTTCTTCACTCCACTCGAATTTGCTGTCCTTCTTGATCATTTCTAGTAGCGGTACGATCTCGTGTGCATGCCTTTGCGTGAACTTTGTGTAAAAATTTATTAATCCTAAGAAACCTCGCAGTTGTTTAATGTTCTTCGGTCTCGGGTAATTTCGTATCGCCACCGTTTTTTCGATCTGTGGTTGTATTCCTTCTGTTGTTAGAACGTGACCTAAGAAGTTTACTTCCTTTTGGAAGAATTTCGACTTCTTTAAGTTAAGAGTGACGTTCATTACTCGCAATCTTTCGAATAATTTCCGCAGATGTGTCATATGTTCTTGTGTGCTCGATGACATGCATAGGAGGTCGTCGACGAAGTTAAGAACATTGTCCCCCAGACCTTTCAATACGTGCGCTAATCCTCTTATTAGGCTCGCACTGCTGGTTTTTAATCCGAACGGCGTTACGCGAAATTCATAACACTGTCCGTTGTGAAGAAATGCAGTATATTTTCTTGATTCCGGAGTAAGTGGTATTTGCCAGAAACTACTGACCATGTCTAAACTTGACATTATTTTAGCTCTTCCACATTGCTGGAATATCGTTTCCGGCGGCACGGGACACTCGTGATCCGGTAATAGGATTTTATTTAATTGTCGCGCGTCGAGACATAATCTTATCCGTCCGTCCTTCTTTATTACCGTTACGAGCGGATTCACATATGGGCTGTTCGATCGCTGTATAATCCCTTGCTCCAACATCTTCTCGATTTCTTGGCTTACCCGTTCCCGATTCGCCATAGGAATCGGGTATGACCGATGAATATACGCCGTTTTGTCGCTCACCTCCAACTTATGTGAATAAACCTCGATTCTCCCAGGTTGGTCGCTGAACACATCCTTGAACTGCCATAACAAACTTCGAAATTTTTCCTTCTCCTCAGTGGTAAGCCCTTGACACTCCTCCGCCTTTACCCTTATCTCCTCTGCCTTCCTCCATGTCTCCGCTTCTCTCGAGTTCGCCTCTGGGACGCCACGCTTTGGGCCCGTCCCCCCGAACTCCTCCACTACTTCTATCCTCCCTTCTTCTTTTAACTCCTCCAAGCTTTCCACCTTCACCTCGTCTTCCTTTTCCCCGTCGCTTACTCTTACCACTCCTTTTCTCATGTCGATATGGCTGCTCAGGTGTGACAAACTGTCCATCCCCAGGATGCACGGTCTCACTAAGTTCGGTATTATCAAAAACGTTAAGTTCGTTTCGATGCTCCCAATCTTCGTCGTTGCCATTAGTTGCTTTTTTATGAATGCTGATTTCCTGCCCGTCGCGCCCACCACTCTCATCGTCCTTGTCGGTAGCGTGGGACATTTTCCCCACCTGTCTTTATTCTCTTCATATTTTTCTTCGGCGATACACGTTACTTCGCTTCCTGTATCTACTAGCGCTTTAACTTCTCTCCCTTCTATGTTTATTTTGATGATAGGGCATTGCCCACTCGTGCTTGCTTGCACTTCTCGCGTTTCTTCTCCTTTTTTCTCTCGCGTTACGAGATTTATCTCTGTCCCGCATTCCTTTTTCCGCACACTAATTTCTGTTGTTGTTTTGCTTGCCGTTTCCGTCTTAGTTTTCCGTGTCGTACTATCGCATGTGTGCGTGGGCCTTATGTGCGGTACGACACTTCGGCGTTTCCCCATTCCGAAGTCGGGATGATGTGTGCGTCTGCCGAGCTTGTTTTCGTATTTTGGTCCGTTGAACTTGTTTCGCCGACCATCGCGTTTACTTGCGGCGGTCTCGTTGACCATCCTCGCTCCCCGTCCCGTCTTACATTTGACGTACTATTCCCTCCTCGATTCGCTATTGGAGTCGAGTGATTCGTCGGTGGTGCTGCGAAGGTTTGTCCTCCGAATCTCCGTGAAGGTACGTTCGGCGCTTGAGTTGGCGGTCCCCGTTGCGCGTTCACGGGTCGCTTCAGGTCATGTCTCTCCAAGATCCTGATTAACCCTTCCACGTTCGTGACTCCTTTCAGGATGATTTCATCCCGGATCTCCGGTGTGAAATGCGCCGCTAATGCCTCCACGACTTCCTCCTCGCCGATCCGCGGAGTGAGGTCATATGCACTCGCACACAGTCGCGAGGCATACTCAACTCTCGTCGTATTCGCCCGCTCTTCGTAAAATCCGTTGTTAAGATGTCTCCGTATTCTTACCTGCTGTTCCCGGCTCCAGAAACGCTCAGTGAACTTTTGGGCGAATTCTTCGAAAGTTCTTATTCGTCCCTCCACGATGTTCCACCAGTCTCGAGCCGTGCGTGTTAAACTTTGTTCTACCACGAACTTAAATTCGTGATCGCCTATCCGCGCGGCCTGGCAATAGTTTTCTATCTCCCGGAGGTATTTCATTGGCCGTTCTCGTCCGGACCCGTCAAAATTTGGCGGTGTCCTCCGTAAAGCCATCTCCCGGATGTTCGAGTGGGTTCCGATGTTTGTATCTCTCGTCGTTTCCGGATGCGTCTCCCGTGCGCTTCGCATCTCTTCGATGCTTCTTCTGAGCGTCTCCATTTCCCTGCGATAGTCGTCCACGGAGTTCCTTGTTTCTCGAAAACTCCTTGCCACCTCGTCGACGATGTTTTCGTTCTCGGCGACCCTTCTGCCGAGTTCTTCTATGGCCCTTTTGACGGGGCCGAGGACGATGCGCACGGTTTCAGTGTGCCCTTCTAACGTCTGCGAGATATTCCTGGCCATTGCGTCGGACCACTCGTCGAATTTCTCTTCCATCTTCTGCTCTAAATCTTTTACCTTTCGGTCGATTTTTGCGTTAATTCTCTCGCATTGGCGTCCCATTTCTTTTATTGCTTCTAATACTTCCACCATCGACACGGTGCTTTGCTGCGGATCCCTGTCGTCATCTTCCGTTGCCGTTTCCTCGATGATGATCTCCTCTTGACGCGTCGGTGGTCGTCGAGTCATTTCTTCTGCCCCTGCATGGGCGAGCTCCTCCGCGAGCGTCACACTTCGTCGGGTACTTGCCGCCGGTGGTACCGAAAACGTGGATTCATGGTGGTCGCCTGTCGCGAGCGTGCCCACCCCCGTATCTGACACCGTGCTGCACGATTCTTTTTCCGCCATGGTTGTTTTTAACGTTTTCTCGCACTTCTCGCAACTGCCAGCCCCACGTTGGGCGCCAAATGTAACGTTTCGCCTTCCTTACCTTTTTAACGCTTACGTTACTTCACCGAACGATTCGGTCCTTTTTGGACTGGCAGAGGAAAGTGGGAAAGTTAATAAATAATAGTCGCGAAAATTCGATTAATTTGCGTTTATTTAAAGCCTTGTATTCTTCGGAACTCGCTCGTAGCTCCTGAACAGCTGATCGCGCCGTGTTTACGTTTTTTCTACGTGTCTATGTCTTCGCCGGTCTCGTCTGACTCATACACGCAGTCACACGCCTACACACGTTCGCCTACACCTACGTTCGCTCGACGATACTCTGATCTTCGTTCGCACACACAGACGCTCTCACACACACTCTTCGACTCGGTTCGCACGCACCTATGCTTGCTTTCCCACACAGACGCTTGCTCACACAGACGCTCACACACACACTCTTAATCTACTGCTTATGACTAATGGTACGAAGAGGTATTGAAAATAAAGCGATACACCTTACTTTAGGCGACGTTGTGTATGGTATAGCTTCGCACGCCGTAGCACTGTGTCTGTGTCCGGCCTTCCCCTCTCACCCTCCGTTTGCCGTCGATCCTTGCTTTGCCGCTTCTCGACACTCGCGAAAGCACTTTTTTCGACCCGTGATTTTAAAAGCGTTTCACGTACTTTAAAATTCTGATGATGCAAGAAATTATAACTTCCACGAACTGCGATCTTTGAGAGAAAACTCGGAATGCACTGCCTTCCCTTGCGTGGGCTTGTTATTTAAATGCTTGTCCCCACCGCTCTTACTTGCGCGCGATCGAATTTCTATTGTCTATTACGATCCCCTCTTTTAATTATTACCTGCGGTTATTGTCCTCGCGGCTGGCCCTGAACTCGTTGGCCATCAAATTCCTATCTCGCCGAATTCCGATCTATTTCGCGTATCTTCCTACCTTGTCTTTCTTCAACGTTTTTTCTATGTTTTCGTGCTCGCGTGCCGATCTCGCGGTGCGTTTACCTTATAACTTCTATTTTTAGACTATTCGCGCATTCCTTCGTTCGTGCGATTATAATTGCTATGTGGTTTTACTTATTGTTTATTGTATTTTAATCATCGATTCAGCTATACCGTATCAATATATAAAAAAAAAAATACAGTCACAAAGATCGCGCGAGGATTCGAGAACACAATTCGATCTCTCTTCTTTGAATCCGATTTCGAAAGATATGTATGTCTATATAAAAATCTATATACGCCGTGAAATTGAAATCAACGAAACTAAAGCCACCTATGACTGCTTGATAGAGAGAAATTGCGTTATTGGTCTCTTATTTCGATAATGAGATTTTAATTAACTGATACAAGAATGAAAACGCTCGTTACGTGAGATTATATTTAATTTCGTCTATGTTGAGCTACGTGCGTTCGACGCGTGCCGCTATTGAACGTGACCTACCCAATGTAAACACGACGAGTCGTTTCTTACGACGATGTATAGTGACAATACTGAATTTGCGTGGAATTTTCCACGTTCATAAATCGAAAGATCTTATATTCGTTTTATTCAGAAACTTCTTATTTTAACTCCGTCGTTCAATTTCGACCGCGAGCAAGTTTCTCTAACCCACGCGAAAAAGCACGAATACACTCAAGTCAGGTACCAAGAGCCGAAAAGAGCGTATGTTCTTCCTCGCATGGGAACGTGTTTGTTGCACGGGTAAGTTCGGGTGCATTGGGTACCGAGAGCCGAAGACCTAAACACTCGTGTTTCCAACCACGTTCTTTCTCCACGATAAACGTATAACTTTATCTTTGAATAAGCCGAGGAAGTAGGGGCGGGTATGAGCCGTGGCCTAAATCCCTGACCTTCGCCAATGAAGTTTCGCGCCTATCCGATCGTGCAAAACACCTCGGTCGTTCGATGTCCTTGGACGGTCTCACGAGTTCGGTATTGCACGATACCACTCTATTATTCGATTTAAAATGTTACAAATTTTACAGTTTCTTTAATTAAAGTGTTACTATTAATGTGATGTTATTGGAACGACGGAGTTAAGAATTTAGTATGTCGGTCGGTGCCGTGAAGCGGCTTGTTTCACGACTCGTCGGTTTGACGCGCCTACGTAAGTTCTATAGTGCCTGAGACGGTTTGCTCATGGGTCACTTGAGACGGTTTGCTCGAAGCTCACGTATCGTTTTTCGCCGAAACTTTATTCATTTCCGAATACCAATAATCAAATAATAGAAAACAATACTTGAAATGTTACTTCACATACAATCGTTAGGCAATCGTATGCTGCTCAAAAGAAAAAGAAAGAAAACGCTACGTGGTGACTGAGGGATCGTAGAGGACCGAGAAGCGGACCTCTCTATCCTGATCTATATAATTCGCGAAGTGATCCCACAGTAACGAGACCGTGGTTTTGGCGCTCCTTATATATCTGAGTACTGCCAATTACGGACCATGAAGTAATTTACGTCGGTACATTTGCATGGTAGATTTGTCCGACGCGTGCGACATCTCACGCGGTGACGATTGCTTTATTGTGTTGATCTACTTATCGATTGAATCTATCGTTAATACATGTGTCTCTTTCTATATCTCTCTCGATATAGAGAAAGTTATGTATATGTAACCGGACGGTTACATCACCCCCCTCCCCCTCTGGGAGCACAACTCGCTTGTGCGATGATGATGAAAAGAAAAAAAAAGAAATGTATAGAACTATCTTCACGTAATTGACAGTATCGCTTACCACTATCAGACTTTGATTATCACAGCACTCGTTACTAACGGAGTAACTATACATACAAACTAATACGCAAGAAGTCATACTCATGCATCACACACGCATCCATCCGCTCCCTTCTCGGGTACGTTATATACACACTTTTGGCTTTTATGCCGCGGGTTCGCCTTAAGCGTTCGTCACTCCCGCACTTCCGTCTCTACCGGATACATATATATCGGCGGACGCACTGCGTTCCCCTTTCACTACGGACGACCAGCGTTCCGTATCACACACTCCAGACACTTAGTGTTCCTGCACTTTTTATTCGAGCATCGCCTCCTCCAGCTCCTCACTGATGTTCATTAACTCGAATTCCTCGTCACCTCCCTTCTCTGCGCTGACATTCAAGAGTCCGAGCGGGTCTTCTTGATCCAGGAAGAAGGTCTCGAGCGTCGGGTCACTTTCTTCGCAGCGTTCTACGGTAATGAACGGACGGCGCGTGGTTTGAGGTGACTCTTGCGCCTCCTCCTCCAGCTCCGCATAAAAATCCGACCATTCTTTGCCTGACCAGACCGTATCGGGCGCATGACTAGGCCCGGGAACCGGTATGGACGGAAGTGGTGCATATGGGTTTGTGCCAAGCGTCCCCGCTCCGGGCACGCTCGGAACGTTGGGCGGCCAATCCACTGGTGTTTGACACCGGACCGGTCGCTTTTCTGTGTTAAATTGCACCGCCGTGCCGCCTCGGTATCTTCCCGAGCTCGCTGCCCTCCATGGTCTCGGAAGTATGGTTGTCAGTCGTGCCTCCGGAACATCTTCGAACGTATAGTCGGTCCCCGTTTGTGTTGGGCGAGATACCATCGCCCACCCCGCGTATGACTGCGTAGCTTTGTCCATGTTATCGACACAAGAGTTACTAGAAGAATGCTGCCTTGTCGCGATCACTCTTCCTCTTCCGTATTACCCCACTTCCCAAATTTCGTGTATCTCATCCCGAGGTGGGGGAATACCCCTCTCTCGGAGCGATTTCGCGCTACGTATTTGTTTTCATTCGATACTTCTTCAAATCTGTGGCGTGGAACATGCCACGGATTTTTCCGCCATCTGGGAAGCGTAATACATAGGTTGAGGGACCTCTGACCTCGGTGACTTCGTACGGTCCTTCGTATAACGGTAGAAATTTGGCTATGCGCCGATCTGCCGCGTTTGAGATGGGATTCGTTTTAAGTAAGACGAGTTCTTCTTCTTGGAAGGTGAGTGGATATCGGGCCTTTTTCTCCGCGATTCGACGTCGTTTCTCTGCCTTTTTTATCATTTGTTGACGTGCCCACACTAATTTTTGCGAGTATTCGTCTGCCTCGTCGTCTTCACGTTCTTTCCATCGCTCGGCTGTCGTCCATGGTCTTTGTGGTTTTTTCTTTTCTTGTAACTCGAAAGGGGTAAAACCGGTGCTGTCATGCACTAGCTCGTTGCAACAAGTCTCAATTACTTCGATCCATTGCGCCCAGGCGGTATGTTTTCGCCGAATAAGCGTGCGGAAAATTCGTCCGATTTCTCGATTCACCCTCTCCACCGGGTTACTTTGCGGATGTCGTATAGAAGAAAGGATATGCCGTACGCCTTCCTTCTCCAACGCTTCTGTCCATTGTTTGGACGTGAACTGCGTACCGTGGTCCGATAGGATGCACTTCGGACGGCCATATTTTGGAATATAGTCTTGGAATATTCGGTTCAATGCTGCTTTGGTGGTTGCTTGCTTTATCGGATATATTTTTACAAATTTGGTGAAGAGATCTTCCGTAACAAGAAGGTGTTTAACTCCTCCCCTGGCAGTTGGTAGGGGCCCAAAAAAATCGATGGATACTATTTCGGACGGTGCTTCCGGAAGAATTGCTTGCGGAGGTACATATATCGCAGTATTGCGTGCCTTAACGCGCTGGCACGTGTCGCAGAACGCAATTTCTCTCCTCATTGCTCGTCCCATTCGTGGAAAATAAAAACTCTCAGAAAGTAACCTGACGCATCGTTCGCTACCTACGTGTGCATATAACTCGTGAACCTCGTTAATCAATGGATTGATCCACTTTTCTGGAATTATCCCTTTCCACTTCTCGTCACGCCCCCGATGGCACAAGACTCCTTTTATAATCTTAAAACGTCGCGGAGAAGGATTCTCCCCCCTTTCGCATGCGTCGAACGTCTCGCGGAGACGCGCATCGCTGCGTTGATGTGTGTGGAGGTTCCGGAGCATCGAACTTATTGCTTTTGCTAGTGTGCGAACAATCGCTGTATAGATAGGTACGACCGTTTTACTAATTTCCAACGTACTTTGGTTTTGGTAATCGATTCTGCTAAGCAAGTCTGCTGGGATATTCAATTTCCCTGGACAATAAGAGATCTCGATTGCATATTCTTGAATGGATAAGGCCCATCGCGTCATACGCTGATTTACAAATCGACTCTGGTTTAAAAATGACAACGCTTTGTGATCCGTCATTAATATTATGTTCGACCCATGAATATAAGTACGGAATTTATTGAGTGCCCACACGATACTTAGAAGTTCTTTTTCGGTCGTAAAATAATTAATTTCGGCTCCCTTTAGCGTGCGACTGGCAAAGGATATCGGTCGAAGGTCACCTACATCGTCCCTTTGGGCTAATACGGCCCCGAGTGCCAAGTGACTGGCGTCGGTTGAGATGTAATACGACTCTCGTGGATTAGGAAAATGTAACACGACATTCTCACAAAAGAGCGATTTAACGCGGTTAAAAGCCTCGTCCATTTCATCCGTCCATTCCCAACGATTTCCCTTTTTTAACACCCGAAGTAGAGGCACTGTCGCATTGGCATGATCACGTGTAAATTTGCTATAGAAGTTAATTAAGCCCAAAAACCCACGAACTTGTTTGACGTTTCGCGGTGTCGGAAAATTTCGAATGGCTGAAATTTTTTCCGGGTCAGGTTTTATTCCCTCCTTTGAAAGTATATGGCCCAGAAACGGCACCTGCTCTCTGACAAATTTACATTTATTAAGTTTAATTGTAAGACCATACCGATGCAACCGTTCGAGTAACGTGCTCATATGTTTCAAATGTTCCGAAAAAGAATTCGAGATACATAGAAAATCATCAATAAAATTCACGACAAATGCTTCTAATCCTTTAAGTACCGGGCGCAAAGCTCGCACAAGGCTAGCACTGCTGGTTTTCAAGCCAAATGGTGTAACCTTGTACTCATAGCATTGTCCTCTATATAAAAATGCAGTATACTTACGAGACTTCGGGCTAAGTGGAATTTGCCAAAAACTACTGGTTAAATCTAGACTTGACATGTATACTACTTTCGTTACTCTTTGAAAAACACTATCGATTGTTTCTGACATTTCGTGATCGCTGACCAAGATCTTATTTAACATTCGCGCATCAAGGCATAATCTAAGAGAGCCAACCTTTTTTATCACTGGAACTATCGGATTCAAATACGGACTCGCCGATGGCTGGATTACATCGTTTTCTAACATTCTTTGAACTTCCTGATCCGCTTTTTCCCAGTACTTTAACGGAATCGGGTACGATCGTTTAACGAACGGTTGACTTTCCTCCACACGGAGTACGTGTTCATAACCTTTTAACCTCCCCGGCCTCTCGTCCCATACTGCGCGATATTTAGTTAATACGTTAAAAAACATTTGACGTTGTTCACACGAAATGTTACATGATTGAAGTGCATTCTCGATTTTTTCGTCTAGCCCTATGTCTGTATTGCGAATGCTACAGACCCATTCTCCCGAGTCTCGACTTTGTAACGGAATTGTGTCTAAATGATTATTCGCTTGCATTGTTAAATACCCGAATTCGAAATCGATACGAGATTTCAAGCACCTTAAGAGATCAATACCGATGATGACTGCTCGCATTAAACGTGGAATAACGACTACTGGATGCGTGAAATTTAAACCTTGACATTGAAATTGAGCTAAAATTTGTCTCGTGATACGTGACGATCGTGCACCTACTGCACCTATTACTTGTACTCCCACGACTGGAAACGTTGGACATTTAATGAAATTTTCTTTATGACACTCATACCACTCTTGTGAAAACGCGGTTACCGTACTTCCCGTATCAATCAAAGCTTTAATCGTAATTCCTTCTATCGTGACTTCAACCTCGGGGCTTTCCGTTCTGATGTTCTCCGCGCGTGGAAGAGTACAGTCTATTAAGCTATGAATTTCTACGTTAAATTTGTTATTTTCTGCCCCTCTATAAAGTACTAAGGGTTGCGCCGAGGCTTGTGCAACTCTCAGTCGCGAAAAGACTCCTCCTGATTCGTAGTATTTGCAACGGTCTCGTCTTCACCCTCCTCGTGTATGTTAAGGTCATTGTCTGTCACAAACGTCGCTTGAATTTTTACCGGAGTTGATTCGCGTCTATTATCTTGACTACGTGGATAGAATCCACGTGGTGCTTTGTTTTGATTCGGAGGTGGATCTTGCTTACGATTTTCCGAACTTGGCCCGTCCCGTGTCGTGTTATAACGTCGTTCGTATCTCCCATCGGATTCGCGCGACTGCGAGTATGGAACGAAAGGACCTTGATTATTGCGATCAGAATACCTAACTGAAGGGTGATTTACACTTCCCCCATGGTAGTATCGGTCAAGTAACGTTAAAAATGCATCAATGTCAGTAATGTTTTGTGCGACGACTGCATCGTCAATCGCTTGTGTAAAGTGTTTAGAGAGCAGTTGCACGATCTCGCCATTTGGACGAGGTGGTGTTATATCGCGAGCATTTGCAATTTGTTTCATCGCATACGCTACCCGCGTGCTACCGTCCTTTTCCCGATAGTATCCTGTTTCTAAGTTCGAGCGGATTTTTCTTTGTACCGTCGTATTCCAATACCTTGCTAAGAAGACGTTCGAAAATTCAGACCAAGACTCGATATTTTCGCTTACTAAATCCCACCATTCGTTAGCAATTCCCTTCATTGACTGTGAAATGACGTATTTCATCTCTGAACCAGCTACCCCGCTGACCTCTACGTATTGTCTCAAATCGCGTAAAAACTTAGGCGGGCGTTCGTTTGGACTGCCTTCAAAGGTAGGCAAGTCGGGTTTTAGTGGAAATGGACGAGATGAGTTGGACGCCTGTGCTCTTGCCAGAGCACGTTGCTCATTAATTGGCATCGATGAAAAAAAATCATTTTGCTCGCGACCATGCCTGTTTGGTTGCCCTTGCACCCTCTCCGTTCTGGTGCTGTTAATACCCGCGCGCCTGATTTGAGCTGGTATGTCTGCTTGAAAACGACGTAAGCTTTCGCGCATTTCTTCGACACCCTTATCCATTCTTGAATTGATCTCATCTCTCTCTTCGTTTAATGTTTGATCTACATATGAAAGAACTGCCTCCCGGACTTTGACTACACTGCGCTCTATCTGCCTCGTTAGATCGTCAAAACGGCTTTCGAACTGACCGATAACCTCATCTTCGAGCAATCGACACTTCTGCTCGCAAAGTGTTACCCGCGAGGATAATTCTTTAACTAACTTAACCAAATCTGGCGTGCCGACACCTCCACACGCACCCTCGCTCGATATTTGCCCCTCTGGACGCGGTTCAATTTCGAGATCTGAACTGAATGATTTTCTTATCGGAGAACGCATGATTTTTGAGCCACCCGGTATCAAACTTTCAGCACGTTTGTTCGCGGTGCTTTCTAAACTTTTATCCTGCTCATGTGACATGTTTAACCTATTTTTCGCTTTGCTGCGAAGGTTCCTTTTCGTCGTGTTTTACCGATTCAACGCAATGTGATATTCGCGTGACTAATTAAATCTCTAATGAAATTACGTTAATACGATCTTTTCTTAAGAATAACCAGTCTCATGCTTTCGAGCCGCCCCACGTTGGGCGCCAATTTATTTTCTTCTTATGCAACCGATCCGAGTCGAATGCTCCCTCCTTCTTTAATTTGGATGACTCCGTCTCCCCAGCCGACGTACGACGTTGATACGTAAGATGGATGCACAAGAGAAAGTGTGAATGAGAGTCGAGACTTGAAAAAGTCTGGGGTCAGGTGTGAATCTGAGCACTGGACGGTCTCGATTGAGAAAGGTTAATTTCAGAAGAAAAGACGAGATTTCAAATATACAAAAAAAATATATATAGGATTTATTCCTACTTCGGTATACACGTTGTTGGGAACCTTTACGGTCGAGAAGCTATTCTTCTCTCTCTCTATATATATATATATATATATATATATATATATATATATATAAAAAAAAAATACAGTCACAAAGATCGCGCGAGGATTCGAGAACACAATTCGATCTCTCTTCTTTGAATCCGATTTCGAAAGATATGTATGTCTATATAAAAATCTATATACGCCGTGAAATTGAAATCAACGAAACTAAAGCCACCTATGACTGCTTGATAGAGAGAAATTGCGTTATTGGTCTCTTATTTCGATAATGAGATTTTAATTAACTGATACAAGAATGAAAACGCTCGTTACGTGAGATTATATTTAATTTCGTCTATGTTGAGCTACGTGCGTTCGACGCGTGCCGCTATTGAACGTGACCTACCCAATGTAAACACGACGAGTCGTTTCTTACGACGATGTATAGTGACAATACTGAATTTGCGTGGAATTTTCCACGTTCATAAATCGAAAGATCTTATATTCGTTTTATTCAGAAACTTCTTATTTTAACTCCGTCGTTCAATTTCGACCGCGAGCAAGTTTCTCTAACCCACGCGAAAAAGCACGAATACACTCAAGTCAGGTACCAAGAGCCGAAAAGAGCGTATGTTCTTCCTCGCATGGGAACGTGTTTGTTGCACGGGTAAGTTCGGGTGCATCGGGTACCGAGAGCCGAAGACCTAAACACTCGTGTTTCCAACCACGTTCTTTCTCCACGATAAACGTATAACTTTATCTTTGAATAAGCCGAGGAAGTAGGGGCGGGTATGAGCCGTGGCCTAAATCCCTGACCTTCGCCAATGAAGTTTCGCGCCTATCCGATCGTGCAAAACACCTCGGTCGTTCGATGTCCTTGGACGGTCTCACGAGTTCGGTATTGCACGATACCACTCTATTATTCGATTTAAAATGTTACAAATTTTACAGTTTCTTTAATTAAAGTGTTACTATTAATGTGATGTTATTGGAACGACGGAGTTAAGAATTTAGTATGTCGGTCGGTGCCGTGAAGCGGCTTGTTTCACGACTCGTCGGTTTGACGCGCCTACGTAAGTTCTATAGTGCCTGAGACGGTTTGCTCATGGGTCACTTGAGACGGTTTGCTCGAAGCTCACGTATCGTTTTTCGCCGAAACTTTATTCATTTCCGAATACCAATAATCAAATAATAGAAAACAATACTTGAAATGTTACTTCACATACAATCGTTAGGCAATCGTATGCTGCTCAAAAGAAAAAGAAAGAAAACGCTACGTGGTGACTGAGGGATCGTAGAGGACCGAGAAGCGGACCTCTCTATCCTGATCTATATAATTCGCGAAGTGATCCCACAGTAACGAGACCGTGGTTTTGGCGCTCCTTATATATCTGAGTACTGCCAATTACGGACCATGAAGTTATTTACGTCGGTACATTTGCATGGTAGATTTGTCCGACGCGTGCGACATCTCACGCGGTGACGATTGCTTTATTGTGTTGATCTACTTATCGATTGAATCTATCGTTAATACATGTGTCTCTTTCTATATCTCTCTCGATATAGAGAAAGTTATGTATATGTAACCGGACGGTTACAGCTCCTTCCCTATTTGACACAGGTACTTTGTGACGTTGCAGCGGCGCGTCACAAGGCGAGTATGCGCCTCGTTCGCCATACGCGAAACGAGTATGGATGAGTGTATGAATGGGTGAGAGAATGAGTAAAGAAGCGCGATGAAGGAAAAGAAGGCGATCTCCGAAAAGCCAAACGCCGAGGACAGCGAAGAAGGCGACACCAGGAAGGTGGAGGGGCGATCTACGAAGGTGCCGAAGCTCGAGTACCCCGACGAACCTCCTGCGACGAAAAGAGCTACAGAGACCGACGAACGAACGAGAGGACCGGCGAGAGAGAGCGTGGGAGAGCCGAACGAGAGAGAGGGAAAGAAAGGAGCACGGACCGGCGAGTGACCTGGCTCCGAGGTGAGTCGGGTGGAGGTAGACGAGGTCCCTCCCCGATTCGGGGTAGCGGAAGTGTCCAGCGGCGGGTGGCCGAGCACCCGATGCCCAAACGGGGCGGGCTGCACCCGGGCAAGTGACCACCGCACCCCAACCTCGGAAGGAGCAGGCCTCGCCGGCCAGCAGAACGAGCGCCTGGAGGAAGGTAACCGGCAGACGGCGACCCGAGGAGCGGCACGCCCGGGAGCAGGCGCCACGCGTGGCCGAAACGGGAGTAGTCGCAGGACCGGCAAGGAGGGGGAAACCGGCAAGACACCGTTCCGTAGATCGCCCGAGAGTAGAGTTGAGGACGGGAGAGCGACAGGAGGCGAAAGAGAGAGAGACGCGATTAGGGCGAATAAGAGCGAGAGTGAGTGAGAGAGGAGAAAAAGCGGCGATAGGCGCGAGCGAGTGGAGGGACCACCAGGGTCGAGAACGAGAGAGAGGAGCGAGAGAGGAGAGACAGCGAGAGAGGAGAGACAGGGAGAGGAGCGAGAGAGGGGAGAGAGAAAGAGAGGACGATAAGGGAGGACAGAGAAAGCTGACGCGGTAGGAAAATATAAAATGAATTCGTAGGCGGGAACGATCGTAGGCGGGGCGCCGGCGACCTTCCAAGTCGTGGACGGCCACCGATGGCCCGACCGACTCCTAAAGAGAGAGTTAGAGGAGGGAAGGCCGCCGACGCCGGCGCGAAGGTGGAGGGCTGTCTGTGTCGGATACGAAACGTAAACGGGCCGGCGAAACGGCCATCGACTCGTCGTAGAAAACGGTTAGCTGTCTGGTCACGCGGCGTAGCGCGACGCGCGGACCAAAACAAACGGCGCGCGGTAACCTTCTTCGGAGGACATGCGAACGGTTACTCTTTGCTTATGGGTTCGAAATCCTCGAAATGCCGTGAAATAACTTGTAATGGGAAGGGCCGAACGCGGAGGGAAGGCGCGAATAGCGAGAACCGAGGAACTCGCGAATACGGGGAATTACGAGCGAGAACCGCGAAATCGCGAAGGCGTAGCGGGTAAGAAGCGACGGGAATGTTTTTCCCCGTGAGTAGAAAAAGGTTGAAGGATGCACCGGCATCCACCATTGTACGCGATCCACCACCTTATTCCTCGCGATTCCACCGAATGCGAGCGCATGTAAGACGACGTAACTGAGGTCATAAATAAAGCTAGAAACTTGGGAGAACGATAGAATTTTTATTAATGTGGCGGGCATAGACGTTTCCCCATCCTTATCCGAACCCGTCCATGCACCCGACGGATCGTCCTCCTCGACGGACCGGCCCCTCTACCGCACCGCCGAGCGGGGCTGAGCTATCGCGGGAAATACCGGTCAACGATGCTCTCGATCCACCTCCTGAAGGGCATAGAAATAAATTCGACGCCGTTGGCGTCTGGCGCCCAAAGCATGTAACCTTCGTTTTGTCAATTGGAGGACCGTTAACCCTTGAGGAGGTCGCGCGATCGAGAGGAACGTTCCGAAGTGTAACGTTTCGGAAGGAGGAGCGGAGCGTAGGTGAACTTATAAGAGAAATTTTTATATCGGGGAATGTAAGCTGTGAGCGAGCGAGTAAGTCGGAACGGAGGTCCTCGCGGGTCGCGTATTCTCTGGATTTCCCCGCTCCCCGGCCAGGTCGAGGTGCTCCCTGCAACCGAGGACGGGTGGAGATCGACAATCCGCGAACCACGAAGGTCCCTCCCTTCCTCCGAAAACCGCCACCGAGTAAAAACGACGAATAGAGACAAAAAATCGCTACCACCTCCTCCCGAACCGCGGACGGCGGGACGACCGAAGGGACGTTCCCGTCCTCCGCGTGGCGCGCACGAAGATGCACGTTACAACTTCCCGAAGCAACCATCCCCGGAAAGCACCTGTGTCAGGCGGTAGGTAAGACCGCCATGCCTCCTCGTGAACCATGTGTCGTGGCATGGCCGGATCGCATTAACAGTTCGGTGGCCGGCACTTGGCGTGTCTAAACGATCACATCATTGTCGGACCACCGACTGAAAGACTCAGCGCCTCGTGGCTCTCAACTCTGCGCCTGTCAGGAATATCCCCTTCTGGCGGAGGTCTTTCTTCTCGCGATACATTATCGCATATGCCTTGCAACGATATTTCTAAAATTATTCCGGGGAGGTGCCGGATGCACTCCCCGCGAAATAACCGTGTTAAAACAAATTAATTTTTCTTTATAACTGGGAGAATCCTTTCCCCAGTAAGGGCTCACGAATGACCGCTCACGCAGCCGTAGGGAGTAGTGGGTTGAGGGGGGGAAAAGAAATGATTCTGCAAGTTCCTTCGGAGCACGGTTCGCTCTCCATCTCTCTCGTTCTGCCGTCGCTCCGTCGGCCGCCGTTGCTCTCTCCGGCCTCGTCCTTCCCCTCTCCGGCGTGGCGGTCATGAAAGAGGGTCTAACTTTACTATTTATTCCTTAGTTTAACTCAGAACCAGCCTCGAGGCCCTCCGACTCGCGTTACATATTTTCCCCGTGGTCCACCCGGTGACTCTGTCCGCGTCGTTCCAATTTCTAATTCGCGGCGAAGGGGAGAGGAGTCTCTTTTTGTGACGGGTATCCAAAATACCACGTCACAACTCCTCCCCCCCTAGCCCGTGTTTACGCGGTCTCCCGTTCCACCCGGAACGGCGGATCTCCACACTCTAATCACTCGGGTGGCCCCCCGGCCACGCTTTATTCGAGCGCCTTACTAACGGTAACTTCCACCCCGTCTTGACCGGCGTTACCCTCCCCGCGATCCTTCGACTTTCCGGCTCGCGGTAACGCGTGGACGGACTTAATTCCGTGGCTGGTTCTGGTTTGAGTAATTATTTTTAACTCCAGAGAAACTCTATCTTAATCCAAAAAGAAACGATAAAAAACGATAACTGATTTACTAAGTTAAGTGGCAATGCAAGAAGTATAGCGAACATAAAGAAAGAAGCTTAGTAAGAGATAGGGGGACTTACCAGGCGTCACCATGCTCCCGGCCTCTACCCGGTCTACGGTCCGGTCACCACACGAAGGGGAAGAGGTTACTAAACATTAAACAATAATATACACACAGATTTATTCATCCTTTACCGCCAGCTTTTATTCCCCTTTCGTAGAGGTGCTTACATGTGCGGGAAGAAAATACATTATAAGCGAGGAGAGAGAGGAAAAAAAAAATTCTAAAGAAAAGAGAGAAGAGAGAAAAAATATATATATATATATCCTAATATACGGAATATCAACTAAAAAAAATAAATTCTTTTGCTTTTTCTTTTCTTCATTTTGGACCTCCTCTTCCTCTAGCCCCTCCGGACTGCCCGGTGCCAACCTCCCGCCGGGTAGTGCGCCCCGGTCCCCGTACAGGTCAGGCACGTGGCCCGGCTATACCCCGGGCGGCCGCACTCGGCGCATATGCCCTCCCGCAGCGGCTGGGGGCACCGGCGGATCTCGTGTCCCCATTGGTAACAATTCCAGCATTCGCTGGCTTGATCGGCCGCTCGCGTCCTCCGTGCCGGGCGGTGCTCTCGGACACTGGGCACTATTTCCGCCCCCACGATCTCTAGGTCGTAGTGTTCCAGGAATAAGCGAGTGCGCCGCATCAGCTCTCGCCAGTAGTCCTCCCCCTGGGAGCTACGCTCGTCTGCTTCCGCCTCCTCCCCCCCCGTTTTCCACCCGAGGGGGATCGCGTAGGTGGTTCGATAGTTAGGGGCTAGCCTCCCCCCTTCCACTGGCCTTAGCTTCTCCTCCCTGTGCCGCCTACGGCTTTCTTCCTGCCGACAGGCCAATTCTTCCCCCCGTCCTTTTTCTAATTCTTTAATGGCTACCATGTCTATTCTATCCTCTTTTTTTTTTTCTTTTCTACGTTCTGTTCTCTATAACATAAAGGAAAAACAACCCTGATTACACTCCACCATCTACTTTTGTCACCGTCACCCCTAAAATTTCTTGAACGGCACAGAGACGAACACAAAAGACGATAGACACCCTTACTGGTCACCGCCACCACTAGATTTCTTGGACAACACGCGGACACACATTAAAAAAACACACCCCCTACTTGTCACCGCCACCACTATTCCCACACCGGTTTTAAATCTTTAACGTGGTGCTTGCCGGCGTCCTTCCCTCGGACGTCGGTCAAGGCCACCACTACCGAGGAGATGATCTTCGTGACGGTGTATGGACCCGTGAACTTCGGTGCGAGCTTTGCTGCCACGTTCTGCGCCGCTGAGGATAAGACCCGGTTTTTCTTCCACACGCGGTCACCCACGTTATACTTTGCGTCACGCCTCCGCAGGTTATATCGGCTGGCTTGAGTTTGGAAGGCCTTCTCGAGGCTCTCCCCTACCAGCTCTTGTAACTCATGCAAACGGCTCACTCTATCTTTCCACCCGTCTGTATCGGGAGCTGCGACCTCTACGTCACCCTCTTCCTCCACCCGGAGCATTTTCGGAGGCCTAGCTTCCCTCCTATAATTCAAAAATGCCGGGCTAACCCCGATTGACGAATGGACGGCCGTATTGTACGCGAACGCAAATTCTACAAGATGAACGTCCCACTCGCGATGATCTTTACCTATATACGCCGTCATCATGGTCTTAAGAATTCTGTTAACCCTTTCTGTCGGGTTCGCTTGTGGGTGGTACGGCGGTACCGTCGAGTGTACGATCCTACATTCGCTCAACACCGAATCGACCGATTTATTTACAAACTCAGTCCCGTTGTCCGTTAAAAGAATCTCCGGTGTTCCCCACCGATAAACGACAAGTTTCAAAAATGCATCGGCAATGCTTTTCCCGGTCTCTTTCCTTAACGGTACGCATTCTATCCAGCGAGTAAAAATGTCCAGGAAGACGAGTACGTAAGTGTAGCCCGTCGCGCTCCGCGGAAACGGACCCATAATATCGGCGGCGACTACCGTCCACGGCTGATCGACGATTCGCTTCCCCATTAATCCCGCCGGTGCGACCTGCCCGACCTTGCATTGCTGACACGTAATGCACTTCCTTACATAATCTTGAATCTCCCGGTGCATTCCCGGCCAATAATAATTTACCGCGACGCGCTGATACGTCTTTTCTATACCGAGATGTCCCGCTGCCGGTTCGTCGTGCGCTTCGCGGAGTACCTCCTCTCGTTTCTCGGGTCGAACTACGAACTTCCATTCATTCAGATCCGCGACGGCTTTACTTTTGAGGGCGTTCGGTCTTCGGAAATACAACCTCCCGTCTTCTATTTTCCAATCCGGGAAGCGGTTTGGATATTTTTCTACCGCCTCGAGGCGACGGTTGTACCATGTACAATCAACTCCGTCCTCTTCCGCCTCCGCGCCCTTCCCTTCGCCCTCCGCGCTCTGCTCTTCCGCGTCGGTCCCGCCATTGGGTACCGCCGCGGCCGCCTCCACGACTTCGTACTCTTCGTCCTCCTCGAACATACGCGACAGCGCGTCGGGTACGTGGTGCAACGCACCCTTTCGATAGATGACGTCGAAATCGTAGTCGAGCAGGTCTAACGCCCATCGGCCGATCCTACCCGTTTTATCGCGGAAATTATAAAGGTAGCGAAGGTTAGCGTGGTCGGTGATGACGGTGAAGTGCGTCCCTTCGAGATAGTGTCGAAACTTCTTAACGGCCCATACTACGGCCAACCCTTCTTTTTCCGTCACCGAATAACGCGTCTCCGGATCTGATAACGTTCGGCTCGCATACGCCACGACGAACTCCTGTTCGTCCTTGGATTGAGTCAGGACCGCTCCGATACCGAAATGACTCGCGTCCGTCTGAAGGACAAACGGCAAACTAAAATCTGGACACGAAAGTACGGGTGCTGTCGCCAAACTATGCTTTACCGTTTCAAACGCGTCCCGTTGCTCTTTATTCCAACTCCACGTTACGTTTTTCTTTAATAGATGATTCAACGGACTAACTTTTTCCGCGTATGCATCGATAAATCGTCGGTACCATGAAGCCATACCGAGAAAACGTCTCAACTGACGGATATTACGCGGCTCTGGGAATTTTAAATCTGGTTCGACCTTGTCCGGGTCGACTTGTAACCCGTGTCGATTTACTCGAAATCCTAAATATCGTACTTCTTCCCGACAAAATTCAGATTTCTCCCGGTTAATTACAAGTCCGGCTTCTTTAATTTTTCGAATTACTCGTCGCAACCATTCTAAATGTTCCTCGAACGTTTCCGTCACAATTATAATATCGTCTAAGTATGCAAATGCGTGTGGCTCCATTTCAGTACCGATCAATTTATCGAGCAACCTTTGAAACGTGGCCGGTGCTCCCGTCAATCCATACGGCATTCTTTTAAAATGAAATAATCCGCGACCAGGAACCGTAAACGCGGTTACTTCCCGACTATCGTCTTCGAGCGGGATTTGGTGGAAGGCCTGACTCAGATCCAAGGTCGAAATGTACCGAGCTCGACGTAACTTGCTAAGTATCCCCTCCATAAAAGGTAAAGGGTACGCGTCTTTTTTCGATACCGCATTGACCTTGCGGAAGTCGCAGCAAAAACGGTAAGAACCATTCGGCTTCTTCACCATCACCACCGGGCTTGACCATTCGCTGTTCGATCGCTCGATCACCCCTTCCTTTAACATGCGGTCTACCTCCGCGTACATCGCTTCCTGAACGGCCGGCGATACCGGATAATACCGTTGTTTTATGGCGGTGTGACCTTGCACGTCGACTTTGTGTCGAATTAGGTCAGTTACCCCTTTCGGTGTTCCTCCTGCGGCTAATTCCCGATCTACGAGGCGTAACACCGTTTCCCTCTCGTTTTCAGTTATATCTACGATCCCGTCGCATGCACTAATGCCGGTTACTTCCGACGGAAGACGAAACGGGACTTCTATTCCGGCTAATGCCGAGTACCACATCCCTTTCTCCCCGTCAATAATGATTTTAAAAGATCGGATCGCGTCCATACCAAAAATACAATTCGACATAAGCCGAGGAACGACGTGCAAGGTCAACTCCCGCTTTACCCCTCCAAAACGGACTGCAGTAGCGATCGTTCCCTCCACCGTCTCTTTCCTCCCATCGGCATAATGTACGGACTGCACACTCGACGGTTCTAAACTGGCTATCTCTCCAAAAATCGCCTCGTTTCCGGCCCTCCGGATAAACGAGCGAGATGCACCGGTGTCCAAAAGACCGAAAATCGGTACACCGTTTACGGTGGCGTTCACAAAAATTCTCCCACCCGTTGCATCTATGGTAGCTACCACCGCTGCATCTCTCTCCCCATTTTCGAGAGGCGCCTCCACTATTTCCTCCGTCGAGTCCCTATGGACGTCCGCTCGCACGGCTATTTCTTCCCCGCACCGCTCACCCACCCTCGGAGAATCGTCTACGCGAGCGCTCCCTCTCCCACTACTCGCGGGTATTTCTAAGGCCTCTACTGGGAGGGGGGAGCGGCCGTCGGCCGGTTGGTCAACTCCCCCTGGCCGTTTCCCGCCGGTCTACGCTCGCAATTTGGGCACGTCGCTTTCACGCAATCCTTTCGTCCACACCTGAAACAAAATCGCTGACGTGGCTTTTTGCATTTCGCGTGTCTATGCCCCGATTCCCCGCAATTCCAGCACCGGACCGGTGGCTTCGCGGGGTCCGGCGTGGGCCTACTCGCGGTGCTCCTACTGCTGGTCGCGGAATTCCGCGGCGTAGTCACCGCCGCTGCGACCGCTGCCTCTCTACGCGGCTCCTCCACCCTTGACGCGCTAGCCGCTCGTCGCGCTACCGGTTCGCGGTTCTCCGGCGACCTATCCTCCTCCACCGGGTATATTTCCGCGACGCGGGCCGTCCGCGCCCTTGGCGGCTGCCTGGCGCTCTCTGCGTACGTGTTCGGCCGCGTTACGGGCGACTCCGGACCGGGACGGTACCGCCGTCCCATATCCCAAATTCTATCTCTCTGTCTTCCGAGTTCAGAGAGCCGATCGAAACTTGTTACCTCCCGCGGATCAATTTCTCTCTGATATTCAGGCCTCAAATTCGCGTAGGCAATGCTAAGCCGTTCCGACATCGAAACCGGCGGCACGACCTTCGCGACAAGCCCTTCAATTTTAATTAAGTACCGGCTAACTTTCTTTCCCGGCCTCTGAACTCGCGTTCGAATCGTTTCCCGTAATCTTTCCTGTGCTTCGAAACCGGAGAATCTACGTCTAAACGCTCCGCAAAACTCCTCCCACGTACGCAGAGAACTTCTCCTTAGACGGTACCATTCGAGGGCGAGGCCTGTCAGGAGGATCGAAATATTTGCGAGCAACTCTTCTTCTAGCACTCCCACTCTCGCACTTTCCTCCTCCACCCTTTCTAAAAAGGACTCAGCCTCCGACTCGTCCTCGCCGTCGAATGACACCCTCCACGCGCGGATCATCTGATCGACCGCGCGCAAATTCCTAATTGTCTCCGCTCTCCGGAAATCCCGTGCATTTTCTGCACGCGACGCTGCAGTTACGGGGGATCTTTCCCAGTCTACGCCCGGTGTCCTTTCTCCCCGTGACCTTCCCCGGTATCCCCGGTCCTCCACCACCTGCGTCCTACTTTCCCGCTCGCTCATCGGAGTATCTGGTGTAAAATACTCCGTTCTCGACGGGCCAAAAGAAACCGCGCGCGATTGCGGCAAAGGAAGATTTGAAAGGCCGGGTAATCTATTAGGTACTCCCACCCCGTAGACGCACGCATCGCTATCACGCGTCACGCGTGTGTCGACTCGCTCTCTCTCTCTCTCCCACCCGACGGCGGCCGAAGTCGCAACGGAGCCTACCGAAGCCTGCCTCTGGTGGTGGGGATGTCTACGCGCGGGCGAGCTCGGCTGCCGAGCTCTCCCCTCTCCTACGCCGCGCTCAGCTGATCGCGCGGCTGAGGTCGTCGACCGCGCTGGTTGAGAGTGGTGGGGCGGCCCGCTTTATGCCGCGACTCTCTCTACCCTATCTCCCGTCCCCCTACCCCACAGCTCCTCTACCACCACTATGGAGTCCCCTCTAGGTGGAGACGCGCGAAGGGATGAATGCGCGACCGGAAAAGCGGCGGTCGGTTCCCATGCGGAAGCTAGAAAAGGGTTAGTCGATAGAAACGGCGTGGCCGACACCCTCAAAAACGGATTTGCGGCCGTCGTCCTAGTCGCGGAGGTCGTCGCGGTCGTCGTGGTCATCACCGTTACTCCTAACGTGTCCTCCCGGTGGACCACGACGATTGCTTCTGTCGTCGGCTCCTCCACTAAATTCCTAAGTTCGGTGGTGTGTGCTCCACCGTAAGCGAAAGACGGTTCACGCGAACTGTCTTCCGCCTCCCCCTCCGAACTATCTACGTCTGACTCCCCCTCGTCCTCCTCCGTCCACGGCACTCCGTCCTCCCCCGCAGCCCTACGCGTAAGCCTATGCATCCTATCTCTCAACACTATGAGTGAGCCGCTCGCATTAACCCGCAGTGACGCAAGTATGTCAGAGAGTACTTCACCGGACACGTTGAAAATCCATCCACCCATTGACCGGTGTGGCCTTGAGCTCCTCCGGCTGTCCCTCCTTCCTTCCATCCTGTCTTGGTTGGTAGAAGCTCGCACCGAAGTTCCAATTCCGCTCCTCAAAGCCACCGTAATCCAAGGTCACCGAAATCCTTTGTCTCACTCACGACTTTCCAAACACCCGCGATCACTTCCGAAGATGTTCGAACTTTCCCGAACCGAACCGGTGTAGGCAACACGTAACAAAAATTTGAAAAGACCTTCACCGGGACGAACAACAACACAAACCTCAACCGTTCCTCTCTACGACCTTCCGGCTTGCGTGAGCCCCACGTTGGGCGCCAAATTTGCAACGATATTTCTAAAATTATTCCGGGGAGGTGCCGGATGCACTCCCCGCGAAATAACCGTGTTAAAACAAATTAATTTTTCTTTATAACTGGGAGAATCCTTTCCCCAGTAAGGGCTCACGAATGACCGCTCACGCAGCCGTAGGGAGTAGTGGATTGAGGGGGGGAAAAGAAATGATTCTGCAAGTTCCTTCGGAGCACGGTTCGCTCTCCATCTCTCTCGTTCTGCCGTCGCTCCGTCGGCCGCTGTTGCTCTCTCCGGCCTCGTCCTTCCCCTCTCCGGCGTGGCGGTCATGAAAGAGGGTCTAACTTTACTATTTATTCCTTAGTTTAACTCAGAACCAGCCTCGAGGCCCTCCGACTCGCGTTACATATTTTCCCCGTGGTCCACCCGGTGACTCTGTCCGCGTCGTTCCAATTTCTAATTCGCGGCGAAGGGGAGAGGAGTCTCTTTTTGTGACGGGTATCCAAAATACCACGTCACAGCCTCTGCCAGAAGGTCTATTGGAGGAATCCCCGACAGGACGCACGCCGCCTCGTAGGAGATGGTCCTATACCCGCGGGCAACTCTGATGGCCACCCGGCGGACGACCCTGCGCAGCGGTAAATCGCCGCACCGGACGGACATCAGATCGCCCGCCCAAATCGGTGATCCATACAAGATCATCGATAGGACTACCCCTACGTATAGGCGGCGCACCCGGCTGTCTGGACCACCCAGGTTGGGGAGCAGACGACATAAGGCTGCCGCCGCTCCCTCAACCTTTGGGGCCAAGACGCCGAGGTGAGCCCCGAAGCGACATCCGCTGTTGAGAACCAGGCCAAGATATTTCAATCTTGACCCGATCTCGACAGGGACGTTACCTACCGTGAGGTGGGACTGGGGAGGTCTCCTCCGAGGCGCATGTAGTCCTCCGCTTGACTACATGGAAGCGGACACCCTGTATAAACAACTCATATCTGTCTCATTGTTCATCAATGATTCTAGTGGAATGCTCCTCCTACCGCTTCATGTGTCGTCTAATATAAAGTTCAAGTGAGAGGTCTTTATTACCCGACTTCTTCATTGTCTGAAAATCGAAGCAGGACGTTTCACCACCGCCGTTTCGCCGCCAAGAGTTTTAGCCGCTGACTCGTGTAATTTACTAACATTTATAGTTATAAACAATTGCTTTGGTTTTTTAACATTTCTAAGGATGTTCAATATATATATATATATATATATCTATATAAATTACAAATATAAATACAGGGTGTCTCACGCAAGCTACAACCGCGGAAATACACGTGTCCACATGGATAATTGGAAGCGAAAAGTGAAATAAAAAGTAATAAAATTTGTCCTCGTTAACGAGTTATTAAATAAAATAGATCAGCGAATCAGGAAGCACGGAAGCGGTAGGCGGTGAGCTGCGGCCATGCTAGTCTGAAGACAAGAAGCGATAGCGTAAGGAAGCGTCGTGGACGAAAGATTGAGAGAAAGAGAGAGAGAGAGAAAGTCAACGAAAGAAAGGGCGAGAGAGAGAGAGAGAGAGAGAGAGTCAGCGCGTGCAGGCAGCGTAAGGTAGCGCCGTGTTAGGGTAGGAGGGAGCGAGAGAGAGAGAGATTAGATTAGATTTTTGTTGTGCGTAAGGTAGCGTCGTGAAAGAAAGGTAGAGAGAGAAAGAGTGAGAGAGGAAGAGCGAAAGTCGGCACTTTTTCCTAGAAATCTCCTCCTGACCACTACCTTCTCATGCCTGTATACGTGCCAGAACGCTCCGCCCGTCGAAATTTATCGCTTCTTATCTTCAGACTAGCATGGCCGCAACTCACCGCCTACCGCTTCCGTGCTTCCTGATTCGCTGATCTATTTTATTTAATAACTCGTTAACGAGGACAAATTTTATTACTTTTTATTTCACTTTTCGCTTCCAATTATCCATGTGGACACGTGTATTTCCGCGGTTGTAGCTTGCGTGAGACACCCTGTACAGGGTGTTCAGTATAATTGTAACCACTTTATTATCTTCTTTATTCGTTATTATATAACACGACCCGTGTGATTTAGTAACTTTTATAGTTTTTGTGGTAGTCCGCGCTTGTAAGCCGGCTACCGATTATCTTTGGAAGCGGAAGGAAGGTGGTGTCTGAGGTATAGATCAGATTCTTCTTGAGTATAAGTATGACTTTATTGAATTACTAGGTATAGATGAGGCACAAGTAATCCTCCTAACTCTTTGATCGCTCGAGATGTTCTGTCTGTTCGTTTCCTTATTTCTACGCATTCGCTCCTTAGCGTTCGTCGCTCAGAAAAGGGGGAAACTGCTGAATTGCATCTTAGGCTCGGGACTCGTGATGTCCAGGCGCTTGGGTGATGCAATGCTTATACATTACTTTTCGGTCGCTTCTTCGGAAAGCGGCCTTGAATATGATACTTACTGTGTCGCTTAGGCGACTCGCGGGTACAACACCCCTCCCCCGCGGGAAAAAGAATGTGCCACCATTCTTACGCTTGATTACCTATGGTAATACCTATGGGTATACTTGTGCATTTATAAAGTACAATTTTTTAATTATTCCCGATGACATGTATGTAATATAATCGTTTACCTATATACAGGGTGTCCCACTTCAGGTTACGCACCGGTGATCTACATGTGCACAGGTATGGACTGAGTCGAAAAGTCTAATAAACTTTTTCAAAATTCGGCTTAGTTAACGAGTTATTAAATAACAGAAATCAGCGAAAGAAGGCGGAACGAAGGGGGTCTACTCAAGCTCGTAGCTAGGTGAGCGACGAAACAGTAGGAGGAGCAATTCACAATAACCAATAACGATAATCGGAACGAAAGGCTTCAACACGTGTTTACTTTTCTCCCTTATCTCCCTTTGAGCGGCTCGATATTTTAAAAAGAATTTTTTCCCGGTAGATGGGAAGAACACGCAAAAACCGTGGCGGGAAAAAGAGTCGAGTGCCTCCTCCCGCGACACCATCTGCGTCGGGAGATTTTGTGCCTCCACCACCACCGAGATCTGCGCTACCGCCCCCCTGCAAAATAGATCCTACATGGGGGGAAAATATAACATGCGAATTTTTACCGTCAGGAGCAATCAAGCATCCGTATTCAGATTTTGTCCTTGAATTCAAAGAATCATTAATTAAATTTATGGAAAAATATTCACGCGTCCCTACTATTTGTAATTCCCTTTTCCCAAAAATAGAGCACGTCGGTCGTATACTCTACAAGCGCGTACTTAACATGTTGTAGGATTCGTTATTGTTAGCCGTATCCTAAAAGAAAGAAAGACGACAGAAAAATGTTTGATGGCGCTGAAAATGACGGAAATATGATGGAAGATGAAAATAATGTTTCGATAGAACGAAGAAGAAACTGTAAACAAAGTTCGGTGTGGTTACACTTTAAAAAAATAGACCAAGCAAGAGCTAAGTGCAATATTTGCCAACGGCAATTCAAAACCAAATTCGGTAACACTAGTGGACTTTCACGACACTTAAAGTCACAACACCCGACAGTAACTACTCCTGCAGCTAATGCAGAAATACCAAGGACAGGAAGAAGTTCGGATATTGTTGAAAATATTATACCACTTGCGAAAACGTCCACGAGATCGATGCAATTAACACGTGCAATTGCACGTATGATTGCTTTAGATATGCAACCATTCTCTATAGTTAACGATAGAGGCTTCCGAGATTTAGTAAATGTTGCCGAACCACGGTATGAAATACCATCTCGTACTACGTTCTCGCGAGTAATAATACCGCAAATGTACGAAGACGTAAAAAAAGAGATTACTAATCAGATCTGCACAGATATTGAGAACGGTAAGATATTTTTATTACGTACCTAAATTTTTTTATATTTACATTTCGTCACTCAATGCTATGAATTTTATGTTATTAATAGGTAACAATGCAATATCAATGGCATTAACTACCGATGGTTGGACGTCACGTGCTGTACAGAGTTATTTATCTCTAACATTACACTACTGTACGCAAAATTTTGAAATACGCCGATATATGCTAAATTTGCAATATTTACCGCAATCACATACAAGTGTATACCTTCATCAAGCATTAATGAATTTATTAACAACCTGGAGTTTGAACACGGACAAACCAGTTTATTTTATAACTGATAACGGACGGAACCTGGTTAAAGCTATAAATATGAATAAAAATTGGATTCGTATTCCGTGTTTTGCTCACTGCTTGCAATTAGTAGTCAAATCTACACTACAGAAACTACCGCAATACGACAATTTACGTAAAAAGTGCAGAACAATAGTAGGATTTTTTTCACGTTCTTCGACCGCACGGGAAAAATTTGTGCAAATGCAGTCATCTTTGAACCAAAATGCACCACCTCTGCAACTCATACAAGAAATAGACACACGATGGAATTCTACGTACGCTATGATGCAAAGATTAATTTTATTACGTCCTTCTTTAAATCGTATTCTATACGATGACAATATGCCACAAAATTTAAGCGACGACGAATGGGTTTTGATCCAATCTATAGTGAATGTATTAGAACCCATAAAAGAAGCCACAACTATAATGAGCGGAGAAACGTACCCAACATTATCCCAATATGTTCCATTATATATTGGACTCGTCAATGTGCTTACGCAGGAAAATATGCAAAATGAAATAATTGCAGACATTTCTACAAATCTTTGTCAGAAGTTAAAGGTAATTTTCGAAATCATTTCTTTTAATCTCACGCCAAAAAATAAATAAAAGAATAAAAATATAAATGTATTTATAGGAGCGCTTTGAACCATTAATAAAGAAAAATGAAACATTACTGTTGGCGATGCTATTAGATCCTCGTTTTAAAGATCGTTTACTGACAGAAAACGAGCGACTTGAAGCAGTGGACAAAATAAAAGAAAGAATAAATTGTATTCATCTACCTAATCGGAATATTCAATGTACACCAAATACATCGAATAGTAATAATGGTGAGTTTCACAAATTACAGTATAATGATTCCTATCAATTTAATATATTAATAAATTATTATACACTTCTCCTTTCTTCTAGGCGACTCGCAATCAAAGTTATTACGATTTTTTAAAACAAAGTTAGGAATCCCGGAAAACGAGGAAAATACCGTGGAAGCCAATATTACAAATGAAATACGAATGTATTTTGCCGAACCAGTGGAGCCGCAAAATACTGACATCATGAATTGGTGGAAATGTCACCATATGCGATTTCCGTCGCTAATCAACGTAGCCAAAACTTTTCTTGCCATTCCTGCAACCCAAACTTCTAGCGAAAGATTATTCTCCCAAGCAGAAAATATCGTAACCCCCACAAGGTCGAAACTGTTACCCGAAAGTGTAGAAGAATTGTGTTTTTTACATTACAATTTATAATAAACTATATATTTATATTAAACACTAATCTAATTATTTACGTACCTATCCTTAAACGTATGAATATGCGCGTGCGAATTTTTATTTTATATTTCATAATGCTAGTAAGATTGTTAAGAACATATTGAAAATAGTTAGTTAGTTAGTCTAGTAGAAACAAGGAATGCGGAATAACTAATCCACTTATTAGCAGAAGAATAATAATTATTATTATTTACTGTCATCTGTTAGTATTATCAAACATCTAGGAAATGGTTATTTGTATGTTCATATTTAATATAGCAATTTTTAAATGAAACTAATTTAAAAAATTGAAACATTTTTGTATGAAAAAAAAGCCGATTTAAGTATGATTATTGCAATAAATAATTTATAATTATAAGAATTTTTATTATTCATAAACGCGTATAAGTAGCGGAAACGTAATTACAAGAACATACAACAAAATTAATAAATTATCAAATAATTGTAGAAATAAAGCCTTGACACAATCCTTGGAGTGGGTTAGACAGAAGACTTCCTTTACATATCTACTCTTATTGTGTGGCTTCTCCTCAGGTAGTTTATTATTTGCCAATTGGCTTACAAAACACTGTAAAGAAGAGATGTAGGTGTTTAATGGCAGGGTTCGGTAAAACTTATATTGACAGTATAAAATAGACAGAAAGTTAAGCAGTAGGTTGGAAGTACCTTATCGTAGTGGAAATAATTACAAGTCTAAGGACTTCAGCGCACAAATGTAACATCAAGCGTGTAGAGGAAATGTAGCTGCAAGCTCGGGTACATGTCGCAGTGTGCCCAACTGAGTATAGTTAGAAAAGGATCTGGAAATCGTAGGATAAATATATAGTGGAAAGTTTGTAACGGTAATTGGATAGAGGAAAGCAATTCATCAGGTGAGCAACAAGTAAAAAAGGCATTACCTTGCAAACAAAATATATAAGCATAGGGGACCTCATGCATTTATCAAGTCAAAACATCATGGAATACATTCAGTGGTGGAACCTAAAGATAAGTAACAAATTTTAACCTTTTAGGTGATGTGTTATACATTGCAATAAATTGATGATAGAAAGACACAGTTATTTTACTAATCTTGAGTCACAATCAAACGGAATGCGTGCTGTGTATGGTGAAATTTATAAAATGAGGTTGAAAGGTGTCATTTTAAAATTACTTGACCTAAGAAGCAATATTTCAACATAACTAAATAAGTACTGGATCAACTAGAAACTTTGGTAAAAATTATAACACGGCTCTGTACTCTTATTTCAGAATTTTATCATAAAAATAATCAAAATATATCAAAATAATATAACACACAATATTGAAATATGAATACGATGATTTTATGAATATTTAGTGATTTTAGTGACGCTAGAAAATTATGTTCAAAATGTTAATCTTTCATCATCGTTTAACTAAATGAATATAAAAACATCACATCGGAAACATCATGCGACACGCTCCTTTTTCGCATACTTTAAGGTTATGCGCGATATTTTCGTGGTCACGAGACGTTCGTGTCCACTCCGATACTTTCGGGCACTTTCGGGCATTTCGAGCATTTCGGGTGCTTTCGGGATCCCGATGTGGTAGGATACTTTCGAGATCTCGAAATGTTCGTATACACTCGGATACTTTCGGGTTCCCGAAACCGTCGTATGTAGCGGGATAGTCTGGGGTTCTCGACGAGTATCATACTCTCGAGATCTCGCCCGATCTCGCCCGAGTCTTCTACTCTCGACCCGAGGCTCGGGAATCTCGTGATTTCGAGAACCCGCACACCCCTGATATTTACCATTCCAAGTACACCAATTTCGTTATTTTCGCAGCATACTCTTTTCGCGGCTTGAGAATTTCGTCGGTTCAAATTTCCGGTTGCCCTTAATTTGTTGCAAATCCGTTCAAAGACAAGACGTGAAGGAGGAGCACGATCGGGATAGCGTTCGGCATAAAGAACTTGGGCCCTTACTGCATTCTTGTGAGCTTCTCCGTATACAAGAAGCATATCTACTTGCTCACTAAATGAGAACTTCATTATCACATTATTTATGTCTCAATTATAACGTAGCTTAAATTGTTCACCGCTTCAAAGACTTGGTGGTACTAAATTCTACGTGTTAATACAACGGGACTTGTTAAGAAACAAAAACGGGAAATAAACAAATAATACCGCCGTATTCCGCGAAGTAAACAAATGATTCAGATAGGTTACAATAACAACACGACTCGACTTTTTTCTCTGGGGAACATTAAAAGATATCGTTTACCGCGAACAGCTAACAACGGAGCAAAATATGAGAGAAAGAATTATTGCAGCATGTCGAACAATTACTCCTGAAGTAATAGAAAGTGCACGGACTTCAACAATTCGACGACTGCAATGTTGCATTGATGCCAAAGGGCACCACTTCGAGCATCTCTTATAACGTAAGTTTTGTTGTTTACTCTTTTATTTATTGTCGTATGACCTTGTATAAGGTATCGTTGAAATCGTCTAAAAATCCCCTACGTTGCTATCATTAAAAAAAATGGGCAAGCAATTTAAAAAAATGAAGGTGACCTTGATATCTCCGGAAACCCTCCACTTATAAAAAAATCACTACCTCCATGTCATGGCCCCTTTCGTCCCATTCAACTTTCATATAAGAAGTTTTTTTATATCTCTAAAAACAACAAAAATATTCGAGGTGATCAATAACTTTGCCCCACCCTGTATATTGGATCTTTGCTTGTGTTATTTAGATACAAACAGTAATCATAATTACTTCTTACAAAATTCATTTTTTCGATAAATTTATTGAAACAGTCGTACCAGGCTCTTGGGTTTCTCTGAGACCATATAATGCCTTTTGCAGTTTGCAAACTTTATTGTCGCCAGTTTCATAACCTTTCGGTTCATTAATGTACACTTCTGATTTTATATTACCATTTAAGAAAGCTGTCTCAACATCCATTTGTTCTACGAATAAATTATTTTTGCAGCTGTACGACAATAAAATTTTCAATGTTTGCATTTTACCTACTGGTGAATAGACATTCTCAAGGTATTCTTTTTGTTGAAATCCTCTTACAACTAATCTTGCTTTGCAAACATTATTATTTTTCTTTTTGTACACCCATTTCACATCAATGACCCTTTTGTCTTTTGGCCTTTCAACCACTTGCCAAGTATTATTTTTCTTTAAGCTGTTTATTTCAGAATCCATCGCAATTTTCCATTGGTTGTGTTCAATTGAATTTACTGCCTCCTCGAATGTATTCGGTACATTTGCATCGATGTAGTGTACATAGATAAAATGTGACACAGGATTACCAAACCTCGTTATAGGACTTTTCTTTCTACTTGACGTCCTTTTCACGTTTAGGTTGTCTTTACTGTCATTCGAATCATCGTCATTTTCATGGTTGTTTACAGCATCGTCAGAGTTGATTTCGTTATCCCTACTTGACTTGGAAGTCGATGTGGAAGATAAACAATTACTTTCATTAGCATCTATCTCATTTTCATCAGTTTCAGATTCATTACTGTTAATTAAAAATTTGTTATTTTCTGAGTCTCTATCTTTCTGATCATCAAGTTTTTCTAAACAAATTAGTTGAGTATTGTCTTCGATTACCTTAACGTGTCTAGCGTTTATTACTTTGCCGTTTACTAAAACTCTATAACCATTTTCGTTATATTCTACTAGTACACCTAATTTGGCTTTATCGTCCCATTTACTTTTCCTCAAAGCTTCTGGAATTCTAACAAAAACTCTGCTTCCATATATTTTTAAATGATTTACATTAGGTTTCTTACCAAAAAATATTTCATACGGAGTTTTATTCTCCGCGGTGTTAGCAATTGTTCGGTTTTTTAGATACGCAACAGTCTTAATGATCTCGGGCCAATACCGTCTATGAATTTTTGCTTCTCTCATTAGGCACCTACCTATGTCCATAGCGGACCTGTTGTATCTTTCAGCTACTCCATTTAGTTCGTGAACGTAGGGGGGACAAGGCAATAACTCTATTCCCTTATATTTGATGAACTCGTAAATTTCACTATTCAAATATTCCCTACCATTATCACACCGTATTTTCTTTACTTTCTTATTGAACTTATTTTCGACTAGATTTACAAATTCTATAAAGCAACTCGCAGTTTCTGATTTATTTTTGATACAAAAAATTTTGGTGCATTTACTGTAATCATCTACGAATGTTAAAAAGTATTTTTCTCCACTATAACCTGTTGTATTATGTGGGCCATTTAAGTCAGTATGGATTAACTCTAGGATTTTTGAAGTTTTTGTTCTATTGTTCTCAAACGGTGCATTAGTCATTTTGCTCTCTATACAATTTGCACATTTCATTTCAGTACTTTCGATTTTGTCTGGCAAACCTTCTACCAATTTATTTTTTACAATTTTGTGCAAATATTGGAAATTTACATGGCCAAGTGCCGTATGCCATTTTTCCTTATTAGTTAGTTTTAATGAGTTTACATGCATTTTATTGTTTTCTATTTTATTGATATAGCTTTTCATAAAGTATAGGTTATCTACTTTATTTGCAACGGCTACTAAGTCCCTTGATTGATTATAAATTTTTGCATTTTGGTCTTTTGCTACTATCGTGCACTTTTCTGTGATTTTAGAGAGACTTAATAAATTTTGTTTAATACCTTCTACATAATATACATTTTTTAAATCAACTTGTTTTTCATTGTAGTAATTGTTAAAATAAATTTTTACATTTCCTAACTTCGTAGCTTGTAACTTTTTACCATCTGGTAACTTTACATCAAGAGGATTTCTCAACACTATATATTTATCAAAGAATTTATCATTTTTTATGATGTGGTCTGTGCACCCACTGTCTAATAGCCAATCTATCTCGCTACAATTTTCATTGTTTTCATTGTACCTTGTTACCTGATTTATTTCAGGATTACACACTTGTGTAATCCACGACTCGGTTGGACAGTTATTTTGCTGCTCGCTGGAAGATTCATCTCTGGGTTGGCCTTGTCCTCTGCCTCGGCCACGACTTTTGTATGATCCACCTCTGTTGAAACCTGTTCGGTAGCCTCGGTAGCCTCGTTGGCCTTGATTGAGTTGACCTCTTCCTCGGTAGTTTTGATGTCCTTGACTATTTTGCTGACCGTGCCAGCAGTCTTTCATAAGATGTCCAGTTTTTCCGCAGTTGTAGCAATTTCCTCTTGTTTTAGTAGTGAATGTACTTACGTTGCTTTTCTTATCTGAGTTATTTGTTATCATATTCTTCTCTTTTATTTTAGATTTTACATAGTCTACAGTTCTTTCGTCTTCTGGAATTACACCTATGAAGTCTCCAATATAACTGTAACTTGGTGGCAATGCTCTGAGCAAATATCTCATTTTTTCGGGTTCATCTAGTTTTCCACCAGCTGCCTTAAATTCATTTGTTGTTTTCTCAAATTCGACAAAAAAATCTTCCACTGTGTTATAGTTGCTTAGTTTAATTTCTTCAATTTTTCCTCTACATATTATTTGTAGAGCTGTAGACTTAGTCGTGTACATCTTGTCAAACTACTCGGGCAGTTTTGCAGTCAGCAACATATTCTAATTGCTTGTCTGAAATTGTACTCATTATTACTGTTCTTGCTTTTAAGTCCATCTTCTTCCAAACTAATTCTTCATCTTTATAGGCATCGGTGATTGTACTGTTTGCAGGTTCGTTGCATTCCTTATATTCTAACAAGGTCATTAGTCTTATTCTCCAATTTGAATAACTTTCACCGTCAAAGATGGGCATTGTAATGTCTTCAATCTTAGCTTGCTTAGCCATTTTTAAATCTTTGACGCTTATATTATTGTACACTTGAATTTTGAGAACGATCACCCTTTTAATTTCCTTCAAAAATATTTTGCGAAGAGGATTTCTTACGTATTTCCTCCAAAGGACTTCTTTAATTTCTGAATCGACTCCTTTATCAGTAGTATGGTCGTCACTCATATGGCTGTATGCTTAACCTCGAATTTGCAACGTGCTTTAAATTGGTACTTTACCTCGTGTTCCACGTGCCGACTTTAGTCCTTAAACATTCCGGTTTTCTTTTAGTTAAGAAGACTTCTTTTCTCGAAAAAGATTCTTTTTCTTTCTACCAATAATTTGAATTGACTTGTTCCTTGTTGAAAACGACTCTTTTTACTCCTTTCCACGTGGCCTTTCTAACCTCACTTTTGCTTTCTCTATATAACTCGAGAGTTAATATAGAATATAGGGGCAATTTTACTTACTAACCACGCTCTGCTACCATGTTGGAAGAGAGGGTAGGTGAAGTGAGTTAGACCGATCCTAATTTTAATATACTAACTTTAATCTCTATACTGTCGGCACGTCCTCCCTGTACAGAATCTTACTTACTAACTACGTAGATAGAATGTTGCGCGTCGGCATGCGCAGTATAGCGTTTCCGCTCATGCTCGTCTCGGTTACACAAATTCGCATACCGCGAGATTATAATATTTATGACATTACAACACCCCGACGAGCCGCCTGCGACGAAAAGAAAGCGACAGAGGCCGGCAGACAGCGAGAGAGCGTGGGAGAGCCGCGGGAGAGAATCGAATGGAAAGGAGCACGGACGCACGGACCGGCGAGTAACCTCGCTCCGAGGTTAGTCGGGTGGAGGTAGACGAGGTCCCTCCCCGACTCGGGGTGGCGGAAGCGTCCAGCGGCGGGTGGCTGAGCACCCGATGCCCAAACGGGGCCGGCTGCACCCTGGCAAGCGACCACCGCACCCCAACATCGGAAGGAGCAGGCCTTGCCGGCGGGCAGGACGAGCGCCTAAAGGCAGACAACCGGCCGACGGCGACCCGAGGAGCGGCACGCCCGGGAGCAGGCGCCACGCGTGGCCGAAAAGAGAGTAGTCGCAGGACCGGCAAGGAGGGAGAAACCGGCAAGACACCGCTCCGTAGATCGTCCGATAGTCGAGTTCAGGGTGGGAGAGCGAGAGGAAGAAACAGCGAGACGCGAGTCATACGATTAGGAGTGAGTGAGAGAGTGAGAGTGGACGGAGTTAGGCGAGAAGCGAGGCGTGCGAGAGCGTGGAAGGACCGCCAGGGTCAGACAAAGAGAGAGAGGACGAGGAAGGAGGAAGAGAGAGAGCTTTCGTAGGAAATGCTTTCGTAGGCGGGAAACGATCGTAGGCGCGGCGTCGGCGACCTTCCAAGTCGTGGACGGCCACCGATGGCACGACCGACTCCTAAAAAGAGGGTTCGAGGAGGGAAGGCCGCCGACGCCGGCGCGAAGGTGGAGGGCTGTCTGTATTGTACGCGAAACGCGAACGGACCGACGAAACGGCCGCCGACTTGACGTTCATAACGGTCAGCTGTCTGGTCACGCGGCGTAGCGTGACGCGCGGACCAAAACAAACGGCGCGCGGCAACCTTCTTCGGAGGACAGGCGAACGGTTAATCTTTAAATACGCCTTTGAAATCCTCGATATGCCGTGGAATATCTTCCCTTCGCGTTCTTTAACGAATGTACACGGATCCGAAGGGCTTTTAGAGAATTTCATGTAATGAGAAGGGCCGAACGCGAAGGGAAGGCGCGAATAGCGAGAAACGAGGGACTCGCGAATACGGGAAATTGCGAGCGAGAGCGACGGAAGATCGAAGACGCCGCGGATAGGGAGCGACGGAAATGTTTTTCCCCGTTAGTAATAAGTCGTCGAAGGATGCAACGGCATCCACGGTTGTACGCGATTCATCGCATTATTCCTCGCGACTCCGCCGAACGCGAGCGCATGTAAGCCGACAAAAAGATAGTATAAATAAAGATAGAAATATGGGAAAACGGTAGAATTTTATTAATGTGACGGGCATAGACGTTCCCCATCCTTGTCCGAACCCGTCCATGCACCCGACGGATCGTCCTCCTTGACGGATCGGCCCCTCTACCGCACCGCCGAGCGGGGTTGAGCTATCGCGGGGAATACCGGTCAACGATGCTCTCGATCCACCTCCTGAAGGGCATAGAAATAAATTCGACGCCGTTGGCGTCTGGCGCCCAAATCATGTGAACTTCGTTTTTTTTGTTGCTTGGAGGACTGATAACCCTTGAGGAGGTCACGCGATCGAGAGGAACGTTTCGGAAGGAGGAGCGGAGCGTAGGTGAAACTATTGAGAGGAATTTTATATCGGGGAATGTTAGCTGTGAGCGAGCGAGTAAGCCGGAACGGAGGTCTTCGTGGGTCGCGAATTCTCTGGATTTCCCCGCTCCCCGGCCAGGTCGAAGTGCTCCCTGCAACCGAGGACGGGTGGAGATCGGGAATCAGCGAGCCGCGAAGGTCCCTCCCTTCCTCCGAAAACCGCCACCGAGTAATAACGACGAGTAGAGAAAAAAAATCGCTACCACCTCCTCCCGAACCGCGGACAGCGGGTCGACCGAAGGGACGTTCCCGTCCTCCGCGTGGCGCGCACGGAGATGCACGTTACAACCACTTACTACTGTACAAAGAAACTTCCGGAAGGTGAAATCCGTGCAGCAGCTATACAGGTGGGCTACGAGTCTCGAGAAGGGTGAAACAAACGCAGACAAATTCACATTCATTACGGAATATGTATTGCAAAAGTTTGAAGAAGCTTGCGACAGGAGATCTATTGTTCATGACGTGAATTTGAGATTATGGGCTCTAGAGGCAAAAGACCTGGTGGACTTAACCGAATTTAAGACAAGTAAATAGTGGATTTGGAAATTCAAGAATGTGCATAAAATCGTGTCCCGCAAGATAACAACATTCAGAACGCGATCTACGATTGAAAATATTGGAAATCTACAAAATGATGCAAAAACTTTTGTTTCATACGTAAAGTCTAATATCCCAACTATCGGAGTTGAAGAAATTTATAATGCGGACGAAAGTGGCTTCAACCTTGAAATACAAGCATTAATTAGTAGAAGCAGTAATTCAATCGGTATCTTCAACAACGCATAGTTACACCATTATACGTAGTTTTAAAAGAGCCCACATGAACATTTGGTCTGCAAGTAGTACAAACTTTATTCCGTCCAACAAACATTTACATGGAAGCTTCCAAATCGGGGAAACTTACGTCGGAACACCTCAAAACATGGTTTAGCCAAGTATATTTACCAAATAGTGGCCGCAAAAGTATGCTCTTACTCGATTCGTGGTCAGGACATTGCTCAAATCAATTACATAAATTAATTCCGGAAAACAAAGAAGTGACATTTTCAATAATTCCAAAAAAGACCACGGGCATGATCCAACCGTTATATGTGTTTGGTTTCCGGATATGGAAAATTTTTGTACGGACATTTTCGGACCTTGTAATTCTGCTGGATGAAAATATTAACCTGCACACAGGTAATGAAATCATTAAATTGCAGCCGTCAACACATAACCAGCTTTCTTCACCTAGATTCAAAAATCTATTCCTATATGCTTGGTTTAAAAGCGGATATCTAGAAACGCATCCGAACGAGTTCCAAAATCCTGTAGATTATTGTTATTTTAGGAGTGAAAAAGCTATACCAAAATGTGGTATATGTAGAAAGCCGGCTTTTATGCGAAGTGCATGGTGCGGCGAGTATTTTTGTTTCCAACATTTCTATAACGAATATCATTATTGTACAGATCACAAACCGTAATTATTACCGTTTTTATCATTTGCTACTTGCATAACTACTTGAAATGTAAAAATATTCAAAAAGAAAATGCACATGTCTAAATATACATTTGATGAATGAAAATCATTATACTGTTATAATTAAATTTAATATTAATAATTTTCACATAAATGAACTTACAAGGGACATTCGGTAACCCGGAAATTCGGATTTTTTTTAAACTTTGCAGGTTTGTAGGGGACTTCGATAAAAGTATCAGGCAATTTTTTTTATCGGCGATAATTCGGTTCTGCTGGGTGAAAACAGCCCTTAAAGGTAGATAGGCGTTTTCCTATTTTCCCATATATCTTTAAAATTACAATAGATACAAAAAAATTGTAATAACGAAAATTGAATGGCTTTTTATGTTCTATAAAACAGTGTTCTTAAATTGTTAAACATTCGTTTGTTAAATAAACAAAAACTTCCTCCGCCATTATTTTGAAAATTTTTAATTGTCTGTAACGTCTAAAAAGATGCAGAATCCTATTATAAATACATACATATGTGTTAAACTGCCCAGACAATATGGTATTTAGATCATTTTAGCTATACGTGCATGTTGGACGTCTGCAATATTTTTATCGTGCGAAGCAAAATAACAGTTTAAACAACAACAGAAATAGAGATATTTACTCTATCCTTACAACAATTGTAAAATTTAATAAGATTTCGTTAAACTTTATTGTTGATTGGTAGGAGACATGGCTGCATTACAACTAGTATTAGGGAGAATGTAACTCAAGTATTACATGTACATATAATATGGTATCTTAAATTTTTTCATTTTTGTATGGTTTTAGCAGCATTTGTTTTTTATTGTCCGTATTGAGTGCAATAGTAGTACTCTTCAAAAAAGTGTTGAAAACAAAGATACTTTTTACACCATGCACATCGCAACAATGCGAGCTTTCAAAACATCATTGTTTTGACCGAAGATAAGTAACTCGTCTCCCGACCTTGTTTACGCTAGATTGTCATGCCACTGATATTTTGCGTCGCACGATAAAAATATTGCAATATACAAGAAGTTTCCACACATAGCTACTTGGTAACTAATAGCGCTTTGTTCGCAGTGCAGTGTGAGACGTCCAACATGCACGTATAGCTAAAATGATCTAAGTACCATATTGTCTGGGCAGTTTAACACATATGTATGTATTTATAATAAGATTCTGCATCTTTATAGACGTTACAGACAATTAAAAATTTTCAAAATAATGGTGGAGGAGGTTTTTGTTTATTTAACGAACGAATGTTTAACAATTTAAGAACACTGTTTTATAGAACATAAAAAGCCATTCAATTTTCGTTATTACAATTTTTTTATATCTATTTTAATTTTAAAGATATACGGGAAAATAGGAAAACGCCTATCTACCTTTAAGGGGGGGGGGGGGTACTGTCTTGAAACTATTTTTTTTCAATTTTTTTTTCAATTTTTTTTATGAATGCACAACACCTCAAGAATGCTGTATCAAATTATTAGAGCAATTTGAGCTAAACTAACGGAGATATGAATTTTTAACCATCCGAGGCTCTGAGTCGCTCCGCACCGATTTTGTATAACTGCTCGACAGCAGCTATATTGCGCTTCCTAGTGATGTTCTCAGTGCTATAAAACCAATTTACGAGGATTTGAGCAAGGAAGCTCTTCTGCAGCGATGTCTCGGCGGCTTTACCCAAAATAACAATGAAAGCCTGAATCAATTAATCTGGAAAATTTCTCCAAAATCTGTGAGTGGTACCGCAGTTCTTGTTGAAATTGCAGCTAACGTGGCAGCATGCACATTCAACGAAGGCTGTTTTGCTCTGCTGACAATCATGCAGGAGATGCAAATAAAAAGCGGGCCGAGTTGTTACGAATGGGCGCGCGTGACAGATCGATTACGAATAAATCGTGCGGAGGAACAAGCTGCGAAGGCAACTAAAGAAGGTCGAAATCAACGAAGACTACACCAGAAAGATGCTTTGGATATCTTTAGTGATAGCTGTTCAATGTACGGGCCTGGTATCGATGATTCTGTGTAAGTATATAGCGAAAAAAAGAAAAAAATTCGGATTTTTCTATGTACAAAACTTTAAAGTGATTTTCCCACACTCCACGTTTTCAAAGTCGGTGACGGCTGTAGCTTGAAATCTATTGCACCGATCCTTTTCAAACTTGGTACACTCCTTCTCTATATAATTCATGAGGTAACGCTGTCGAGTTTTTTTTTCAATTGTTGTCATTTTTCATTTTACAGTAAAAAATTTGTCGATTTTTTGAGCGTAAATCGCGTTTTTTTCCTTTCAAGTGTTACCAAAAATTGAAAAATCAATAAAAAAAAAAAACTCGACAGCGTTACCTGGGGAAACTCATAAACTAATAAAATCAATTTCATTTTTTGATTTCAGATGATCAGGTGATGAGTGACAACCGTCACCGCGAAACAAGTTTTTGTTTTCACGTCTCCGGAGATCAACTGCCAACGACTCAGTTATTAATATTTTACGCTGAAATTTTCAGAAAATATTCTTTAAATATTACTTTATAATACTGTCATCATCCCATGTAAAATACATTGCCCATATCTTGTGAATTAATGTTTGAAAAAGTGTCTTTTTTGCGCCGAATTAACAGTACTCCCCCCTTAAGGGCTGTTTTCACCCAGAAGAACCGAATTATCGCCGATGAAAAAAATTGCCTGATACTTCTATCGAAGTCCCCTACAAACCTGCAAAGTTTCAAAAAAATCCGAATTTTCGGGTTACCGAATGTCCCTTGTTAGAATGTATGTAAATTGTTTAAGTATGCGTCATAAAAATCAATATATTAAAGACAACTGCTGGAATGGTTTTCAAATTTAATAGTAATGGTTTTATTTCTTTAACCCTCGGTATACAAGGTGGGGTTATTTTAACCCCAATACTTTGAAAATGCTTTTATTATTCCTTAACACGCTACTAAATAGGTTGATTTTCTCAGTAGCTGGAGTTTAATTTCTCTATATTTTTGTGTTTCGTTCGGTAATATAATAATATCTTTAAAGAAAAAACGCATTCAAGCATATTGTGTTCGATATATGTACAAAAAAGATGCAATTCCTTGCGGGGTTAATATAGCCCCACGTTGTATGGGTAAGGAGTTTTTTTCACCTTGTATGCGAAAGGTTAAAAAAAAATGTAACGCATAAGTCATTTATAGGTATGAAAAGAGAGTTTCTTGAGGTATTTCACCATAGATAGTAAAAAAAAATATTGTAAGGTATAGTGGGGGAGGGGGGGGGAGGGGTAACTAAAAAATCATGAATTTTTCGAAAAATATTTTTACGCAGTTTTATAAACATAATAAAACCATGCAACTTTTATTCAAACTTTTTTTAGATATCATTGACCGTTCTCGAGATATTTCCTCAAAAAGAAAATTCTCAATTTTTTTCAAGAGGTGATATCACTCCTTAAAACCAAATTATGGCACCAAAGAAAAATATGGTTGTATTATGGATAACATACCCTACTTGTGTGCAAAGTTTCATAATTTTCGGAATCTCCGGGTTGCCTAACCTTTCTTGTAAGCGGAGAGCTACATGTACACATCAATGACTTGAGTAGAAAAGTCTAATACCATTTTTTAACCGACTTCGAAAAGGAGGAGGTTACTCTATTCGACAGTGGGCGATCTTGCTTTTTTTTTTTTTTTGTTTTTTTTTTTGTTTGTCCGGCCATAACTCCGTAACCGGTTTACCAATCAAAATGAAACCACTTCCAGTTGCTAGGTTTAGGTCTCCCATTGGTCCCGTTTAAAAAATTTTTCCGAAATGTTTATTATTAACAAAGTTATTGCAAAATTACTGCTTTATTCTTGTTTGTCCGGCCATAACTCAGCGACGGATTGACCAATCGAAATGAAACCACTTCAAGTTGCTAGGTTTAGGTCTCCCATTGGTCCCGTTTAAAAAATTTTTCCGAAATGTTTATTATTAACAAAGTTATTGCAAAATTAGTGCTTTATTCAGATTTATCGCAATTTCTTTTTGAATGGGATTGATTTATTGTAATGAAAGAAACTATTACTATCTTCTTAGAAATAATTAGCAGATATTAATTATATAAAAAATTTATTAATTGTTGCAAAATAATTTGTTTATTCCTCTATATCTCCTCAACGACTTCACTTATCGGAATCAAACCTTTTCGACCCTTTCGCAAATATTACCCACTCTCTAACGTTATGCGACACATCTTCAATTGTTGTTATGTTTAAATTGTTACTGCAAAATTATTTGTTTATTCCTCTATATCTCTTCAACGACTTCACCTATCGGAACCAAACCTTTTCGATCCTTTCGCAAATACTGCTCACTTACTAACATTATGCGACACATCTTCAATTGTTGTTATGTTTAAATTGTTACTGCAATATTATTTGTTTATTTCTCTATATCTCTTCAACGACTTCACCTATCGGAACCAAACCTTTTCGATCCTTTCGCAAATACTGCTCACTTACTAACATTATGCGACACATTCTCAATTGTTACTATGTTTAAATTGTTATTACAAAATCATTTGTTTATTCTTCTATATCTCCTCAACGACTTCACATATCGGAACCAAACCTTTTCGATCCTTTTGCAAATATTACCTACATAACTTTATTTCCACATCTTGATCGATTATACACTAAAAAGTATGAAATAAAAAAATTTTTAACAAAAAAAATAGAAACCGACTTCGAAAAAAGCGCTAAAAAGAGTGAAATCATTTTTTATGTATACCGACAATATTCGATTTCATCATTATCATACTCAGAATATTGCAACTTTTTCGGAGGCGACAGAAAATTAATTAACAGTACATTAATAGCCAGAAATTCACGGACATTGATGGATATTTATGTATTAGGCACTTACTCCTTTGTTCGTGAAAATGACCGTGTTGGAATATTTTGTGTCGCCGCCGAAAAAGTTGCAATATTCTGAGTATGATAATGATGAAATCGAATATTGTCGGTATACATAAAAAATTATTTCATTCTTTTTAGCGCTTTTTTCTAAATTACATTAATCTCGTTCATTGCTTTTCATCTGTACTATTTTCGAAGTCGGTTTCTATTTTTTCTATTAAAAATTTTGTTATTTCATACTTTTTAGTGTATAATCGATCAAGATGTGAAAATAAAGTTATGTAGTGCAACGACAATCTCTCCTCTCGCGGATTCGTAAGTCGGGGGAAAGGGTTAAGCCCTGCCGAGAATAGTTTCCACCCGGATTGTCGATGTCAAAAAAGTTTACGGAATAAAAGATAAGTTCTCGAAAGCAGAATAACGATAATTCTCGGTAACGAAATGTTTGTTAACAGAATGCTAAATAAATTAAGAGGATTCTAACCAAAGACGGATTCGCGTTCGCAACCAGAAGGGTTAGGGGCTCGATACACTCTACTCGAGACAGTAAAGACGACACAAGATATAAAATATAATAAAATCAAAGTTTATTCAATAATGATTCGGTTGGTCGGAGTCTCTTACACAAATCATAAACGAATCAAAGAAATCAAAGAATTACAATTTCTCCCGTATTCGAATTCGCTAACGGTTTCGGCCCGGCCGAACCTTCTCGAATTACGGTTAACAAAGACTCTCTTAAGCAAAAGATTTTTACACAACACTCTCGGATACGAATTCCGAATTTTATAAATTGTTCGATACAATAATTCTTCCGATACGCAATCGGATTCGGTACTTTACAGATTTTTCGATACAAGAAATCGTCTCTTCGCGGAGACCGAACGACTTCGCAAGCTCGATTCGCGTGTCCGGAAATTCAATAATATTTTTCGAAAACTGAAAAAAAAGCTAAATCGATATAATTTTCAATTTACCAGAAAGAATTAAGCAAAGAATCTACTCTTTACAGACTCCGATGAACCGGTATTCAAAATTCCAAAATTGAGATTAAATTCCCTCACCTGTGACTTCCGCAACGCACGAAAACAGAATAATTTTTCGGGATCTATTGTCCCGAAAATCGAACTCCCGAGCTGGGCCGACGGCGCCCGAACCTAAACGAACGGACACGTGCGATCCTGCGGATCTTAACCTATCCGCGCTCTCGCTTGTCGCCTCGCAGGCGCGCAATTCGAACGCGTAAGATTTCTTTCGCTACGTTCGCCTCGCTCTCGTCGACTTTATCGCACGCTTTTCGCTGCTCTTCCGAATTCGCTGCGTTACTCTTCTGCACGTCGACTACGAAGACTTCGATGGCGATGATTCTCGTCATTCCACGTGTTCTTTTCTCGTGCAAGACGTCAACGGTCGAATTCGCTGTTCGTAGCTTTCGTTGATTCTCTACGTCGTGTCGTCGCTCTTGTATGCAACGAAGTTCGTTCTTTGTAGCGTCTCTTTTCCGTCGGAGTTCGTCGCTCGGCCCTTTATCTCGAATTCGTTGTCGTTATCTCGTCGGTTCTCTCGGAGTAGTTGTAATGCATGAAATATATCGAAAATAATAAATAAAGGTACGAATTCGCTTTTTCGAGGCCTCGGAAGTCGTTCGATCCCGCTTTCCATTGGTAACGCAGGTGCCTAATTGTCCGGTTCCGTGCGCGTACTTCTTTTATTGCTCGATTAGAGAGAGAGGAGAGATTTTGTGGCGCGTAACAAAGATACCACGTCACAATATATACTATAATTCTTTTCTACATTTATTCTTTTATAACTTCTATCTATCATATTAAGTAAAAAAAGTTTTTAAACACAAGAATTGATTTAAAGCGGTAAATTTATTTTTATTGATAATCAACTATAATATCAATTTCTTACAACGGAATGTAATACGTTTTTATGCGATTATGCGTTCTATGCGATATTATATATAATAATGACCACGAATCGGCAATGAAAACGGTTTCGACTAATGAAGCGCTTACGATAGATCGATCGTGATTTCCTTACTTAAAATTTCGATATGAGAATATTTACATATCTTCAACCAATCAGAAACTTTTACAATAGATCGCTGCCTATGATTCGATAGTACTGTATGTACGCTTAATTAATAGCATCTCACTATGAAGCTGGCGATAATGAAATTATACGGAAATTTCTATACCACTTCTGTTATTACTAGTTTCATACTGAGGAGCTATATCTGACCTTAGGCCATGGCTGAGTATCAAATGCTTACTGTACCTTTTTTTTTTTTTTTTTTTTTTTTTTTTTGCGTCGAGGAAATCTTGCATAAGACACCCCGTCTTTCGGCGGGGTAGTGTCGAATTCTTACCGACTAGAACCTCCACGTTGGCCCCCGGTCCCAATTCCGGGAAGCCGCCTCCCGACCATCACCCTGGATGCACCCGTCAGGGTATACTACGCGAGAGAGGGTCATAGGGAGTCTAAGGGCATAGCAGCCACTGTCTGACCGGGCAACCGAGGTTGACCGGGTAGGCAGCTGCACCATACTCTTGGGGCGCGCTGAGCGCCCGGGTGATCTCTCCCCCCTTGACCCCGTGCATAACGCTCATTCCGCGCGCAGCCAGCATGGTGGGTGGTGTGCTGCCACCCCGCCGTCCCGGCAGCACGCCGACTCACCCTACCGGGTCGCGATCTGGGATATTGGTTTTCGGCCTCTCCCCAAGACGCAGTCCGGTCGCACTCATACTAACGGCACAGAGCGCCCCAAGGCGCGGAGGATGGGTGCTACCCCACACCTTCACTCACTGGAGCGCCCAACAGATACCTGGCACCGCTGCACGGAGGTTGACTTGCGGCCTCTCTCCGCGCCGCGGCGCGGGCCTCATTCTTACATCACTCCACCGCACCCGCGTCGAGGGGTTTGGTTTTCGGCCTCGCCCCTCGCACGTGCACAGCTTCGCAAACACACCATACGCTCCACCGCGGCGCCGTCGGAGAGTTTGGTTTCGTCCTCGGTCTCCGACAGCGCCGCGGCTTCATCATCCATTAATCCCGCCTGGCTCCCAAGAAGGGTCCAAAGAGGAGTCGGAGTCGCGCCTCCACGCGCGGATCCCTCGCATCCTCTGGCGGGCCCTTTCGTTTTCTTCTCTCCGTTGAATGATGGCCTTGAGGTGCTCCATGACACAGAGCCACCTTTCGGGAGACCTTAACATCTCGGTGACGAAGTTGTCGGGGGTGAGGATCACCCCCAGCAGCCCCGTGTTGTACCCGCGAGTCGCCTAAGCGACACAGTAGTATCATATTCAAGGCTGCCTTTCCGAAGAGGCGACCCAAAAGTAATGTGTAAGCATTGCATCACCCAAGCGCCTGGACATCGCGAGTCCCGAGCCGAAGATGCAATTCAGCGATTCTCCCTTCTTAGCACCGAACGCTAAGGAGCGGAACGCACAGAAATAAGGAAACGAACAGATCAGATCATCTCGAGCGATTAAAGAGTTAGGAGGGTTACTTGTGCCTCACCTATAACCAGTTATTTAATAAAGTCATACTTATACTCAAGAAGAACCTGATCTATACCTCAAACACCACCTTCCTTCCGCTTCCAAAGATAACCGGTAGCCGGCTTACAAGCGCGGACTACCACATTGGTGGCAGCGAGCGGAATCGTTTTGCAAATACGTGGCAGTTATCGCCAGAAGAAGCAAAGGCCAAGGTGAAGGACGGTGTATACTACACCGAGACGGAGGAAGCAGACTAGGCAATCTAACACCAGGCGGCAGCCAAGGTTCATACGAGGAAGTAGACGACTGGACGAGCGACAAGGAGGAGACGAGCCTTATCGACAGTTCACGTTACGGCACGAGCCAGTTCACCGAGCTTATCTGCGGACGGCGCGGAGAACGAGATATAGGGCAGTCAACTCCCAGCGAACATGTGACAGCAACGGCGGCAGCCCAGCAGAATGTGGCGAACACCTCTACTGTGAGTAACATCCACACCTAGCTCCGCACGCAAGACAAACGTAAAAATAGCGACCGTATGTCCGACCAGGACAGACCCGCAGAATCATATTTCCTACCGTACAAACAGCATTTTAGTCGATCATTCGAATCGTTTTTTGAAACAAAAGTAGAAGTTATCACCGAAGAAAGCGAGTATAAACGTAGGAAACTATCCGCGACAGCTGTAAAACATCTCTGTACCGATAGCGATCTTAGCGAATCAGACCACGGCGCGTCGGGACTACAGTCACCGACCAGCGACCGAATAGAAATCAGACGGGAACACCCAATAGAATCGCTAGATTTTTCACTGTTACAAGAGCGGGACGACGACATGGCTGGAAAATTAGAATTTAAAGAACTAATTAGGTGCGTAAAAACTTTCGATGGGCGATCCACCAACAAACTAGTAGAATTCCTAAAATCGTGCAATTACGCGTATTCGATGGCCAAAGAAGCCGACAAAATAGCATTATTCGAGTACATAAAAAACGTCAAACTCGAAGGAAAAGCGAAGCAGGAATTGCGATACAAACAAATTGAGACGTACGAAGAGTTAAAAGCGGCGATAGAACCAGTATTTTTAAAAAAACGTTCAATATCCTCGGTACAGGTCGAACTACATAAAAGCCGACAGAAACCGGGAGAAAGCGCGCAGGCGTTCGGAAAACGCATAGAAGATCTGTTAATGATACTAATAAGATTAACCGTGGCACCGCAATCGAATACAATCGCGAAAAGCGCAATAACGGAAACTCTCAAGCAGCAGGCCCTAGTCGTGTTCGAAAACGGATTGTATGGCCGCGCAGCGACGATCGTTCAATCGAAAGGGTATAAAACCCTGGAAGACGCGATTATAGGAGCCTCAGAGGCAGAAATAAAGTACGGAAAGAGTCAAGGTTACGAATACGCGCAATCGTCCCAAAATGAGGACCCATTACAAAGGAGACCCCCACCGCGATGTGGTAAATGCAACCAAGTAGGGCACACAACTAACAATTGCTATGCGCAAACTAGAATAAACCCGCGGAATACCCCAAACCGTACAGGAGGCACTGGCCCCGGCAGGGACCAAATCGTGTGTCTGACCTGTGGACGGCCCGGGCACATGGCGCGAAATTGTCGTACTAGACAAGAAAATAGACTGACTAACAGACCAAACGAAAGACCGTCGACATCACAAACGCCGACAACGACCAATCAAAACGAACGACAGACGCAACCCAGCACAAGTAACGGGACCAACGGTAAAGTAAAGCAATATAACGTAAATAGCATTGCGACAAAGACAAAACATAAAAATCACTGCAAAATTACGTCCGAAGACATAATAGGTGGACACGCCACCATGTTAGTAGATTCAGGGGCCCAAGTAACGCTCGTAAAAATCGGGCTAATAGACGAGGAAAAAGAGGCACGCACTACAAACATAGAATTAAAGGGAATAGGATTAACTGTGCAGAAACCCCTGTGCCAAGTAATGTTAAACATACAAATAGGGAAGCAGACAGTACAACATCCATGCTATCTAGTCCGAAACGACTTTCCGATAGAAGCCGACGGACTGTTAGGGATCGATTTCATAGAACAACATAATGTAACGATAACGCCGCGCAAACATTTAGCATTATACGGAGAAATAACACCGTTAAAAAATATAGGAACAAACGTAATAGCACCACGAACGGAAAAAATTATAACAGTACGAACAACCTCAGAAGGGGAAGGATTAGTAGAAAAAAGAGAAATAGAACCGGGAGTGTATATTGCAAATTGCTTAACCAAAGCTGAAAAAAGAGAATGCGTGGTCAGCATAATGAATACGACCGACGACGAAGTCGAGTTCTCAGACATATCGGTAGAAATTAAAGACCCCGCGATTCTCTTTGAAGAACACGCGGATAATACAAGCAACGCGAAAATAAACACGCTACAAAGAAGCAGCGGAGCCGAAAGAATGAAAAAACTTAGGACTAGCATTAGTACAGAGCATTTAAACCAGGAGGAAAAACAAAAAATATGGGACATTTGCGAGAAATATAACGATTTATTTTACCTAGAAGGAGATATATTAGAAAGTACTAACGCGACCGAGCACTGCATAAATTTAGAATCAGGAACGGCACCCATAAACGTGGCGCCATACAGGTTACCACAAAAACAAAAAGAAGAAGTAAATAAGCAAGTAAGGGAAATGCTCGAAGCAGGAATAATCAGTAAAAGCAAGAGCTCATGGAACGCACCATTACTGGTAGTACCCAAAAAATCAGGCAGCGACGGACAAGCAAAAATGCGCGTCGTAATAGATTTTAGGAAACTAAACAACGTAACAATAGGAGATTCTTTCCCATTACCAAACATAGCAGATATATTCGATCAATTAGGTGGTGCAAAATACTTTACAACGTTAGATCTGGCATCAGGCTACCACCAGATAAAAATGCGAGAAGAAGATAAGTGCAAGACAGCATTCTCTACACCGTTCGGACATTACGAATATAACCGTATGCCGTTCGGATTAAAAAACGCGCCCGCGACTTTTCAAAGATTAATGAACTCAGTATTATCAGGACTACAAGGAATTCAATGTTTTGTATACTTGGACGACGTGGTGATTCACGCGCCAAGTCTAGAAGAACACAAACGGCTAAAAGCAATATTTGAGCAATTAAGAAAACATAAACTGCGGTTGCAACCAGCAAAGTGCGAATTTCTTAGAAAAGAAACCATATTCTTAGGACATATCATTATACCGGAAGGAATCAAACCGGACCCTATGAAAACAAAAGCGGTTATGGATTTCCCTAAACCAAATAACGTTAAAAACATTCAGACATTCCTAGGATTAGCTAGTTACTACCGGCGATTCATAGAGAATTTTTCAAAAACAGCGAAACCATTAACACAGTTACTAAAAAAGGGAACAACATTCCAATGGACCGACCTAGAACAGGAAGCATTTGAAGTATTAAAACATAAACTATCATCTACACCTTTACTCCAATACCCAGATTTCTCAAAACCTTTTGTGCTAACCACAGACGCGTCTGATAAGGCACTAGGAGCCATTCTATCCCAAGGAGAGATAGGAAAAGATTTACCAATAGCATACGCGAGTAGAATACTCAACAAAGCAGAAATAAATTATAGCACAACCGAAAAAGAATTATTAGCAATAGTCTGGGGAGTAAAACATTTTAGACCATATTTGTACGGAACGGAATTCACGATAGTAACAGACCATAAACCGCTGACGTGGCTATTTAACGTAAAAGATCCAGGATCACGCCTCATGCGATGGCGAATTAAGCTAGAAGATTACAATTACCAGATCACGTATAAAGAAGGAAAGCGTAACAGCAATGCTGACGCGCTAAGCCGCGTATACGTGACAAACGAGATACCCGACACCGAAGGTAAGGAACATAGAGAATTTTCGGCCGATGAAAAGAAACGAATCTTATACGAATATCACGACTCCCCCCTAGGAGGCCATCAAAGAGTCGACAGAACATATAATAGAATTAAATTAAAATACAATTGGACAGGACTTCGAAAGGATATAGAGAACTATATATCAAAATGCGCGAAATGTCAACAAAATAAATTAGGCACGCGAACAAAAATGCCAATGGTAATTACAGATACGCCTACCCAACCTTTCGAAAAATGTAGCCTAGATATAGTTAGACCATTACCTATTTCCAATGCAGGGAATCATTATATACTTACTTTTCAAGATAACTTAACGAAATATAGCAAAGCCATCCCTATACCAAATCAAGAAACCAATACGATTGCGAAAGAAATTGCTACGAAATTAATTTGCGAATATGGAATACCACAAAAAGTATTAACAGATAAAGAAGCTAATTTCATGTCAGAAATATCTAAAGGAAGATACAAACTACTAAATGTGAAAAATATAGAAACTACAACGTATCATTCCCAACCAAATGGCGTCCTAGAACAGAACCATAAAACCCTAGCAGATTACCTAAAACATCTTATAAGTAAAAATCAAACGGACAGGGGCGAGTGGCTACCTTACGCGACGTGCGAATATAACACGACACCGCGTACGGCTACTAATTATAAACCTCGCGAATCAGTACTGGGCACAAGTATAGCCGAGCGCCCGAAGCACTCGACTAGTAACCCGGAGCCACTCCCCAAGAGAAGCGAGTTCGAATACAGCCACCGAGCTGCAAGAAATTCGTGTGCTACACCACGCAACGAGAAGCAAAGCCAGGCAGCATGCGCTTCAAAAACAAAACACATAATAAAAAGAGGTAACAAAATAAGACGAGGACGATCAGAGAAACTAGATAACTATTGGATCGGACCGTACACTAAAATAAAACAAAAATCCGCGGAAAACTATGTAATAAAAAAGGGAAAGAAAACAACTACAGAACACGCGAACCGTTTAAAACACTTAAACGAGAAGAACAAACAGGAGGCAAATAATAAAAGATCCTCCCCATGACAAAATTTTTTTTTTCCTTTGTGTCTTTCCACAAAATCTAAGAACACACTCTTCAAAAGCCGACCCCACTGAACAGACAGACAAACAATTTACGTTATTATCGTGTACCCAAATAGTTCAATACTCGCAAAAAGCATTACCACACTTACAGACAGCACTAAACTTTCCGATTCCTTAAATATAGAATCAGGATACCCCGTAGACCGCGTAACAGAAGTAAAAGCGTATAGCCGATAACGCGCAATAATTACGGTAATAATTGGAATACCTCCCATAGGAAGGCAAATACTAACAAGTATAAAAATAATAACCACGTATTTAATCATGCTCCACTTGTGGCGATAGGAATTATAATCTTAGTACTAGTAGCGCTTTATAACATATACTATAAGCGAAAACAGCGTAAAAACCGCGAGTTAACAATAGAAGTAGAAACAAACAAGAAACAAAAAACTAACGTAGTATTTAAAAGCGAAAAGTATCTATGTATGCATAAACGATTATATTAAAACATGTCATCGGGAAAAATAAACATTGTCAAAAAAAAAAAAAAAAAGAAAAAAAAGAAAAATAAATAAATAAAGAAATATATTTTCCTATAATATATAAATGAAGAATATATGTATAAATAAAATAAATACCAATAAACGAATAAAGCGTAAGAAAAGAATATATATATATATATATAAGTAAATGATTATATTACACATATGTTATCGGGAATAATCAAAAAATTGTACTTCATAAATGCACAAGTATACCCATAGGTATTACCATAGGTAACCAAGCGTAAGAATGGTGGCACATTCTTTTTTCCCGCGGGGGAGGGGTGTTGTACCCGCGATTTGCCTAAGCGACACAGTAGTATCATATTCAAGGCCGTCTTTCCGAAGAGGCGACCCAAAAGTAATGTGTAAGCATTGCATCACCCAAGCGCCTGGACATCGCGAGTCCCGAGCCGAAGATGCAATTCAGTGATTCTCCCTTCTTAGCACCGAACGCTAAGGAGCAGAACGCACAGAAATAAGGAAACGAACAGATCAGATGATCTCGAGCGATTAAAGAGTTAGGAGGGTTACTTGTGCCTCACCCATAACCAGTTATTTAATAAAAGTCATACTTATACTCAAGAAGGACCTGATCTATACCTCAAACACCACCTTCCTTCCGCTTCCAAAGATAACCGGTAGCCGGCTTACGAGCGCGGATTACCACACCTCTGAAAAAGTTGCGATATTTTGAGTTTGACAAAGATGAAGAATCTATATAATGTTGAACTAAAATTGACTGCATAACTCAGTTATTACCATATCTTTATGTTATTACCATTTATATGGTATATAATCAAAAAAAATTATTTCATTCTTTTTAGCGCTTTTTTTCTAAATTACATTAATCTCGTTTATTGCTTTTCATTTGTACTATTCTCGAAGTCGGTTTCTATTTTTTTTGTTAACAATTTTTTTATTTTATACTTTTTAGTGTATAATCGATCAAGATGTGAAAATAAAGTTATGTAGGTAATATTTGCAAAAGGATCGAAAAGGTTTGGTTCCGATAGGTGAAGTCGTTGAAGAGATATAGAGGAATAAACAAATAATTTTGCAATAACAATTTAAACATAACAACAATTGAAGATGTGTCGCATAATGTTAGAGAGTGGGTAATATTTGCGAAAGGATCGAAAAGGTTTGGTTCCGATAAGTGAAGTCGTTGAAGAGATATAGAGGAATAAACAAATTATTTTGCAACAATTAATAAATTTTTTATATAATTAATATCTGCAAATTATTTCTAAGAAGATAGTAATAGTTTCTTTCATTACAATAAATCAATTCCATTCAAAAAGATATTGCGCTAAATCTTAATAAAGCACTAATTTTGCAATAGCTTTGTTAATAATAAACTCTTCGGAAAAATTTTTGAAACGGGATCAATGGGAGACCTAAACCTAGCAACTGGAAGTGGTTTCATTTCGATTAGTCAACCGGTTGCGGAGTTATGGCCGGACAAACAAAGAAAAAAAAAAAAAAAAAAAAAAAAGCAAGATCGCCCACTGTCGAATTGAGTAACCTCCTCCTTTTCGACGTCGGTTAAAAACAATTGCTTCAGTTTTCTGCAATACTATTTCAAAGTCAAATATAACTTACAATTTGTTTTACTATTTTTCTTCGTACTCAGCACATCAAAAAACGTAGGTATACGAAGTTTGTAGGAAAAACAAAAATTTTGACCTTGAAATGACCTTTTTGAAGGTCTAGGATGCCTCCAGGATTTTTTTCACTATTTTTCCCGGATTCAGTGCAAAAAGATACGTTGAAAAACACTCGAAAACCATTTCACCAATTTTTTGCATTGGCTTTACCCTTGCGGACGGGACTGGTCCGCCTGCTTGGTTGGTGTCTCGTGCTGTCCTATAGACTCGATTTATGTATGAATTACACGATTTGAAAGAGGTCGATTTGTACTGAAAATGTCCCGTCCTCTAAACGTTAAAGTGAAATAATCCACGACCAGGGACCGTAAACGCGGTTACATCCGACTATCGTTCATTTGGTTGAAGGCCTGACTCAGATCCAAGGTCGAAATGTACCGAGCACGACGTAGTTTGCTAAGTATCCCCTCCATAAAAGGTAAGGGGTACGCGTCCTTCTTCGATTCCGCGTTGACCTTGCGGAAGTCGCAGCAAAAACGGTAAGAACCATTCGGCTTCTTCACCATCACCACCGGGCTTGACCATTCGCTATTCGATCGCTCGATCACCCCCTCCTTTAACATACGGTCTACCTCCGCGTACATCGCTTCCTGGACGGCCGGCGATACCGGATAATACCGTTGTTTTATGGCGGTGTGACCTTGCACGTCGACTTTATGTCGAATTAGTTCAGTTACCCCTTTCGGTGTTCCTCCTGCGGCTAATTCCCGATCTCTTTCTCCCCGTCAATAATAATTTTAAACGATCGGATCGCGTCCATCCCGAAAATGCAATTTGACATAAGTCGAGGAACGACATGCAAGGACAACTCCCGCTTTACCCCTCCAAAACGGACTGCAGTAGCGATCGTCCCCTCCACCGTCTCTCTCCTCCCATCCGTGTAATGCACGGACCGTAAACTCGACGCTTCTAAACTGGCTATTCCCCCGAAAATCGCCTCGTTCCCGGCCCTCCGGATAACCGGTATCTAAGAGACCAAAAATCGGTACGCCGTTTACGGTAGCATTTACAAAAATCCGCCCACCCGTCGCGTCTACCGTTGCTACTACCGTTGCATCTTTCTCCCTATTTTCCAGAAGCGCCTCCACTATGTCCTCCGTCGAGTCCCGATGGACCTCCGCTCGTACTGCTATCTCCTCTCCGCACCGCTCGCCTATCCTCGGAGAATCGTCTACGCGAGCGCTCCCTCCCCCACTACTCGCGGGTATCTCTATGGCCTCTACTAGGAAGGGGGGTGTGGCCGTCGGCCGGTTGGTCGACTCCCCCTGACCGTTTCCCGCCGGTCCTCGCTCGCAATTTGGGCACGTCGCTTTCACGCAATTTTTCCGGCCGCACCGGAAGCAAAACCGTTGTGGTGGTTTCTTGCACTTCGCGTGCCTATGTCCCGATTCCCCGCAATTCCAACACCGGACTGGTTGCTTTGCAGCGTCCGGCGTGGGCCTACTCGCGGTGCTTTTACTATTAGCCGCGGAATTTCTCGGTTTAGCCACCGCCGCTGCGACCGCTACTTCTCTACGCGGCTCCTCCGCTCGCGTCACGCTAGCCGCTCGTCGCGTTACCGGTTCACGATATTCCGGCGACCTATCCTCCTCCACCGGGTAAATTTCCGCGACGCGGGCCGTTCTCGCCCTTGGCGGCTGCCTAACGCTCTCTGCGTACGTGTTCGGGCACGTTACGGGCGATTCTGGAGCGGGACGATACCGCCGTCCCATATCCCAGATTCTCTCTCTCTGTCTACGTAGTTCAGAGAGCCGGTCAAAGCTACTTACTTCCCTAGGATCAATCTCTCGCTGATATTCCGGTCTCAAATTAGCATAAGCGATACTAAGCCGCTCCGACATCGGTATCGGCGGTACGACCTTCGCGAGAAGCCTTTCAATTTTAATTAAATACCGGCTAACCTTTTCTCCCGGTCTCTGAACTCGCGTCCTAATCGTCTCACGTAATCTCTCTTGTGCCTCAAATCCGGAAAATCTACGTCTAAACGCCTCGCAAAACTCCTCCCACATACGCAGAGAATTTTTTCTTAATCGGTACCATTCGAAGGCGAAACCGGTCAGGAGGATCGAAATATTTTCGAGTAATTCACTCTCCATTACTCCCACTTGCGCACTCTCCTCCTCCACCCTTTCTAGAAAGGACTCAGCCTCCGACTCGTCCTCGCCGTCGAAGGTTACCCTCCACACGCGGATCATTTGATCTACCGCTTCCGCTCTTCGGAAGTCCCTATTATTTTCCGCACGCGACGCTCTAGTTACGGGAGATCTTTCCCATTCTACGTACGGTGTTCTCTCCCCACGTGAACTTTCCCGACATCTCCGGTCTACTCTCACCGGCGTCCTACTTTCTATCTCGCTCATTGGAGTGTCCGGCGTAAAATATTCTGTCCTCGAAAGACCAAAAGAAACCGCGCGAGATTGCGGCAAAGGGAAATTAGAAAGGACGGATATTCTACTCTGCACTCCCACCCCGTAGGCGCACGCATCGCTTTCACGCGTCACGCGTGTATCGGCTCGCTCTCTCTCTCTCTCCCACCCGACGGCGGCCGAAGTCGCGACGGAGCCTACCGAAGCCTGCCTGTGGTGGTGGGGATGGCTACGTGCGGGCGAGCTCGGCTGCCGAGCTCTCCCCTCTCCTACGCCGCGCTCAGCTGATCGCGCGGCTGAGGTCGTCGACCGCGCTGGTTGAGAGTGGCGGGGCGGCCCGCTTTCGGCCGCGACTATGCCTGCTCCTTGTCCCGTCCCCCTACCCCACAGCTCCTCTACCACCACTATGGAGTCCTCTCGAGGTGGAGACGCGCGAAGGGACGAATGCGCGACCGGAAAAGCGGTGGTCGGCTCCCATACGGACGCTAAAAAGGGGTTAGTAGAAATAAACGAGGTAGCTGACACCCTCAAGAACGGATTCGCGGCCGTCGTCCCAGTCGCGGAGGTCGTTGCGGTCGTCGTGGTCACCACCGTTACCCCTAACGTATCCTCCCGGTGGACCACGACTATCGCCTCGGTCGATGGCGCCTCCACGAGGTTCCTCAACTCCGTGGAGTGCCCGTAAGCGTAGGACGGTTCGCGCGAAATGTCCTCCGCTTCCCCCTCCGAACTTTCTATCTCGGACTCCCCCTCGTCCTCCTCCGTCCTCTCCCGCAGCCCTACGCGTGAGTCTATGCATCCTATCCCTTAATACAATGAGTGAGCCGCTCGCATTAACCCGCAGTGACGCAAGTATATCTGAGAGTACATCACCGGACACGTTGAAGATCCATCCACCCATTGACTGGTGTGACCTTGTACTCCGACGGCTGTCCCTCCTTCCTTCCATCCTGTCTTGGTTGGTGGAAGCTCGCACCGAAGATCCAACTCCGTAATCCAAAGTCACCGTAATCCAAGGTCACCGTAATCCTTTGTGGCACTCGCGATATCTCGAACACCCACGATCACTCCCGAGTATGCTCGAACTTTCCCGAGCTTTCCGCGACTTCGCTAATAATTCTTCTTCCAATTTTCGACCGGATGACCGCCACCGATGACCATTCCGGCGGTCATCTCGATCCGTTATTGAGCGAAGGGATGTTCCGATGATTCGCTGTCGGGTGGTCCTCGTAGATTCGGAATTTCGGCCTTTCTTCGCCGATCGTTTCTCTGCCTCGCTCGTTCTCGCCGTGCGTGTCCTCTCTCTCTTACTCTTCCGACGGCTCTCTTTCTCGCTCCGTCATCGTTCTGTCGGCCGCCGTTATTCTCTCTTCGGCCTCGTCCCTCTCCTCTCCGGTGTGGCGGTCATGAAAGAGGGTCTAATTTAAATATTTATTCGTATTTTTACCCCAGAACCAGCCTCGAGGCCCTCCGACTCGCGTTACATATTTTCCGCGGTCCACCCGGTGACTCTGTCCGCGACGGTTCTTTTCTTAATTCGCGGCAAAGGGGAGAGGATTCTCGTTTTGTGACGGGTATTCAAAATACCACGTCACAACTCCTCCCCCCCCTAGCCCGCGTTTACGCGGTCTCCCGTTCTACCCGGAACGGCGGATCAACCCTTTCTAATCACTCGGGTGGCCCCCCGGCCACGCTTCATTCGAGTACCAAACGACAAAAAAAAACTCCACCCGGTCTCGACCGGCTACTCCCTCCCCGCGATCCTTCGATTTTCCGGCTCGCGGTACCGCGTGGACGGACTTCCCTTCGCGGCTGATTCTGGTTTATTTAACTTATTTTTAATTCAAAAAAAAATATATACTCTGCACAGGTAAAGACGATAGCTACTTTACTCAAATGAATGGCGATGCATGAAATGTAGTGAACATAAAAGAAAAGATAAGAAAAGAAGCTTAGTAAAGGTAGAGAAAGAAACTTACCAGGCGTCACCATGCTCCTGGCCTCCACCCCGTCTACGGTCCGGCCACCACACGAAAGGAGAGGGTACTAAACATTATATAACAACTTTAAACACAAAATTTACCCCAGTTTCATTTCACCGTTTATTGATTACAACAAAAAAAAATCTTTTATCCCGTTCTCGCGCTGTACTCAATTTTTACGTGCAGCTTACTTAGAGAAGCTATGTAGTAAACAAAAAAAAAATCAAAATATAATAATCTTAAGGCATCAAAAACAAAAAAAAATTCTTTCGGCTTATGCCGTCCGGCTGGTGCCGCTCGTTCTTGGCCGCCCGGCTCGTCTTCCCCTGGTCGGCGGCTTCCCGGCCGGGTAGTGCCGGCCGCTCTCGGTACATGTAGGGCAGGTCTCCCGGGTGTACCCGCGTCGCCCGCACTCCGGGCAGATCCCGGCTTTCTTTTCAAACGGGCACCGGCTCATGGGGTGCCCATACTGCCAGCAGTTCCAGCAGTCGAGGATCTCCGATGGGGACCGATCTGGGTTATTCTCCGGCGCCCCCTCGTACCAGTTAGCCAGCATCCGGTCACATTTTCTTCGGGTGTAGTCGCAGATGGCTTTTACGTGGCGACGCAGCGCCTCGCGCGCGTCCTCCTTCCATCCCATCGGGATGGCCGACTGCTCCCCCCGACGGCGACGGCGACGGCGGCTGCATTCTTGTCGTGCGACTAACTCCTCCTCCCTCCCTTTAGTTAATTCTTTGATGACTACCATCTTACGTTACTTTTCTTTTCTTTTTTTTTTTTTATTTTTCTAAAGTGCCTTCTGCGTTATCTACAAAAAAAACAACCACATTTCACCACTACATTCCTACTTTTGTCACCGCCACCACTAAAATTTTCCCTTGAACGACACAGGGACGAACACCAAAGACGATGCACACCCTTACTTGACACCGTCACCACTAAATTTTCGGACAACACATGAACATACATTTAACAAACACACCCCTACTTGACACCACCACCACTATTCCCACACCGGTTTCAAGTCTTTTACGTGGTGCTTGCCGGCGTCCTTCTCTCGGACGTCGGTCAAGGCCACCACCACCGAAGAGATGATCTTCGTCACGGTGTATGGTCCCGTGTACTTCGGTGCGAGCTTTGCTGCCACGTTCTGCGCCGCTGAGGACAAGACTCGGTTCTTTTTCCATACGCGGTCGCCCACGCTATACTTTGCGTCACGTCTTCGCAGGTTATATCGGCCGGCTTGTGTTTGGAAGGCCTTCTCGAGGCTCTCCCCTACCAGCTCTTGTAATTCATGCAAACGGCTCACTCTGTCTTTCCACCCGTCTGTATCGGGAGCTGCGACCTCTCTGTCGCCCTCTTCCTCCACCCGAAGCATTTTCGGAGGCCTAGCTTCCCTCCCGTAATTCAGAAATGCCGGGCTAACCCCGATCGACGAATGGACGGCCGTATTATACGCGAACGCAAATTCTACCAGGTGAACGTCCCACTCACGATGATCTTTCCCGATATACGCCGTAATCATGGTTTTAAGTATTCGATTAACCCTTTCTGTCGGGTTCGCTTGCGGATGATACGGCGGTACCGTCGAGTGTACGATCCTACAGTCGCTCAACACCGAATCGACCGATTTATTAACAAACTCGGTCCCGTTGTCCGTTAATAGAATTTCCGGTGTTCCCCACCGATACACTACGAGTTTTAAAAATGTATCTGCAATACTTTTTCCGGTGGCTTTTCTTAATGGTACGCACTCTATCCAGCGAGTAAAAATGTCCAGGAAGACGAGTACGTAAGTGTAGCCCGTCGCGCTCCGCGGGAACGGGCCCATAATATCCGCGGCGACTACCGTCCACGGCTGATCGACGATTCGCTTCCCCATTAAACCCGCCGGTGCGACCTGCCCGACCTTGCATTGCTGACACGTGATGCATTTTCTAACGTAATCCTGAATTTCCCGGTGCATTCCCGGCCAATAATAATTCACCGCGACGCGCTGATATGTCTTTTTGATACCGAGATGCCCCGCTGCCGGTTCGTCGTGCGCTTCGCGGAGGACCTCCTCGCGTTTCTCGGGCCGAACGACGAACTTCCATTCATTAAGATCCCGACGGCTTTACTTTTAAGGGCGTTCGGTCGCCGGAAATACAACCTCCCGTCTTCTATTTTCCACTCAGGGAAGCGGTTTGGATATTTTTCGACCGCTTCGAGGCGACGGTCGTACCAGGTACAATCTCCCCCGTCCTCCACCCCTTCCGCGCCCTTACCTTCGCCCTCCGCGCCCTGCGCTTCCGCGTCGGTCCCGCCATCGGGTACCGCCGCGGCTACCTCCACGATTTCCGATTCCTCGTCCTCCTCGAACATACGCGACAGCGCGTCGGGTACGTGGTGCAACGCACCCTTTCGATAAATGACGTCGAAATCGTAATCGAGCAGGTCTAATGCCGATCGGCCGATCCTACCCGTTTTATCGCGGAAATTATAAAGATATCGAAGGTTAGCGTGGTCGGTGATGACGATGAAGTGCGTCCCCTCGAGATAATGCCGAAACTTTTTAACGGCCCACACTACTGCGAACCCTTCCTTTTCCGTCACTGAATAACGCGTCTCTGAATCTGATAGCGTTCGGCTCGCATACGCCACGACGAACTCCTGTTCGTCCTTGGATTGAATCAGGACTGCTCCGATACCGAAATGACTCGCGTCCGTCTGAAGGACAAACGGTAAACTAAAATCTGGACGCGAAAGAACGGGTGCTGTCGCCAAACTATGCTTTATCGTTTCAAACGCGTCCCGTTGCTCTTTACCTCAACTCCACGTTACATTTTTCTTTAGGAGATGGTTCAACGGACTTACTTTTTCCGCGTAAGCATCGATAAATCGTCGGTACCATGAAGCCATACCGAGAAAACGTCTCATCTGACGGATATTTCGCGGCTCGGGGAATTTTAAAACTGGTTCGACCTTGTCCGGGTCGACTTGTAACCCGTGTCGATTTACTCGAAATCCTAAATATCGTACTTCTTCACGACAAAATTCAGATTCCTCCCGGTTAATTACAAGTCCGGCTTCTTTAATTTTTCTAATTACCCGTCGCAACCATTCTAAATGTTCTTCGAACGTTTCCGTCACGATTATAATATCGTCTAGATATGCAAAAGCGTGTGGCTCCATTTCAGTACCGATCAATTTATCGAGCAACCGTTGAAACGTGGCCGGTGCTCCCGTCAATCTATACGGCATTCTTTTAAAATGAAACAATCCGCGACCAGGAACCGTAAACGCGGTTACTTCCCGACTATCGTCTTCGAGCGGGATTTGGTGGAAGGCCTGACTCAGATCCAAGGTCGAAATGTACCGAGCTCGACGTAGTTTGCTAAGTATCCCCTCCATAAAAGGTAAGGGGTACGCGTCCTTCTTCGATTCCGCGTTGACCTTGCGGAAGTCGCAGCAAAAACGGTAAGAACCATTCGGCTTCTTCACCATCACCACCGGGCTTGACCATTCGCTATTCGATCGCTCGATCACCCCTTCCTTTAACATGCGGTCTACCTCCACGTACATCGCTTCCTGGACGGCCGGCGATACCGGATAATACCGTTGTTTTATGGCGGTGTGACCTTGCACGTCGACTTTATGTCGAATTAGGTCAGTTACCCCTTTCGGTGTTCCTCCTGCGGCTAATTCCCGATCTACGAGGCGCAACACCGTTTCCCTCTCGTTTTCAGTTATATCTACGATCCCGTCGCGCGTCGCATGCACTAATGCCGGTTACTTCCGACGGAAGACGAAACGGGACTTCTATTCCGGCTAATGCCGAGTACCACATCCCTTTCTCCCCGTCAATAATGATTTTAAATGATCGGATTGCGTCCATCCCAAAAATACAATTCGACATGAGCCGAGGAACGACGTGCAAGGTCAACTCCCGCTTTACCCCTCCAAAACGGACTGCAGCAGCGATTGTTCCCTCCACCGTCTCTTTCCTCCCATCTGCATAATGTACGGACTACACACTCGACGGTTCTAAACTGGCTATCTCCCCGAAAATCGCCTCGTTTCCGGCCCTCCGGATAAACGAGCGAGATGCACCGGTGTCTAAAAGACCGAAAATCGGTACGCCGTTTACGGTGGCATTTACAAAAATTCTCCCACCCGTTGCATCTATTGTAGCTACCACCGCTGCATCTCTCTCCCTATTTTCGAGAGGCGCCTCCACTATGTCATTCGCCGAGTCTCGGTGGACGTCCGCTCGCACGGCTATTTTCTTCTCCGCACCGCTCACCTACTCTCGGAAAATCGTCTACGCGAGCGCTCCCTCTCCCACTACTCGCGGGTGTCCCTATGGCCTCTACTGGGAGGGGGGAGTGGCCGTCGGCCAGTTGGTCGACTCCCCCTGACCGTTTCCCGCCTGTCTTCGCTCGCAATTCGGGCACGTCGCTTTAACGCAATCTTTCCGTCCACACCGGAAGCAAAACCGTTGGCGCGGCTTCTTGCACTTAGCGTGCCTATGCCCCTATTCCCCGCAATTCCAGCACCGGACCGGTGGCTTCGCGGGGTCCGGCGTGGGCCTACTCGCGGTGCTTCTACTATTTACCGCGGAATTTCGCGGCGTAGCCACCGCCGCTGCGACCGCTGCATCTCTCCGCGGCTCTTCCACCCTTGACGCGCTAGCCGCTCGTCGCGCTACCGGTTCGCGGTTCTCCGGCGACCTATCCTCCTCCACCGGGTATATTTCCGCGACGCGAGCCGTTTGCGCCCTTGGCGGCTGCCTAACGCTCTCTGCGTACGTGTTTGAACGCGTTACGGGCGATTCTGGACCGGGACGGTACCGCCGTCACATATCCCAGATTCTCTCTCTCTGTCTCCCTAGTTCAGAGAGCCGGTCAAAACTAGTTACCTCCCTCGGATCAATTTCTCGCTGATATTCAGGTCTTAAATTGGCGTAAGCAATACTAAGCCGTTCCGACATCGGAACCGGCGGCACGACCTTCGCGAGAAGCCTCTCGATTTTAATCAAATACCGGCTAACTTTTTCTCCCGGTCTCTGAATTCGCGTTCTGATCGTCTCACGTAACCTTTCTTGAGCCTCGAATCCAGAAAATCTGCGTCTGAATGCCCCGCAAAACTCCTCCCACGTACGCAGAGAACTTCTCCTTAAACGGTACCATTCGAGGGCGAGGCCTGTCAGGAGGATCGAAATATTCGAAAGCAACTCTTCTTCTAACACTCCCACTCTCGCACTTTCCTCCTCCACCCTTTCTAAAAAGGACTCAGCCTCCGACTCGTCCTCGCCGTCGAATGACACCCTCCACGCGCGGATCATCTGATCGACCGCGCGCAAGTTTCTAATTGTCTCCGCTCTTCGGAAGTCCCGTGTATTATCCGCACGCGACGCTGCAGTTACGGGGGATCTTTCTCTTCCTACGTGCGGTATTCTCTCCCCTCGTGACCTTTCGCGGTATCCCCGGTCCTCCACCACCGGCGTCCTACTCTCTACCTCGCTCAGCGGAGTGTCAGGTACAAAGTATTCTGTCCTTGAAGGACCAAAAGAAACCGCGTGAGATTGCGGCACAGGGAGATGTGAAAATTCGGGTATTCTACTCGGTACCCCCACCCCGTATACGCACGCATCGTTCTCACGCGTCACGCGTGTGTCGACTCGCTCTCTCTCTCTCTCCCACCCGACGGCGGCCGAAGTCGCAACGGAGCCTACCGAAGCCTGCCTCTGGTGGTGGGGATGCCTACGTGCGGGTGAGCTCGGCTGCCGAGCTCTCCCCTCTCCTACGCCGCGCTCAGCTGATCGCGCGGCTGAGGTCGTCGACCGCGCTGGTTGAGCGTGGTGGGGCGGTCCGCTTTCGGCCGCGACTATACTTACTCTATCTCCCGTCCCCCTACCCCACAGCTCCTCTACTACCACTATGGAGTCCTCTCTAGGTGGAGACGCGCGAAGGGACGAATGCGCGACCGGACAAGCGGCGGTCGGTTCCCATGCTGAAGTAAGGAAAGGGTTAGTTGAGAGGAACGGGGTGGCTGACACCCTCAAAAACGGATTCGCCGCCGTCGTCCTAGTCGCGGAGGTCGTCGCAGTCGTCGTGGTCACCACCGTTACTCCTACCGTATCCTCCCGGTGAACCACGACGATCGCCTCGGTCGTCGCCCCCTCCACTAAATTTTTGAGCTCGGTGGTGTGTGCTCCGCCGTAAGCAAAGGACGGTTCACGCGAACTGTCCTCCGCTTCACCCTCCGAACTATCTACCTCCGACTCCCCCTCATCCTCCTCTGTCCACGGAACTCCGTCCTCCCCCGCAGCCCTACGCGTGAGTCTGTGCATCCTATCCCTTAATATTATGAGTGAGCCGCTTGCATTAACCCGCAGTGACGCAAGTATATCTGAGAGTACTTCACCGGACACGTTGAGGATCCATCCACCCATTGACCGGTGTGACCTTGAGTTCCGACGGCTGTCCCTCCTTCCTTCCATCCTGTCTTGGTTGGTAGAAGCTCGCACCGAAGATCTAATTCCGTTCCTCAAAGTCACCGTAATCCAAGGTAACCGAAATCCTTTGTGTCACTCACGATTTTTCAAACACCCGCGATCACTCCCGAGGATGTTCGAACTTTCCCGAACCGAACCGGTGTGGACAACACGTAACGAATATTTGAAAAGTCCTTCACCAGGACGAACAACAACACAAAACCTCAACCGTTCCTCCCTACGACCTTCCGGCTTGCGTGAGCCCCACGTTGGGCGCCAAATTTGCAACGTTATTTCCTAGATCAATTCCGGGGAGGTGCCGGATGCACTCCCCGCGAAATAACCGTCTTAACAAATTATTTTCTTTATTACTCCGCGAGCAACCTCTCCGCGAAAAAAAGGCTCACGAAAATACCGCTCACGCAGCCGTAAGGAGTAGTGGGTTGAAGGGGGGAAAGAAATTAACAAAAGTTCCTTCGGAGCGCGATTTACAAAAAAACAATAAAGTTAGTTTATTCAAATTAAATAAATGAAATCTCGGAAATTTTCCGTTAGCTACACGACAACAAAGCAAAAGCGGAATCTCTTTGTCCGCGGTGTTTATTCAAACGCCCGGACGAACTAACCGCCGGCTACGTGCTCGATGCCGGCACGTGGTCGCCTCGTTTCTCGAAGATTCTACCGAGGACTTTATAATTTAATAGCACGCTAATCTTACAATTTAACAACAAATGAGTTATCAAATAATTTAACAACAATTTCGATATTTTAAATATACGATTAACCGCGCACCCGGACGGCGATCGAGGCTGGTTCCGCTACTCGCGAACAAAGCTTCTACTATTTTCAACTAATTAATTTAAACAATAAAACGTTAAATCCCGATAAAACTCGGCGATAAACCATTTTCGATTCTCCGAATAACCCCGGAATTAACCTCACTTTCTGATCCGCCACCCGGAAGGAACTTCGTACGTGAACAAAGGACTATTTTTAACCGACTTCGAAAAGGAGGTGGTTACTCTATTCGACAGTGGGCGATCTTGCTTTTTTTTTTTTTTTTGTTTGTCCGGCCATAGCTCCGCAACCGGTTGACCAATCGAAATGAAACCACTTCCAGTTGCTAGGTTTAGGTCTCCCATTGGTCCCATTTAAGAAATTTTTCCGAAATGTTTATTATTAACAAAGTTATTGCAAAATTAGTGCTTTATTTTTGTTTGTCCGGCCACAACTCAGCGACGGATTGACCAATCGAAATGAAACCACTTCAAGTTGCTAGGTTTAGGTCTCCCATTGGTCCCATTTAAGAAATTTTTCCGAAATGTTTATTATTAACAAAGTTATTGCAAAATTACTGCTTTATTCTTGTTTGTCCGGCCATAACTCAGCGACGGATTGACCAATCGAAATGAAACCACTTCAAGTTGCTAGGTTTAGGTCTCCCATTGGTCCAGTTTAAAAAATTTTTCCGAAATGTTTATTATTAACAAAGTTATTGCAAAATTAGTGCTTTATTCAGATTTATCGCAATTTCTTTTTGAATGGGATTGATTTATTGTAATGAAAGAAACTATTACTATCTTCTTAGAAATAATTAGCAGATATTAATTATATAAAAAATTTATTAATTGTTGCAAAATAATTTGTTTATTCCTCTATATCTCCTCAACGACTTCACTTATCGGAACCAAACCTTTTCGACCCTTTCGCAAATATTACCCACTCTCTAACGTTATGCGACACATCTTCAATTGTTGTTATGTTTAAATTGTTACTGCAAAATTATTTGTTTATTCCTCTATATCTCTTCAACGACTTCACCTATCGGAACCAAACCTTTTCGATCCTTTCGCAAATACTGCTCACTTACTAACATTATGCGACACATCTTCAATTGTTGTTATGTTTAAATTGTTACTGCAAAATCATTTGTTTATTCTTCTATATCTCCTCAACGACTTCACATATCGGAACCAAACCTTTTCGATCCTTTTGCAAATACTGCTCACTTACTAACATTATGTGACACATTCTCAATTGTTACTATGTTTAAATTGTTATTGCAAAATCATTTGTTTATTCCTCTATATCTCCTCAACGACTTCACATATCGGAACCAAACCTTTTCGATCATTTTGCAAATATTACCTACATAACTTTATTTCCACATCTTGATCGATTATACACTAAAAAGTATGAAATAAAAAAATTTTTAACAAAAAAAATAGAAACCGACTTCGAAAAAAGCGCTAAAAAGAGTGAAATAATTTGTTATGTATACCGACAATATTCGATTTCATCATTATCATACTCAGAATATTGCAACTTTTTCGGAGGCGACAGGAAATTAATTAACAGTACATTAATACCCAAAAATTCACGGACATTGATGGATATTTACGTATTAGGCACTTACTCCTTTGTTCGTGAAAATGACCGTGTTGGAATATTTTGTGTCGCCGCCGAAAAAGTTGCAATATTCTGAGTATGATAATGATGAAATCGAATATTGTCGGTATACATAACAAATTATTTCACTCTTTTTAGCGCTTTTTTCGAAGTCGGTTTCTATTTTTTTTGTTAAAAATTTTTTCGATCGCTCTAATTATCTCACCTCTTACTCAATATAACGTCGCGCACAGAGTAATTTTTCCAAGATCACGCACGCGGTTCCTTACGAGCCGGCTTACCGAAATTCCCCGAGCCCACCCGAAGTTAGCCGAGCGCCTACTCGCTATCTCCTTCGCTCTACCGCCTCGCTAGGCGACGCGCGCACGCATGGCCGCTTTCCGCGACTTCGCTAATAATTCTTCTTCCAATTTTCGACCGGATGACCGCCACCGATGACCATTCCGGCGGTCATCTCGATCCGTTATTGAGCGAAGGGATGTTCCGATGATTCGCTGTCGGGTGGTCCTCGTTGCCTCGGAATTTCGGCCGTTTCCTTCGCCGATCGTCTTTCTGCCTCGCTCGTTCTCGCCGTGCGTGTCCTCTCTCTCTCTCTCTCTCACTTCGCTTCAATCTTTTCTAGACTGAATCAGCCGCGGCTAATATGGCACGAATTTCGTCGTCTAGGCCTCGCCAAATCTAGCCAAAATATACCGGACATCCCTATTCCGCTGGACGATTTAAATCGCGCATTCCTAGCAGCTCAATCATTTTTTGATACAACGCCACTCACTTCCGAGGTACCAGAACAGCTTTCTCCTCCGGTCGACTTCAACTGTGCCAACTTTTACTTCTCAGATATTACTCCGGAAATGCTCATTCGGAGCATTACATCCGTTCGGAAGAACACAGCTGGCGTTGATGGTATCACCTTAAAGTTCATACAGATGAGTCTACCGGTCATAATGCCTTCTCTACTGGAAATCTTCAATTCCTCCATAACGAACTCCACCTTTCCAACTTTGTGGAAACACTCTCTAGTCAGGCCTCTTCCTAAGACTCGTCTTCCTCATTCTGCTAGTGACTATAGACCTGTCGCGATTCTGTGTTGTCTCTCTAAAATCATGGAGAAAATCGTTCATGCGCAGTTAGAAGAGTTCATTAATGCAACAGACCAGCTCGACCCCTACCAGTCTGGCTTTAGAAAGACCTACAGTACTGCAACTGCCTTGCTTAAGGTTACTGAGGACATCAGACTCGGCATTGACAAGCGACTTGTGACAATCATCGTCCTCTTCGACTTTTCCAAGGCGTTCGACTCGGTGGACCACCGGCTTCTGTTATCCAAGCTTCGCAACCTTCATCTTTCGCAGTCTGCCCTCCTCTGGTTTCATTCTTACCTCTACGGGCGGCAGCAAGCAGTTTTAGGACCAAATGGCGCTATGTCCTCCTGGCTATCCGTATTCGTTGGCGTTCCTCAGGGTGCGGTGCTCGGCCCTCTCCTTTTCTTACTCTACATAAATGATCTTCCGAAGGTCATTAGGCATTGTCGTTACACGCTCTACGCAGATGACTTCCAGATATACCTCCAATGCCCTCCGAGCGAGATAAACGAGGCGATCAGAAAAATCTCTGAGGATGTGGCTCCCATAAATAGCTGGGCTGCTGAAAACAAACTCCGCCTAAATTTCAGCAAAACCTGCGCTGCCGTTATGGGAAGCTCGCAGTTTACACGGCGCCTGGATTATGCGAGCATCCCTCATATCACCCTAGCTGGCCAAACAATCTCATTTGTCGAATCTTTTCGCAATCTGGGGATTCTATTCGATAGGTCGCTCTCCTGGAATGCGCAGGTCTCCTTAGTATCCAACCGAGTCTTCATGTGCCTACACCAACTCAAAGTCTGTAAGGAGCTGCTATCACCTCCTTTGAGGAAGCAGCTGGTCACCTCGCTAATTTTTCCTCACCTCGATTACTGTTGTTCGGTCTACTGCGATCTGTCTGACGGCCTAAGCACCAAACTTCAGAGGGCTCTCAATGCTTGTGTCAGGTATATCTTCAATCTCAGGAGAGATGAACACATCACTCCCTACCTAAATGAGCTTGGTTAGCTTACTATCGCCAATAGACGTCGCTATTTGTCTGGTTGCCTGCTCTTTACGATACTCTCGTCGAACTCTCCCTCTTACCTCTTCGACAGCCTCGCTTTCCGCTCCAGTGTCCGTCAGCGGGACACTCGGACACCGGATCTTGATCTGCAGATTCCTCAGTGCCGAACGTCTGCCTACTTGAAATCGTTCACGGTGTCTGCTTGCCAACTTTGGAATGGACTTCCCACGGCCATCCGTCTCTCTTCCTCTGTCTCTTGCTTCAAGGCAAAGCTCTACAGGCATCTTCTGCAGTCACAGGTCTAAGCCAGACTCATTATACTTATTTTATCGTACTTTACTTTACTTTATTTTATTTTGCTTTATTGTATTTTAATTTGTTTCATTTTATTTTATCCTATTCTATTTTATTTTATTTCTCTTATTTCCTTGTACTTAGACTTATTTTCTCTCTTCTGTATAATACTCTGTACTTACCACTCCTTATTGTATCTGCTATTTTCAACCGTCTTGTAATCTTTTCATTTTACGGGCTTTCAGCCCATAATGTAATAAATCGATTTATCTATCTATCTATCTATCTCTCGATCTTATAACTGCTCCTTCGACGGTTCGCTCTCTCGCTCTGCCGTCGCTCCGTCGGCCGCCGTTGCCCTCTCCGGCCTCGTCCTTCTCCTCTCCGGCGTGGCGGTCATGAAAGAGGGTCTAACTTTACTATTTATTCATTTTTCTACCCCAGAACCAGCCTCGAGGCCCTCCGACTCGCGTTACATATTCTTCCGCGGTCCACCCGGTGACTCTGTCCGCGACGGTTCTTTTTCTAATCCTCGGCGAAGGGGAGAGGATTCTCGTTTGTGACGGGTATTCAAAATACCACGTCACAGTATATGATTTGTAAATGAATAAAAATATTTTGATGAGGTTTTAAAAACAGAAATTCCAACCATTAACCTCAAGATGTTAATATTTATAAAAATTAAAAAGTCATGTATATTTTATTTTCAAACATTTTTATTAACTGCTAACATGTGGCGATACAATACTTATTAAATATCAGTTACTAAACTGGTCAATTTTTGGCACAAACTGTCAATAATTTTTTTGCTTTTAGTTATCCGTGGTTTTCCGTTGACATCTTGCGCTAATAAAACATATATCCCTTTCGGCCCACTAGACAAGAAACTTTGTTTAATGTTTTCTAGTGTCATACCTACGCTAGCTATTTTATTTATTACGCGACTAGATAACCCGCTTCCATTGCTTGGATCATATTTTAGTCATTGGAGAGATTTTTTTAAATTATCAACGCCTATTTTTCTAGACCTCTCCGAAATCATTGACGCAACATTTTTAACATTCTTTAAAATGTCTTCCTTTGTTATATTAATTTCAAAATATTGTATAAACTTTTGTAGCACATCAATATCATTAATAGCATTATGTGCCCCTGTTGATGTATCGGAACTTAAAAACTCTTCAGCAAGTACAACTTGTGCAAAACTCGCTTTTGATGCCCGTTTACTTTTTAATTTTGCTTTAAATACTGGCAATGAATCTGCAAATCCTACAACTATTTTTAAAAATTCATTTAAGTGTCCTGCTCTCTCGATAAAAGTAATTATTGTCGGGCAATCAAATCTAAAGCAATTATGTGCTAATAAAATTACCATGTTACCAATTGACTCTAAATATTGCATGAAACTTTTAGCAGCTTCTTCTTTAGAAAGTGTGTGTAGAGGAATGGATTGGTAACATAAATTTCCGTTTAAAATAGTTAGGGTAGTAACTTGAGAAGCTTGTCGTGAAATAGCATGCGAAGGCATTATATAAACATCAAATTGTCTATGCGTCGATTTAGCGGCTATTTGAACAATTTCTTTTTCAATACCAAGTTCCGTTGTCTCTAAATCAAAATAGAAAATCTCTGCTGACGACAAATCTGATTGTGCTAACGTCGTGTCAAGTTGATCTACAAAATCTATTCCAAGGTCGAGTCCACACCCAGATTCGTAAGAAATTCCTTCTTTACGCGTTACCTTGTCTCTCTGCTTAGACCTTAGATTAGATAGCTATCGTCGACGTTTTTTAAATTGAACAGTTTGAGCTTTCAGTTTACGTCTATTTGCTATTTCTTGTTGCTGCTGTCGATGCTGTTTCGACAATTTTGAAGAAGGTGAAATATCCATTTTTTTGTTGATAAACTGAATTGATGTGTTGCCAACGTTTTTGTGGAGGATTGCCGAACTGACTCTTATATCATTTGAAGACGAACCCCTGTAATGAAGCTGCTTCGGAGCTTTACTTGCAATTATTCTATTCAAAGATTCATTGCTTTGGCTTGATGCACATGGGCTTAGTTTATCAGCAACATTGGCAAAAGGTTCGAAGATGTTCTGTAGTTTCTCTCTAAGTGCAGGATCACTGAGTCCTTTGCCTCCAGGCAATATTTTATGTTTATAATTTTCCGGATCGGCTTGATATTTGCACCAATCACCACATTTGTCATGATCGTCAAATACATGCGGAGTAATGTTTAAAATACCCTTTCTCGTTGCTTCAACATTATTTTTGTTTTTTTCTAACACACAACCAAAGCAATACTTTAAATACTTAACTAGAGGTGTAGATACTTTGATCGCGTATAAACATTTACTCAGTTTACAAACAGCATGATTTTTGTCACTCCATTTTTTTATTTCGTAGTTTACTCCACTACGTAATGTCGCCAGAGTGCTTGAATCATCATCTCCAATAAGCGTTCCAAGTTGTACTTTTACTTGATTAAAATGAGGATTCTGCAAAAAAATTTCGCGAGCCATGTCTGCTTCCATAGCTTTTGATGAGCCTTCGAAATTCTTTCTGCAGTCGTGGTTTTTTCTTTCAATCAAATTCTCCTCCGTGTTATTATTAAACTGCTCAACTGCTCTCTCGTAATGTTCGCATGTGCCGCAACGTTTATTTCTAGTTGTATAACCTATTACTTTATTTGTATAAAAACCAATAGCAGTACCGTGACCTGGAAAAGCGAAATTAATGAATTAATATATTTAATTCATCATTATAATTATAACAATTTATCTTATTACTGTACCTGTTAGACTGTTGTACGACCGACCAGATCCTTTCTTCTGCCACCCAGCATCATAACTAATTGTTAATTTTACGACATTATCTTCGGTCCAATCACTCAACTCTCTAAAGCTATTATAGTGTTACGTCCTGCGTACGTGACTTTTTCTCATTTTCCTCGTCGAAACCTAAGACTAACAATTAGACAATAGACCAGACTGTCTGCCAGTGGTCCCATTCAAAATTTTTCCTTTTCTTCAAGTACCTCCTTCAGAGTGCGCCAGATCGTCGCATATCTGTATACTAGGAATCAGATTTCTAAACATGCCCTGGCACTCAGTCGTCCTAAAACTAACCCATAAATACCAAATTTACGGCTTCCACTTGAAAATGCATCTTTCCTTTACCCGACACCCACTTCCACCTCCAACTCACTCCATATAGAAGAAAGATTGTTCCTAAATCTACGAATAGGAAAAATCTAAGCTTTCCTTAAACCAATGAGAAACTGTCCACCCCCGAAACTAAAACTAACTAACCAATAGGATAACGAACACCCACTGACCAAATCTTTTAAAACAAGCTGCACGCACCCCGACGACACATTCTTGTTTCTACTTTCATCCTGCGATTAGTTAAGTTCGGTAGTCGGCATCGGCGTTCTGATACTTAGTCTCAGAACTTAAAATATAATTTTATACACACTCTGTATTCTGCATCTATCTTGCAATCAGTAAAGTTCGGTAGTCGGCATTCGGCATTTGTAATCTTGTTGATTTTAATTAACTAATAAATCTCAAATATAAAAAGTAAGTGAATTGTTAACGACAACCAACACTCCACTCCATCACTTAAGGAAAGGTAAGCACAGCTTAATATTTTATACCTTTCCACCTGCTACTCCTGTTTTTATAAACCACGATTAAATACATTGGTTGATTATCGTTCTAACGGTAAGCATAGTGGTGCTTACGGGAAATAGCGAAAGGCGACAAGCGCCAATCAGGACGCTGGCGCTCACGTTATTACTTCCAAGAAGCAGCCCATTGCTTAACTGATAGAACAATAACTAACAAAAACTAGAAATTTAAACATTTAACTATACCACCCTTCTTAACGCTACGCATACTCAGCGCTTTTGAGGAAAGTTATCGGGAAGCGACAAGCGCCAATCTGGACGCTGGCGCTCTCGTTACGACACCTCTCAAGTTGCCTACCTGCTGCGACTTCGCCTGCACCGGCGAATTAAGAAGGGTAGTCAATAAAATTTACAATCTTAACTAAAATAGAAATTCCCTGGTAGATGCCTATTGGTATAAGAAAGAGAGGGAAACGCGGTGGACGAAAGGTCCGAGAGAGACAGCTACGAGCTCGTCTCAGAGAGGAGAACGAACGGCGTGGTTCGTTGGAAATCCCTACCACCCAAACCGAACATCCACAACCTCCACCCAACCAAGAGACAGCAGGAAATTCTTTGTTGTTGGATTTTTATCCAACGGAAATCATCGAAAGTGAAAATGAAATAGTTTTCAAGGACCATACTCACACTTACATTTACACCCATGTAATACAACCTTCACCACTTCCCACTGTAGTAATAGAAGAAATAAGGGACCCTGAAGTAATTACATTAGATTAAAACGTAAACTTGCAGTATTTCTTCACTAAACCTGCCATACCTAATCAGCGTTCCTCAGGTCTATCCCAGGTAAAGGCTGAAAGGCCTGACCAAAAAAGACCGTTCTAATTTATTACGCCACTAGACGTAACAATAGTCATAGAATGTTTTCAATACAATATTACAAATTAAAAGCATATTGGTAAAAGGATTGTTACAATTCTGTGAAAATTAACTTTTTTTCATCAGCTTTAGTAAATAACTAATACTAATTGAACTTATAACTTAATTGGCATTACTCCTTTTACCCTTCTCTCATTATCGTTAGTTCTCTTTCTAATTGTAAATTCTGTTGACAACTCTCCGAAGCTAATTCTTCAATCGCAACACCTACTTTTTTTCAGTTCGTTTAAATGTTGAAAAATGCATGACTGGAACATCGACCGCTGATAAAATTTTATTGAGGTGCGTGTTGCCAATACCACTCTCGATCGCACCTATTAAAAAAAAACATCACCATAAGTCGCATTATTATTGCCATTTTAAATTAGTTAAACACCATTATTTCATATACTTGCCAGTTACAATCTTAGAGTTCACTGCATAAGTTCGTCTTGTTGATGAGCTGGGTTCAACAGCTGATGTGCTGACTTGATAAATTCGGGAACATGTTCTACATTTTACTTTGAATATGCTAGCTAATCCACTCCGCGACTCGTTAACGGTATCGCGGAAAGATAATGGTTTGTCGCAAGAATTACACCATAGGTCTTTTGCCAATAATTTCAAATAAAAAATCCGACGTCCGCTCAACTCTGAGGAAACTAAATTAATAGTATTAGAAGGAAGTTATTAGTTGTAAATTTATAATATATGTACATCAATTTCAATAATTTGCCCAATAATTTGAACAACTAACATCGTCATGGCTAACCTTAAATTCGACATGGAATAATTGCACACTTACCTTCGGAATGTTCACGTTGTCGTTTATTACTTTTTATTACATTGTTTTTCCACTTTACCATATTTTTTTACAAAATCTGCCTTTATATCGGCTTTCACTCATTTTTACGTTAAATTTATACTCAAATTTTAGGAGCATGCAGCGCACATTACTTATGACACTTTTTATAGACACGCATAAACATAGCAATTGCAAAGCGCTGTTGCCACATTTAGTTTGACGATTTTACTACGAACGTATTTTAAACGTTGTTATTTTGCTAGACATCAATTAATCTTAACAAATAGGTTGCACATAATTTTAATAATTAACGAAAGAATTTGTAATCGTTTCTTTGATGATTATAATAGCAAAAAAGTTCAGTTGCCTTTTTGAATCACAAGTAAGACGTGATCCTCCTTAACGTTACTTTATTGAGCAATTAGTGTATGAGGCGCGAACTTGCGAATCATACACGTCTTGAAATAAAGTAAGATACGCGTGACTCTGTCCAAAGTTTTCAAAGAAGTTAAGAAATAAAGAATTCAAATGCGTTGGTTGTGCCGTGAAGCGGCTTGCTACTACGACTCCTCGGTTTGAGGCACCTACGGAACCCGAAGATCGCAAACTGTTTGTTCTACGTCTTAGCCGGTTTTGGCTTGCAGTTACCGTGTTGTTTTTCACCGAACTAACTTGATTCTAAGAGACGAACTACTTGTCTAACGTTCCGGAGCAGAGTGACGAGAACGCGATCGACGCTCTACTCCCTCGGATCGATGTGATCGATACGCATGCGTTAATTTTTCTCTTAGGAGGGGATATCGATCAATCGCGATAGCGCCGTCATGTGATTACTTTTACAATTTCGTATTCGGGTCGATAATGTCGGTTTCTATGGAACCGAACGGTTACAAGGTATTTTATAACTTTTACCTCCTCTATTTTCTTTTCTCCCCATTTCCATACTTCGTCGCTCATCCTCCCTCCTCCCTTCCTAAATCTCATAATCTTACTCTTGTTCGTGTTTAAAGCTAGTTTCTTCTCCTCCACGTATCCCTTCATCACCTTCATCATCATCCTCATTCCATTCTCTTCTTCGGCTAGGAGCACTATATCGTCTGCATAGGCCAGCATGTGTAGTTTTTCTCCGTCTATTCTTATCCCCCCCAGCCTTCCGCCTTCAACCTGTCCTCCAGGTCTGCTGTGGCCAGGTTGAAAAGCGTCGGGCTCATCGGGCACCCCTGCCTCACCCCCCTCCCGCACCAGAATCTTCCCCCCTTCCCGTTCTACACCCTCACTCTGCTCCACGTTTCCTTATACACTTCTTCTACTCTTCTCACCAGCCCTTCCCTTCACCCTCTCTTCCTTAGGGTTTTCCCCATCGTAGCCCTGTCCAGCGAATCAAAGGCTGCCTTCAGATCCACGAACAGGGCTACCAGTTTCCCCCCCTTCCTTCCTATCTGCCTGTTTATCGCGTAGTTCAATACATAAATGTCTTCCATAACCCCCACCCCCTTCTTAAAACCCGTCTGGCACTGCGGTATCATTTTTTTTCCTCCGCCTCCCTCCTTATTCTTTCCCCTAGTACCCCTGTATAGATTCTATATGTAGTATCCATCAGGGTCACTCCCCTGTAGTCCTCCACCTTTTCTCCTCTTCCTTTTTTTAGGATCGGTGTTATCACCCCTCCCTTCCATCTCTCTGGCCATCCTTCTCCCCTCCATACCCTGTTGCAATATCCCGTGACCCATTCTAGAGCCCTCCTCCCTCCATGCCTCCATACCTCGTTCGGTATCTCGTCTTCTCCTGCCGCCTTTCCGTCCCTTGCCCTCTGTATCACCTTTCTTACCTCCTCTATCTGTATATCTTTCTCTTCGTCACTCTCTCTTCTCAGTGATTCTTTGACGGAGTTTTCTCAGGCCGTATAAGTACCAAGTATTTCATGATTTGGTCATACTTACATTCTGAACATTTAATTACATCTTGTATATAGTTATCCTAATCAATCGGTTTTCATTTTCAGGGTAGAAGAAAAAAAAAAATCTTCAAGAATATGGTCTTAAACATAGGGATATTGCAATGCTTTTCCTCCAGAATATGCGATTAGATCAATGAAATTGCTCTTTCGTATTTACTATTATATCTCATTTATTGAACATTGTCATATATATTTGATGCTGTAAGACCTGGCAATTTGTCTTAATGTTCTTGTTTGGCTTTACGTAACGTTACATTGTTAAATAAATGAGGTGGCTCTTGGTCACCGACATCCATTAATTTATCGGCAGTTTTTCTGCGCCAAATCTACTGCTAAGTATTCCCTTCAACCATTTCCTTTGCAACGGTGACGCGAAAAATTCCTTTTAATTGTCGCTTTTTTGAATGTTTTATCGCCTCATTGAAATTAGTTATGGAACATTCCATTTTTATTATCAAATTTGTTTGCGGTGGGTGTATGATTCGTCCAAGAAAGTGACATCCGCATTCGGAACAGTTTCCACAAATTGTGGCAAAAAATCCGGCATCTGATAATTTTACGTTTTTAAAAGTTACAGCGTAAGGAATTTTTGTTTCTGCAAAAATTTTCTCGAATAAAATATGAGTGCAACAATGCCGTTTAAGGGTTGTTAGTGTTCGTACTTCGCTATTTTTAAATCGATACGGAACAGATTCAGGTAACATTTTATCCCATATATTGTAACGTACCGCCTTTCTTACCTTTTTGTTTCTACGCTACTTTTTCTCCTCGTTCGGTCTTTTTGGGACTGGCAGTGGAAATGGACAAAGAATAAAATGATTCCCGTGAAATTGCTCTTTAATTACGTTTATTTAAAGCTTCTGTTGGTGTTTACTTCGATCAGCAGTCGCTCGTGAACAGCTGATCGCGCTCGCGATGTTTTCGTACGCCGACGAACTCGTCGTCACTCTCACTCCTCACACACGCACACACACTCTCTCGGATACGTCGCTCACGCATACACTTAGACTATACCTTATACTACCGGGATTTGAGGATGTACACAATAATTGTTGACACTTATCTGAGGCGGCGTTGTAACGATGTCACGCTTTTGTTTCCTAATAGGATCAACAGCTACCTCGCTTTTGATTGCCCTGGCGCCGACACACGCGGATAACTGATTTGAAATCGAACACCGTCTTCTACACACTTCAAATTAAAGATTTACCGCAACACTATAACTTTTTGAAACTCTGAGCAAATTCTCGGTCTCGAGCTATTCGTTTCTTCGGTTTATAAAGGGCTATTCCCACTCTTCCTTCATCTCGCGAGATTTGAATTCTATTATTTAATTGGGTCCCCCCCGTGTCCCTTTTCGTCGCGCGCCGCTGGCCTCGCGCGGCCCTGAACTTGCCGATCGACATCGGCACGCGTCGTCTCCGCTCGGGCTTCTTCGTGCCTACCCGTCTTAATTTCTTTCGCCGTTTCTTGCCTGTTGTTGCCTTTTGGCGTTCTAAATTTAGATTTATTCCCGTTTCTTATATTACCTATGATCTATTGTCTGATTAATCGAATTTCCTAGCTTGCCTATTTCTATTTCTATATCTATCTTTTTAATATTAATTATTCTAACTATTATCTCAGCGTTACGTTGCAATGTCCCCCCATAATAATTTTTATTTTTATTTTAACTTATAAAATTAAATTTCTTTTACTTTTTATTTATTTATTTTTTTTCTTTTCTTTTCTCGTTTTCGTCCTACTCGGTGTCCGACTCCTCAAATTCCTCCTCCTCTATCCTCCACCGCTGTATTTGGCGTTGGAGGGAGTTCCCCAGGTTGACCAGGATTCCTTGTTCGCGTACTCCGATGACGGCTTTTATCGGTATTTCGCCCTCTTCTTCTTCTCCCTCAATGGTACGGAGATCCATGACGATCCTCTTGCCGAGTACCTTTTCCTCCACGAATTTCACCTCTCGCTCTGTCCATCTCCGTCCTCCCATGGGTGCTACGTCCCGGAGCGCGACCAACAGGGCTAATGCCCTGAGAGTGGTGAGTCGATGAGGCATGAAGTATATGTCCGCATGCCTTCTTCTTATCACTTGACATACGTCCACCAAGAAGATGCAGCACCTCGTCGCTCCAACGCATTCTACTTGTCCGCGCTCTACCCTACCATGGTAGAACGCGAGGCAGGGCGTTCCTGGTTTTAGTAGGAGTCCCGGAATCGGCGTCCTACTGCCCGGTTTTCGTATATGCTTTTCTAAAACCGGCTGCAGTTTCTCGTACAGGATCTCATCTCCTCTCGTCCGCGCAGCTATCCGTCGTGGGGTAATCACCCTTACGACCGTCCCGGTTTGGATCCTTTTTAGCTTCCCCCGGTCGTGCCGTAAGGGGATGCTCCTCGAGATTAGGCTGACCTTGAAGGGCACCCATGGTCCCGTCGCTCTCCCGTCCCTTTGCTGATTCTCCAAGAACTTTATCACCGACATTTTTTTCTTTCACTCTCACTTTACTTTCCTTTTTGATTACAGTCCGTTCGCTCCCGCAGGTTGTATCGAACTGTGGGATTTTCGGTTGCGATTCCTCCCTCCTTTTGGCTAATTTTGACATTATTGTTGTTCTTAGCGGTCATGTCTTCCCGCGGGATTTTGGCCGTTGGAGGTTTCTCGATCGTCTTCTCCTTGTCTTTCTTACTCGTTGTTGTTGTTGTCTCTTTCTTACTCGTTGCCTTTTCGTCGCCAACGTTCCTCCTTAGATCTTCCTTGCGGTGGTAAACTTTCATGTTATTCGCATGAAATCTCCCCCGCTCCTTCCCTGTCGTCGGGTCTCTTATAATGAACGTTGCCGCTCCGATTTGATTCTCGAGGACGTATGGCCCTTCGTAGAGCGCGAGGAATTTCGCGATCTTTTTGTTCGCCGGATCGGACACATTACAACTCTTTACTAATACCCAATCTCCTACTTTGAACTCCGTTAGTTTGTGCGTTTTATTGAATTTATCTGCTCTTTTCTTTCCTTTTGTTCGTATGCGTTCTTTGGCCATCATTAATTTTTCCTCCCATGGCGGGTCTTTATTTTTCTCGTGTCCTGGTATCCACGCCGTCCATGCCCTTGGTGGTTTTTCTCCTTTGTGGAGTTCTATCGGTGTCAACTCGGTTGTCTCGTGGTGGACTTCGTTTATGCATTTTTCTACGATGGGAAGCCATTCCTTCCAATTCGTGTGTTTTTCCCCTACGAACGTTCGAAAGAATCGTCCGAGTTCTCTATTTACTCGTTCCACGATGTTTCCCTGCGGGTGTCTGATGGATGAGAACACCGGCTGCACGTTCTCTTGTTTCAATTTCGCTAACCATTTTTTCGATGTAAATTGCGTCCCATGATCGAATTGTATTCTCTTTGGTTTTCCATGCGTTGGAACGTAATGCCCAAAAATGCTTCTTATGGTGGCTTCCGCATCCGCTTTTCGCAATGGATACAATGCCACGTATTTGCTGAATGCATCGATAGTTACGAGAATGTGTTTAAATCCTCCTTTCGTCGCTGGTAGCGGTCCATAAAAGTCGATGGACAGCAATTCATGTGGTCCTTCAATTACGATATTTTGCATCGCCGCGTAACTTTCTTGGTTGGCGACCTTATTTCTTTGGCATATATCGCATGTTTTGATAGTTCTCGCTATTTTCTTCAGTAGTTTCGGAATAAATAGATCTTCGGAGATTATTTTGTAGCATTTGTATGTTCCCACGTGACCGTACGTTCGATGGCAATCCTCGATGAGAGTTTCCTCAATTTCTTCCGGTATTACGAGTTTCCATATATTTTGTCCACATTGTTTGTATAGCAGATTTTGAAATAGGCTGTATTTGTCATTTTGCGCGCTCGGTAGTTTTTCTAACTCCGTTCGTATCCCGTTTAAACGTTCGTCTTTCTTTTGTTTGTTCGCCATGTCCTCGAAATATTTGGCCAACGTCGACGACGGTTTCTCGGCAAGGATGCTTGCTATTATGACCTCTCCCTCCCGCGTCTCGCCCTCCTCGCACGGGATTCGGCTTAACGTGTCTGCGACCTTATTTTCCTTTCCCGGGCAGTATTCGATATCGATGTCGTATTCTTGTATCGCGATAGCCCATCGCATGAGTCTTGCACTTGTGAATCTGCATGTTTTAAGAAATGTTAGTCCTTTATGGTCCGTCCTAATTATGACCTTTGTTCCAATAAGATAAGACCGAAACTTTTGCAACGCCCATACGATCGCGAGAAGCTCCTTTTCCGTGGTGTAATATCTCACCTCCGCTCCTTTTAGTGTCCTACTGGCGAACGCTACGACTTCCATCTGACCTTGTTCGTCCTTTTGCGCCAGCTCCGCTCCTAACGCAAATTCACTCGCGTCCGTGTGTCGATAGAACGGCTTTTGTGGATCGGGGTGCCTCAGGATGACGGTTTCGAGGAAAAGAGTTTTTACCCGTTCGAACGCTTTCGTCCTTTCTTCACTCCACTCAAATTTGCTGCCCTTCTTAATCATCTCCAAAAGCGGGACGATCTCGTGCGCGTGTCTTTGCGTGAATTTCGCGTAGAAGTTGATTAATCCTAGAAAGCCTCGCAGTTGCTTAATGTTCTTAGGCCGTGGATAGTTTCGTATGGCCTCCGTTTTTTCTCCTTGTGGTTTTATCCCTTCGGTTGTTAAAACATGACCGAGGAAATTTACTTCTGTTCGGAAAAACTTTGATTTCTTTAGATTGAGCGTAACCTTCATTTCTCTTACAAGGGGACACTACGGCCCCGGAAATTACTTTTGAATGACAACTTGTAGGTTTGTAGTATACCTTTAAAAAATTCGATTTGTAAACTAAGAGCGCGCACTAGCCATAAACTTTCGAGAAAAATGGCTTTAAAGTTTTACGTGTAGGACGTATCCCGGTCACTTTGAACACCATCCAAGAGCAGCGAAGTGGCCGAGTTGAAGCGACCTCGCTTGCGGCGCGGCGGGTCCGTGTTCGATCCCTGCGTGTAGAAACTTTTTTTTTTTTTCCAATTCTTTAAAAAATTATAAAAACTGTGAAATAAAGTTAATGATATACTTATATGAAGAATTTAATCATACATAATTTTTTCTATTAATAGAACGCATAGAAAAAATTATTAATAGAACGCATAGAAAAAATTATGTATGATTAAATTCTTCATATAAGTATATCATTAACTTTATTTCACAGTTTTTATAATATTTTAAAGAATTGGAAAAAAAAAAGTTTCCACACGCAGGGATCGAACACGGACCCGCCGCGCCGCAAGCGAGTTCGCTTCAACTCGGCCACTTCGCTGCTCTTGGATGGTGTTCAAAGTGACCGGGATACGTCCTACACGTAAAACTTTAAAGCCATTTTTTTCGAAAGTTTATGGCTAGTGCGCGCTCTTAGTTTACAAATCGAATTTTTTAAAAGTATACTACAAACCTACAAGTTGTCATTCAAAAGTAATTTCCGGGGCCGTAGTGTCCCCTTGTTAGTCTTTCAAATAATTTTCGTAGGTGCATCATGTGTTCCTTGGTACACGCTGGCATGCATAGTAGGTCGTCGACAAAATTCAACACATTATCCCCCAAACCTTTTAGTACGTGGGCTAATCCTCTGATTAGGCTCGCACTGCTGGTTTTTAGTCCAAACGGTGTTACTCGAAATTCATAACACTGTCCGTTATGAAGAAACGCTGTATATTTTCTTGACTCTGGCGTAAGTGGTACTTGCCAGAAGCTGCTGACCATATCCAGACTCGACATTATTTTTGCCTTTCCACATTGCTGGAATATCGTTTCCAGCGGCACGGGGCATTCGTGGTCCGGTAGTAAAATTTTATTCAATTGACGTGCATCTAGACTTAATCGTATTCGTCCGTCCTTTTTTATTACCGTTACGAGCGGATTTACGTATGGGCTATTCGATCTCTGTATGATCCCTTGCTCCAGCATCTTCTCGATTTCTTGGCTCACTCGCTCCCGATACGCCATTGGGATCGGGTATGACCGATGGATGTATGCCGTTTTGTTGTTCACCTCCAACTTATGTGCGTAGACTTCGATTCTCCCTGGTTGGTCTCTGAACACATCTTCAAACTGCCATAATAGATTTCGAAAACTCTCTTTCTCTTCCGTGGTAAGTCCCTGACACTCCTCCGCCTTTTCCCTTATCTCTTCTACCTTCCTCCGTATCTCCTCTTCTTTCGAGTTCGCCTCTGGGACGCCACGCTTTGGGCCCGTCCCGCCGAACTCCTCCACCACTTCTATTCTCCTTTCTCCTTTAGTCTCCTCCACGCTCTCTACGTTAACTTCGTCTTCCTTTTCCCCGTCGCTTACTCTTACCACTCCCTTCCTCATTTCGATATGGCCGTTCAGATGTGTCAGACTGTCCACCCCCAGGATGCACGGTCTCACTAAACTTGGTATGACTAAAAACGTTAACTCCGTCTCGATACTCCCAATTGTTGTTTTTGCCATCATTTGCTTTTTAATTAATGCTGATTTCCTTCCCGTCGCGCCCACCACTCTCATCGTTCTCGTCGGTAGCGTGGGACACTTTCCCCACCTGTTTTTATTTTCTTCATACTTTTCTTCAGCGATACACGTCACTTCGCTTCCCGTATCCACTAGTGCTTTAATTTCGCTTCCTTCGATGTTTATTGTGATTATCGGGCATTGCCCTCTCGTGTTTACTTGCCTGTTTCTCTCTCCGTCTCCTTTTTCTTCTCTCGTCACCAGATTGATTTCTGGCGCGCACTCTTTCTCTCGCACACCATTTCCTTTAGTTGTTTCGTTCGCCGTTTCCGTCTTCTTTTTTCGTGTCGTACAGTCGCGGGTGTGCCTTGTCTCTAGGTGCGGTACGACACTTCGGCGTTTCCCCACTGCGAAGTCGGGATGATATGCGTCTCCGCTGTGCTGGTTTTGGTTGTTTGATCCATTGCACTTGTTTCGCCGACCATCGCATTCACTTGCGGTGGTCTCGCTGGCCATCCTCTATCCCCTTCCCGTTTTACCGGCGTGTTGCTTTGTCCTCCCCGGTTCGCCACTGGGGTGGAGTGGCTCGTCGGTGGTGCAGTAAATGCTTGTCCTCCGAATCTTCTTGGAGCTGCGTTCGGCGTTTGTGTTGGCGGTCCCCGCTGCGCGTTCACGGGTCGCTTCAGGTCATGTCTCTCCAAGATCCTGATTAACCCTTCCACGTTTGTGACTCCCTTCAGGGTGATTTCATCCCTGATCTCTGGTGTGAAGTGCGCTGCCAGTGCTTCCACTACTTCTTCTTCGCCGATCCTTGGCGTCAAGTCATATGCACTCGCGCAAAGCTGCGAAGCATATTCGACTCTCGTCGTGTTCGCCCGTTCTTCGTAGAAGCCGTTATTCAGGTGCCTCCGAATGCGCACTTGCTGCTCCCGGCTCCAGAAACGCTCCGTGAACTTCTGGGTGAATTCCTCGAAGGTTCGTATTCTTCCTTCCATAATATTCCACCAATCCCTCGCCGTGCGTGTTAAGCTCTGTTCCACGACGAACTTGAATTCATGGTCGAATATTCGCGCAGCTTGACAGTAATTTTCGATTTCCCAGAGATATTTCATGGGCCGTTCTCTTCCGGATCCGTCGAAATTTGGCGGTGCCCTTCGGAGGGCCATTTCCCGAATGTTTGACTGTGTGGTACCGTGGCTGTCTCTCCCCGTCTCCTGACGCGTCTCCCGCGTGCTTCGCACCTCTTCGATGCTCCTTCTTAATGTTTCCATCTCCCGGCGATAATCATCCACGGTGTTCCGTGTTTCCCGGAAACTTCTGGCTACTTCATCGACGATGTTCTCATTTTCGGTGACTCTCCTGCCTAGTTCTTCGATCGCCCTTTTTACCGGGCCGAGAACGATGCGCACAGTCTCCGTATGTCCTTCTAATGTCTTTGAAATGTTTCTTGCCATTGCATCGGACCAGTCATCGAATTTGTCTTCCATCTTCTTTTCTAATTCCTGCACCTTTCGATCGATCTTGAGGTTGATCCGTTCGCACTGACGGCCCATTTCCTTTATCGCATCCAATACCTCTGCCATCGATACGTTGCTTGGTGGAGGATTCCTGTCGTCCTCTTCTATTGTAGTCTCCTCCAAGATGATCTCCTCTTGAAGTATCTGGGGCCTCCGAACCATTTCTTCGGCTCCAGCGTCTGTGAGTTCTTCCGCGAGTGTCGCACTTCTTCGTGTACTCACCGCTGGAGGCACCGAGAAGGTGAACTCATGATGCTCACTTGTTTCGAGTGTGCCTATCCCCGTCTCCGACACCGTGCTACGTGATTCTTTGTCTGCCATGATTTTTCCTTGCACTTTTCAACACTTTTCACAACTGCCAGCCCCACGTTGGGCGCCAATTGTAACGTACCGCCTTTCTTACCTTTTTGTTTCTACGCTACTTTTTCTCCTCGTTCGGTCTTTTTGGGACTGGCAGTGGAAATGGACAAAGAATAAAATGATTCCCGTGAAATTGCTCTTTAATTACGTTTATTTAAAGCTTCTGTTGGTGTTTACTTCGATCAGCAGTCGCTCGTGAACAGCTGATCGCGCTCGCGATGTTTTCGTACGCCGACGAACTCGTCGTCACTCTCACTCCTCACACACGCACACACACTCTCTCGGATACGTCGCTCACGCATACACTTAGACTATACCTTATACTACCGGGATTTGAGGATGTACACAATAATTGTTGACACTTATCTGAGGCGGCGTTGTAACGATGTCACGCTTTTGTTTCCTAATAGGATCAACAGCTACCTCGCTTTTGATTGCCCTGGCGCCGACACACGCGGATAACTGATTTGAAATCGAACACCGTCTTCTACACACTTCAAATTAAAGATTTACCGCAACACTATAACTTTTTGAAACTCTGAGCAAATTCTCGGTCTCGAGCTATTCGTTTCTTCGGTTTATAAAGGGCTATTCCCACTCTTCCTTCATCTCGCGAGATTTGAATTATAGTATATATATTTATACTATTAAAAATAGTATATTTATACTATTAAAAATAGTATAAATATATTTAGGGCTAAGCAAGTCTGAAGTATTTTCCTGTATTGCAGCCGATAATTTTTTAAAAATTGGGGAACTTGGAATTAGCACTTTTCCTTCGAAATCTACAACTGCTTGAAATTCTGGCAATAGAATTTACTGTTGAAGGAAAATAATACCTGGTTTCATAGCCATTTCGAAGAAGAAATAGAAAAATGCGCTGTAGCCGTGAAAAATATTCTAACGACAATACACTCGTATTAATCGCCTAACTAAAAGTTACGTAAATATTTATGTTTTCTGCGTGAGAATTTTTTGTGTCTTTATTGAGACAATTTTTGTGTCTTGTGCAGACAATGTTTGTGTCTTTTGCAGACAATTTTTTGTCTTATGCAGACAATATTTTGTGTCTTTTGCGAGACAATATTTGATAAAGAAGAAGTAGAACATAGGAAAGATCAGTGTAAGAAAGTAGAATAAGAATATAGAAAGAAAGTATAAAGAATAAAAAACGATAGAACTAAAGAGGCATATAAGAAATAAAGAATTAATGTAAAACGAAAGAAGGAAAGAAAGAAAGAAAGATTGGAAATAATAATAAAGTTTTTTATTATTAAAGGAATGATACTTAATCTTCTTTTAACCTTACCGTCCTAGTCCGGAGAGTGATTAAAAGCAACCACATTCGCATCGAAAAACAGTGCAACGCGACAGCGCTTGCCTTTTTTTCATGTTTAAGGCCCGCTCCATACGAAGATACACATTTCGCGATGCGCGTATCTTGGTATGGAGCAGGCCTAAGGCTAGCACAGATCGGCGCGAATATTCGTTGTCGAGATTTATTTGTTCATATGCTAAAAAATAGTAATAAAGGAATATCCGAGCCGATCTGTGGGAGCCTTCGAGCATGGCAGCCGCGTTTAATACATAATACCCGATTTTATGGATGTACATACCGAACTTCTTAAATTTGACACACATCGGCTATTGTAACTTTTTTCATGAAACTATCGAACAGATATCGATCTATACGGGTATCAAAGTTATGATGCGACGCCAAGCTTTATGATATTGTAAAGTTAAAAGGTAATTAAACTGACGTGATTTTTATTAAATGATAAGGCTCAGTTTCCATGATATCGAAATAGTTTATTAATTAAAACATTGATAATACAATCATTTACAAAACTTTTTTTTTTCAAATTTGGATAGTTGAGTATATCTTTATAATAATATAATGAACTTGATATAGTATATGCATAATCAAAACTGTATCTTGCCTATATGAAGGTGTATATATATAAATAATATTATATTATTACCATATAAATGCCATAGTTTTGACGAAAAATGAAAAGAATTTACAAATTTTTAAATAGTGTAAAAGAAACGTACATGTTTTGTAAAATTAATACAGCAGAAAAGTTCTCCCATGATGTTTATGGGAAACTAAAAGAACATCACTGTAAAATGAAGATTATGAAAAACCTACATTTTACATTTTAAATCTTTTCACTTCTTCAGGTTTAAGATGTATCCTAAGCAATACGATGTGTTTAACTTCTGCGGCTGTTAATCTCCAATGTACTTCATCTATACCACAATAATCTATTAAATTTCCTATTCGTGGTATCCTTCCTACGGGTATTCTGCCTGGAGCATTTGGAACTCTTACTCTTTGATAATTTTCGCATATTATTTGTTTCATATGAATCTACAAATAATTTATCAGAATTTATAAAATATCTCACATCTTTAAAATAACCTTCCACTCACCGTGGAAGGACCAACATTTTGACATTAAACATGCTCTTTTCTTGCAATTAGAGGGAATGGCATAACAAAACTAGATTTTGATTAAAATTATTTAAAAAATCAAAACGTATAAAACATTCTACTCTTTATGAAAACAGATTTGTAACCTGGCTACTCTCACACATATGCCGGATACATTCTTTATACGTGTGCTGTCCTTTTGTGCTGTATGTTAAAAACTTTTAAATTGTTACCCACACTTTTATTGAATAACCTTTTGTATCTTTTAAATTTTCTATAAATTTTATCATCTGCAATTAGAAATAGCTTCTAATCCTAATTCTCTCTACTGATTTTTCAACTTTCTCTATACTTCATGTCGTTGATATTTAAGTTAAAGATGTAATTTTATCTCGTACAGACCATGATGTAATTGCCACCAAATAACTGACTGTTGTAATTTCTTTATCTCAAATAAGTCCACTTGCCTAGAATAATAAATATATAAATTTCATTAACAAATGTAGATATATCTATATACATACATAAACTAGCAAATTGGATCCACGTACCCTATTAAAAATTGATTTTAGAACTTTTTCTGAACGTGCTGTGACATCGGTTGTCAAAAGACCAGTAAAAACATCATAATCAGATGTTGTTAAAATACCCTTAAAATCTTGAACTAAACCTAAATCTGTTGCTAAAATTTATACAAACGGTTCATCTATTTCATATCTTGACAATGCATCCTAAAAATCATAACAATTTTTTTAATTACCTTATAACTTTACAATATCATATAAATATTAAAAATATATTGTGAACTAAGTCATACATTATTGAGGATATCGAGTAGAATTTTATTGTTTTTATTGCTTTTATTTTAGAGGAATAAAATAAAGCAATATACACAGGAGCACTTTTCCACAATTTTTACGTTTCACACGCTGTTTGGTTTCGCTTCGCGTTTCTCACGTCCTATCGTATTTGCATAGGAAAAGCTACTACCGGTCTAACGGTCGCAGAACTGGGATGAGGGAGTCGCTTTTCTTCCTCATTTCCGTTCTGCTCGCTGATTCGTTAGAATTGAATGGAAACAAATACTTAAAGCGTATTTAAGGCGGATTCGCGATGAACTACCTTAACACTTCCGCCGTTCAAGCGTGATCCGACTTCTCTTAGTAAGCTGAAACGGTTTCTCGGTAGGGCTTTCGTGAATATTTCTGCTTTTTGTTGTTCTTCGGTTCTGAGATACTCGACCTTGAGTTCCTCAGATTGAACTCTCTCCCTCACGAAATGAAATCTAACGTCTATATGTTTCGTCCTTTTGTGAAACTCTGGATTTTTCACAAGACGAATGGTACTCTGATTGTCTATGTGGATGATTGTTGCCGCTTCGCAGGGACATCCGATTTCTGCCAGCAGTTTCCTCAGCCAAATCGCCTCCCTTGAAGTGATTGATGCTGCCACGTACTCAGCCTGGGTGCAGTTCCGAAAAGGTCCCACCCCCGATTGAGCTCATTTTTTGTGTGAAGTTAGTATACATAGAGATAAGTAAAAAATCAAAAGGATTTTTGGCGCGTCGCAACCGTTTTGGAATTATCGGGTTTTTTAGTTTCGATTTTCGATATCCGTGAAAATAATGTTAAATCCATGGAATTTTTATGAAAATTGATTAATATGTATATAAAAAAGCATAAAATATCTAAATAAATCTCTCACTAATGTATAATAATAATAATGTTATTAAAAAAAAAAAGTGCACGTGTCGAGACTCGATCACGGAACCTTTGGGTTACTAGGCTAACCCGCGGTAGCGGGTAAACGAGGTCCCCTTGTTAGTTCAATACATTCCGCAAGATGGATTCTCAATAGAATCCTTCTCGTTGTTGAATTATTGAATTAAAATAATATATGTTAAATTTTATTAACTTAAACTCTGTTTCTGTTACTGCTATCTTTTGCTGCTATTTGAATATATTTCAGTTGTATCTGCTTGAATTAGATTGAAGGGAGAATTGAAACTTTATTGAAGAAAACTCTTTCGTTACTGCTATCGTTATTTGTGTCTATCTATTTCGAATTGAAATGGATAAATTGTATAATTTTCAGAAGTTAGCTATGATTATGAGTGATCATAGAAAAACTTTACAATGGTTGAGAGACATTGAACTAATTCCATCGACTCGTTATTGTAATAAACATAAAAAACGAATGTTTTTAGATGAGGATCGGTTTTCTTGTGGTTCATTTAGATGCAGAAAAAAAGGCAAACATGACCACCAATTTGCCGTTGCACAGAATACATGGTTCGAAAATTGTCATACCTCAGTAGAAATTTGTATTCTAATTACTTATTGCTTTTCAATTAATTTAAGTTTTGATCAGACAGTTAGGGAATGTTCTATCAATGACGATGAACAAATTTCTCGCGAAACAGTTTCGGATCGTTTCTCTTTCTGTCGAGAAGTTTGTATGATAGCATTAGATGAACAGTTTGAGGATGAAGGATTAATTGGAGGTGAAAACGAAATTGTTGAAATTGACGAATGTAAAATTGGTCGTCGAAAATATCAACGAGGAAGAGTAGTTGAAGGTTCATGGATCTTAGGTATGCTTCATCGGAATCATCCCCATCATTACCGATTAGAAATTTGTCCGAATAACAAACGAGATAAGGATACTCTGATTAGTTTAATTAAAAAACATGTAAAGCCAGGAACTACAATTTATACAGATTGTTGGAAAGGGTATATCGATTTAGAATCTCATGGATATAAGCATTTTACAGTAAATCATTCCGAAGAATTTGTAAATGAAGAAACTGGAGCTCATACTCAAAACATAGAATCCTCTTGGCGGTGGATGCGTAGGCAGTTATCTCGAGGTGGTGTCCATGCAGATTCCTTAGATTCCCATATGTGTGAATTTTTGTGGCGTGGCGGTCATGAAAGAGGGTCTAACTTTAATATTTATTCCCTTTTCTACCCCAGAACCATCCTCGAGGCCCTCCGACTCGCGTTACATATTGTTCCGCGGTCCACCCGGTGACTCTGTCCGCGACGGTTCTTTTTCTACTCCGCGGCGAAGGGGAGAGGATTCTCGTTTGTGACGGGTATCCAAAATACCACGTCACAGTACTTAATACTATTTAACGTGGCATTAATAAAATGTCGTCCAATTATTTTATTATTAAAAAGTGCGCACCAAACATTTATAGACCAAGGCCTCTGCCTCTCCACTTCCCCCAACCACCGTGGATTCTCTACTGACCAATAGTGCATATTGTGACGGTTAACCTGTCCATGGTTTGTAAACGTGGCTTCGTCCGTAAATAAAATATTATTAAAAAACATTTCATCGTTTTGCAGGTTCCGTAAGCCCCATTCGCAAAATTGTAAACGTTTTTGATAATCTTGTTCACTTAATTGTTGATGAAGGGAAATATGAAACGGGTGGAATTTGTTAACGTGAAGTATTCGTAATATACTTCGTTGGCTAATGCCACTCTCGCGTTCAAGTTGCCTTGTACTTGTATGTGGACTTTGTGCAACGGCTGCTGACACATTTATTGTATTTGCATCATTAGTTATTCTTTTGGCACGAATGTGTGTTTTGTTATCCACTTTCGCGGTTTCTTGAAATTTTTTTACAATATTTGAAAAAACAGAAAATGATGGTCTGGCGCGATCTTGAAATCTTTCACTATACAAACGTACTTCTTCCTGCATAACTTTACGACATTCACCAAAAATGAACACCATATCCACTTTCTCTGCTATCGTATAACGCATTTTTGAAAACTATTACGAAGTCGCACTGTAGTCAGCAATCAAACTACTAATGGTACTCACGAATACAAATAAGCGTAGAATGTGATTGAATGTTTATGTTTTGTGACCCCTCATTAAGACTTATAAGATCGACATATCAACAACCAGAAGAAACACGAAAGTGTTCGAAGAGTATCTCTGAGCAATGTATTTTTCATCGCAGTTGACCTTGTATGACCTCAATGACCTTGAGTAATATGTCATTATACGCGTCTCGAAATGCTCTACTAGGTGATATGAAAATACGAAAATATCATTCTATTTAAACAAACAAAGTTGACCTTCATATCTCCTTTGCGCCTCCACCTATAGAAAATTTAATGACATCGGATTATGGGCCCCTCGAAGCCAAGTAAAGTTGATACGATGCATTTTTTTCTATTATCAAAAACAATCGAGTTATTTAGGTGACCTGTTTTAAATGCCTCACCCTGTATACCAGTCACGCTACTAAGTATCTATACGCCTAGCATCTCTACTCCAAAAAAAAACTTTTCATTGAAAAACATTTTCAGCAACTTTAAGCATTGAATTCATAGATTAAGATACGCTGATTTGACTGGTCATAATGAGAAGCTGGTTTGTTAAACATTTTAAAAGATATTAAGGATAATATGCTAGACCACGCCCCAAATACACGATTTTCTGGTAAAACTACTGATGACTCATTATTACATACACACCTTTCGGCAAATATGCGAACTACTCCTCGTAAAAATGTCGTTACTCAACCTGCGGCTCGCCGAGCTTTTATGTGTGAAACGCGACACGATAATTAATCTAAGTGTTGTACCCGCGAGTCGCCTAAGCGACACAGCAGTATCGTATTCAAGGCCGCCTTCCGAAAAGGCGACCAAAAAGTAATGTATAAGCATTGCATCACCCGAGTGCCTGGACATTGCGAGTCCCGAGCCTAAGATGCAATTCAGCGATTCTCCCTTCTTAGCGCCGAACGCTAAGGAGTGGCACGCACAGAAATAAGGAAACGAATAGACAGATCATCGAGAGCGAGCAAAGAGTGAGGAGGGTTACTTGTGCCTCACCTATAACCAGTTATTTTAATAAAAGTCATACTTATACTCAAGAAGAACCTGATCTATACCTCAAACACCACCTTCCTTCCGCTTCCAAAGATAACCGGTAACCGGCTTACAAGCGCGGATTACCACATTGGTGGCAGCGAGTGGGATCGTTTTGCAAAAAATTTTTTGCAAATACGTGGCAGTTATCGCCAGAAGAAGCAAAGGCCAAGGTGAAGGACGGTGTAAACTACACCGAAACGGAGGAAGCAGACCAGGCAACCTAACACCAGGCGGCAGCCAAGGTTCGTACGAGGAAGTAGACGACTGGACGAGCGACAAGGAGGAGACGAGCCCTATCGACAGCTCAGCTTACGGCACGAGCCAGTTCACCGAGCTTATCTGCGGACGGCGCGGAGAACGAGAGATAGGGCAGTCAACTCCCAGCGAACAGGTGACAGCAACGGCGGCAGCCCAGCAGAATGTGGCGAACACTTCTACTGTGAGTAACATCCACACCTAGCTCAGCACGCAAGACAAACGTAAAAATAGCGACCGCATGTCCGACCAGGACAGACCCGCAGAATCATATTTCCTGCCGTACAAACAGCAGTTTAGTCGATCACTCGAATCGTTTTTCGACGAAATATTAATATTTACCACCCCAGAAAGCGAATGTAAACGTAGGAAATTGTCCGCGACAGCCGTAAAACATCTTTGTACGGATAGCGATCTTAGCGAATCAGACCACGGCGCATTGGGATTACAATCACCGATTAGTGACCGAATAGAAACCAGACGAGAATACCCAATAGAAACGCTAGACTTTTCTCTTTTAGAAATTGAAGACAACGAAATGACAGAACAATTAAGCCTCAAGGAAGCACGCAAGTGCATAAACTCTTTCGACGGGAGTTCAACCACCAAACTTTTAGAATTCCTAACGGCGTGCGACTATACATTTGCGCAACTTAAAGAAACCGATAGACCAGCATTATTCGCGTACATAAGAAATCTCAAACTCGTAGGAAAAGCGGCAGAAGAAATGCGATATAAAGAACTTAATACGTACGAAGAATTAAAAACGGAATTAGAAGCAATATTTTTAGAAAAACGCTCAGTATCGGCAGTACAAGCCGAGCTACATAGAAGCTATCAAAAACCAGGGGAAAGCGCGCAAGCGTTCGGGCAACGCATAGAAAAGCTATACATGCAACTCGTAAGATTAACGATAAAACCGCATCACGACGCGAACTCCAAGCGAAACCTAACCGAGGTTCTAAGAGACCAGGCTAAACACGTTTTCGAGAATGGCCTGCAGGGGCGAGTAGGGACGCTTGTTCAGGCTAAGGAATACAAAACCCTGCAAGAAGCGATTGTAGGAGCGGTAGACATAGAAACGACGTATCAAATATCCGACCGATCCCAACCGTACCAACCCTCCGGGCAAAATTCAACCCTCCGATGTGGAAATTGCAACCGAGTAGGGCACGCGACTAGTGACTGTTACGCGCGAACTAGAATAAACCCGCGAAATACACCAAACCGTACAGGAGGCACGGGACCCGGCAGGAACCAAATCGTGTGCCTCACCTGTGGACGGCCCGGGCACATGGCGCGAAATTGTCGTACTAGACCAGAAAATAGACTGACTAACAGACCAAACGAAAGACCGTCGACACCACAAACGCCGACGACGACCAACCAAAACAAACGACAGACGCAACCCAGCACAAGTAACGCGACTGACGGTAAAGTAAAGCAATATAACGTAAATAGTCTTGCGGCAAAAACGGAACACAAAAATCACTGCAAAATCACGTCCGAAGACATAATAGGCGGACACGTCACCATGTTAATAGACTCAGGAGCCCAAGTAACGCTCGTAAAAATCGGGCTAATAGACGAGGAAAAAGAGGCACGCTCGACAAACATAGAATTAACGGGAATAGGATTAACTGTGCAGAAACCCCTGTGCCAAGTAACATTAAATATACAACTAGGGAAGCAGACAATACAGCACCCATGCTATTTAGTCCGAAACGACTTTCCGATAGAAGCCGACGGACTATTAGGGATTGATTTCATGGAAAAACATAACGTAACCATAACGCCGCGCAAACATTTAGCATTATACGGAGAAAAAATACCATTAAAAAATATAGGAGCAAACGTGATAGCACCGCGAACGGAAAAAATTATAACAGTACGAACAACCTCAGAAGGAGAAGGATTAGTAGAAAAAAGAGAAATAGAATCGGGAGTGTATATTGCAAATTGCCTTACCAAAGCCGAAAAAGGGGAATGCGTTGTCAGCGTAATGAATACGACCGACGACGAAGTCGAGCTCACCGGCATATCAGTAGAAGTTAAAGACCCCGCGATTCTCTTTAAAGAACACGCGAATAATACAGTCAGCGCGAAAATAAATACGCTACAAAGAAGCAGCGGAGCCGAAAGAATGGAAAAACTTAGAACTAGCATTAGAACAGAGCATCTAAACCAGGAGGAAAAACAAAAAATATGGGACATTTGCGAGAAATATAACGATTTATTTTACCTAGAAGGAGATATATTAGAAAGTACTAACGCGACCGAGCATTGCATAAATGTAGAATCAGGAACGGCACCCATAAATGTGGCGCCATATAGGTTACCACAAAAACAATAAGAAGAAGTAAGTAAGCAAGTAAAGGAAATGCTCGAAGCAGGGATAATCAGTAGGAGCAAGAGCTCATGGAACGTACCATTACTGGTAGTACCCAAAAAACCAGGCAGCGATGGACAAGTAAAAATGCGCGTTGTAATAGATTTTATGCAATCCATGCTTGGAAAGTTCACTTTTTGAGCGCTGGATAGTGTGCGCAAAGTGACCAATATCCGATGGGTATACTGTAATGTGCTATTATCTCACAGGGTAGAACTTTCCCGCACGCTACGTCATCACTTTCCCGCACAGTTCAATCAAGGCAATATTATTTCACGATATATACTTTAATTTACGACACGTACAAATACAAAAAATTTTGGCGCTGGCGAGACTCGGACTCGGGACGCCAGCGCATTAGTCTTACATCTAGACCACTGGGCTACTGACGCTTCTTGGGAACCACTACAAACTGACCAGTTCTTAAGAAACTATCTTAAACTAAGGCCTATAACTATGTTTAGGCCTTAGTTTATGGCCTATATAAGTATGTTTCTCCAAAAATTGAACATTCCAAACATGGATTGCATAAAATCTTGTATGCAACACGTGGGAAAAGTGGCAAATCTGGTATAGGTCTAATTTCCAAAACTCGCCTCTGCTTGTGCTGTGTTCCAGGGGAACTCGTGTGATTAGCGCCCGAGCGTCAGCGGGCAATTCCCACTCGTTCCCCTGTTCCACAGCACGCACTATCGGCTCGTTTCGGAAATTTAACCTATACCATAATTTGCCACTTTTCCCACTTGTAGCATAAATAGCTATTAGGAAACTAAACAACGTAACGATAGGAGATTCTTTCCCATTACCAAATATAGCAGATATATTCGATCAATTAGGCGGTGCAAAATACTTTACAACGTTAGATCTGGCATAAGGTTACCACCAGATAAAAATGCGAGAAGAAGATAAATGCAAGACAGCATTCTCTACACCGTTCGGATTAAAAAACGCACCCGTGACTTTTCAAAGATTAATGAATTCAGTATTATCAGGGCTACAAGGAATTCAATGTTTCGTATACTTGGACGACGTGGTGATTCACGCGGCAAGCCTAGAAGAACACAATAAACGACTAAAAGCGATATTTGAGCAATTAAGAAAACATAAATTGCGTTTGCAACCAACAAAGTGCGAATTCCTCAGAAAAGAAACCGTATTCCTAGGGCATATCATCACACCAGAAGGAATTAAACCGGATCCCATGAAAACAAAAGCGGTGACGGATTTCCCCAAACCAAATAACGCTAAAAACATTCAGACATTTCTAGGATTAGCTAGTTACTACCGGCGATTCATAGAGAATTTTTCAAAAACAGCGAAACCGTTAACGCAATTATTAAAAAGGGAACAACATTCCAGTGGACCGATCTAGAACAGGAAGCATTTGAACTATTAAAACATAAACTAACATCTACACCTTTACTCCAGTACCCAGATTTCTCAAAACCTTCTGTGCTAACCACGGACGCGTCAGATAAGGCGTTAGGGGCCATTCTATCCCAAGGAGAAGTAGGAAAAGATTTACCAATAGCATACGCGAGTAGAATACTCAATAAAGCAGAAATAAATTAAAGCACGACTGAAAAAGAATTATTAGCAATAGTCTGGGGAGTAAAACATTTTAGACCATATTTGTACGGAACGAAATTCATGATAGTAACAGACCATAAACCGCTGACGTGGCTATTTAATGTAAAAGATCCCGGATCACGCCTCATGCGATGGCGTATTATGCTAGAAGAGTACAATTACCAGATCACGTACAAAGAAGGAAGGAATAACAGCAATGCTGACGCGCTAAGCCGCGTATACGTTACAAACGCGATACCCGACACCGAAGATAAAGACCATAGAGAATTTTCCGCCGATGAAAAGAAACAAATCTTATATCAATATCACGACTCCCCCCTAGGAGGCCATCAAGGAGTCGATAGAACATATAATAGAATTAAATTAAAATACAATTGGACAGGACTTCGAAAGGATATAGAGAATTATATAGCAAAATGTGCAAAATGTCAACAAAATAAATTAGGCACGCGAACAAAAATGCCAATGGTAATTACAGATACGCCTACCCAACCTTTCGAAAAATGTAGCCTAGATATAGTTAGACCATTACCTATTTCCAATGCAGGGAATCATTATATACTTACTTTTCAAGATAACTTAACGAAATATAGCAAAGCCATCCCTATACCAAATCAAGAAACCAATACGATCGCGAAAGAATTTGCTACAAAAATAATTTGCGAATACGGAATACCGCAAACAATATTAACAGATCAAGGAACTAACTTTGTATCTGAAGTTTTTAAAGGAGTATGCAAAGTACTAAATATAAAAAAGATACAAACAACAGCCTACCACCCAGAATCCAACGGTGCGCTAGAACGAAGTCACAAAACATTGGCAGATTATCTAAAAAATTATGTAGAAAAAGATCAAGCGGATTGGGACGAATGGTTACCATACGCGATGTTTACATATAATACAACCCCACATACGGCGACTACCTATACCCCGTACGAATTAGTTTTCGGAAGATTAGCTGAAATGCCTACCTCTATCAAGCGCGAACCGCAACCTTTATATAATTACGATAACTACGCTAACGAAATACGCGAAAGAATCCGGACTGCTAACACGTTCGCGAAAGAGAATCTAACACGCGCGAAAGAACACGCAAAAGAATATTACGATAAAACGTCGCGACCGAGAACTTTTGACGAAGGAGATAAAGTATTACTATATGACGACGCAACGAGACGAGGACGGTCAAAGAAATTAGATAATTACTGGATCGGACCATATACAATAATAGAACAGAAATCCGCGGAAAACTATATTATAAAGAAAGGAAAGAAAACAATCACGGTACACGCGAACCGGTTGAAACACTTTAACGAATAAAAAACTTAAAAACGAAAAGAGAGAAAAACAGTGGAACGAAATCAAGCACTAATAAATTATCAAATTTTGTTTATAAATAAAAACTAAACGAACAGAAACAAATGACCACCGTACGCAACGTGCGAATATAACACGACACCGCGTACGGCTACTATCTATAAACCTTACGCATCAAGACGGGGCACGAGCGTAGCCGAGAGCCCGAAGAGTCCGACCAGCAACTCGGTCCTTCTTACCATAGGGAACCAAATTCGAAGCCAACCACCGCTGAAAAAAATCACGCATACAAACGCAACGACAGAGCAGGAGAGGAAAGATAACACAAGGGGTATAACGCAGTGATTACAACATGAGAATAAGCACAAAACTAATTTATTAAAATAACAAGAAAATCGGAAGCTACATAAAAGAATATAAAAGAACTAAAGAACATAAGAAGAAAGATGAAAGGGCTAGTCCCAACATTCGTCAGCCTCCTCGTACGGAGCCTCCCCAAAAAGGTACTCCAGGTAGAGGCTGCCACTCCACTCCCAGAGTACCTCCTGAAGTTCAGCGACCCAGGCCCGCATGTCGCGACGCTCACGTCGACGAGTGGCCATATCGGCACGGCGAATAAAGCCGTCCAAACGATCGACAGATATGAACTAGAAGAAAGCATAATATCAACTAGTGAGATATAATAAAAAAAAAAAATAATATATATATAATTTTTTTTTATTTTCGTATAAATTCTCAAAAACACTCACCAAACTCTCACGACTGCAAAACAGTTGCACCGGCCCAACGCACCGGTAAAAGCCACACGCCAATTTGCGCTCCATTTTTTAAAAAATCAATTTAGAAAGAAAAGACAAAAACTCGTACTCCTGACTGTCACTTATGTTAGTAATACTTCACAGACTGCTGAAGTTAAAATGAGCTCCAGGGCGAGCGAGAGCCCTGAAGAAAGCGCATCCTCCGAAAAGCTGACGCGAAAGAAAGCAAATAAAAACAACACATACACGGCGAACTAATACACTAACTCATCTTACAGAATACTTGCAGCAGCAAGAGCGGCGAGCCCTTATCTAACGGGCAACATAGAGAACTCCGTAGAAATTCGGAACTTCGAGAACCAACCGGGAATATATTTTGAAAACGTGGGAAACTTACACCTCTACAAAGACACGTGGAAATTAGTGTTAAAAATCCATATGATACCTTATTATCTTTGCGAAGAAAAATTAGCATCATATTGCAATAAGTTGACGCAAATTTGTTTGGCGCACCAGGCATGGCACGCAACAATTTGCCGACCATTTATAAATACAATCACGCCGAAATTACGATCGATTACAGGGAAATTAAATTCCATACGAGCGACATTAGGAGTAGAACAGAGACCAAAACGCGATCTCATCAACTGCTTAGGAACAGCAGGAAAATATTTATTCGGATTAATGGATGCTAACGACGAGGAACGTATAAATGTACACCTCAAAAAATTAGAGAAAAGCGAAACAAGAGTTTGGCATGCATTATCGCAGCAAATACAAATAATTAATTTCAGTATAAAAATATTTAACGATAGCTTTGGTAACGTAGAGCAACGGGAAAAACTTTTAGCAAAAGCAATAGCACAAGTAGAACAAATGTTAAATACACGTCAACACACACAAGACGTTAGGGAACAGATGGACGAACAATTTACGTTAATCACATTAATGATAGATAACTTACTAGAAGACGTACAAGACTTGACGCATTACGTAACAGACATACGCAAAGGACTAATAAACACCAACGTATTATCATTCGCGCAAATAATTCAATAGTTGCAAGAAGCATTACCACACCTGCCAGTAGGTTTAAATTTTCCAATCCCCCTAGACATACAATCGGGATATCTTTTAGATCGTGTAACAGAAGTCAAAGCATATAGTCGGCAACGTTCGATAATTACTGTAATTATAATACCCCTCATAGGGACACAAATATTTCAAATTAAAAGAGTACACCCGATACCAGCGCGTATGAACAACAGTACATACGCTATAATCGAGATTAGCGAGCGTTATGCGATAGTCGATGAAATCCGACGCGAATATGTATCGCTAAGCGAAACAGATATACAAGCATGTAAGACAACCAAAACCCAGTTTCTGTGCTCATCAAGACATCCAATTTACAAAATTTATCCACACGGACCGTGCGAAGTACGCATGTACAATAAAATCAATAAACAACCAGAAAAGTGCAAAACAAGGCTCCTCAAATTAGAAAGGACCTTATTACTAGAATTAGAAGCACCAGAAACATGGATTTTCGTTGCCCCAAAAGAAGAACCGTTAGCAATAACCTGCAACGGGAAAGGCACCATACATAAAATCTTAAAAGATTCAGGTATATTAGATATAAAAGGTAAATGCATAATTTCGACATCAGAAGTAACAATAGAAACGGTACAAGAATTCAAAGAAAAGAGACAGCTAAACTATTTACCAGCATATAATTTAACACCTAACATTACTCAAGAAGTAGCCGAAAAAATTACACGAAACCAAGTAGCAGAAATAGACCTCCAACCGATAATTAGAAATCCAGAAGAACTAAAACTAGCTAGCACGCGACTAACAGCGTTACAAAAAGAAGTAGATACGAATCTTTATAATAATGATTACCACACATTTGTGTATCCCCCACTCGTATCGATAGGAATTATAATCTTAGTAGTAGTAGCGCTTTACACCATATACTATAAGCGAAAACAGCGTAAAAACCGCGAGTTAACAATAGAAGTAGAAACTAACGAGAATAGACAACCGCCAAAAAGAAAACAAATAAAAAAAGAAAGAATTGACATAGCATGTAGAAGCGAACAAAAGCGAAAAGTATCTATATAAGCATAAACGATTAAATTAAAACATGTCATCGGGAAAAATAAACATTGTCAAAAAAAAAAATAAAAAAAAATAAAAAATAAAAATAAAATAAAATAAAATAAAGAAGTAAAGAAATATATTTTCCTATAATATACAGGGTGTCCCGTTTCAACACTCCAAGCGGGAAACGGCAGATAGAATGGACCAATCTAAACAGAAATATCAAAAAATATTTAGATAAATTCGGTCCAGTTAACGAGTTATTAATTAACAACGATCGGCCTGTTGTACCCGCGAGTCGCCTAAGCGACACAGTAGTATCATATTCAAGGCCGCCTTCCGAAGAGGCGACCCAAAAGTAATGTGTAAGCATTGCATCACCCAAGCGTCTGGACATCGCGAGTCCCGAGCCTAAGATGCAATTCAGCGATTCTCCCTTCTTAGCACCGAACGCTAAGGAGTGGCATGCGTAGAAGCGAGGGAACGAACAGACAGATCATCGAGAGCGAGCAAAGAGTTAGGAGGGTTACTTGTGCCTCACCAATAACTAGTTATTTAATAAAAGTCATACTTATACTCAAGAAGAACCTGATCTATACCTCAAACACCACCTTCCTTCCGCTTCCAAAGATAACCGGTAACCGGCTTACAAGCGCGGATTACCACATTGGTGGCAGCGAGTGGGATCGTTTTGCAAAAAATTTTTTGCAAATACGTGGCAGTTATCGCCAGAAGAAGCAAAGGCCAAGGTGAAGGACGGTGTAAACTACACCGAGACGGAGGAAGCAGACCAGGCAATCTAACACCAGGCGGCAGCCAAGGTTCATACGAGGAAGTAGACGACTGGACGAGCGACAAGGAGGAGACGACCCTTATCGACAGCTCAGCTTACGGCACGAGCCAGTTCACCGAGCTTATCTGCGGACGGCGCGGAGAACGAGATATAGGGCAGTCAACTCCCAGCGAACAGGTGACAGCAACGGCGGCAGCCCAGCAGAATGTGGCGAACACTTCTACTGTGAGTAACATCCACACCTAGCTCAGCACGCAAGACAAACGTAAAAATAGCGACCGCATGTCCGACCAGGACAGACCCGCAGAATCATATTTCCTGCCGTACAAACAGCAGTTTAGTCGATCACTCGAATCGTTTTTCGACGAAATATTAATATTTACCACCCCAGAAAGCGAATGTAAACGTAGGAAATTGTCCGCGACAGCCGTAAAACATCTTTGTACGGATAGCGATCTTAGCGAATCAGACCACGGCGCATTGGGATTACAATCACCGATTAGTGACCGAATAGAAACCAGACGAGAATACCCAATAGAAACGCTAGACTTTTCTCTTTTAGAAATTGAAGACAACGAAATGACAGAACAATTAAGCCTCAAGGAAGCACGCACGTGCATAAACTCTTTCGACGGGAGTTCAACCACCAAACTTTTAGAATTCCTAACGGCGTGCGACTATACATTTGCGCAACTTAAAGAAACCGATAGACCAGCATTATTCGCGTACATAAGAAATCTCAAACTCGTAGGAAAAGCGGCAGAAGAAATGCGATATAAAGAACTTAATACGTACGAAGAATTAAAAACGGAATTAGAAGCAATATTTTTAGAAAAACGCTCAGTATCGGCAGTACAAGCCGAGCTACATAGAAGCTATCAAAAACCAGGGGAAAGCGCGCAAGCGTTCGGGCAACGCATAGAAAAGCTATACATGCAACTCGTAAGATTAACGATAAAACCGCATCACGACGCGAACTCCAAGCGAAACCTAACCGAGGTTCTAAGAGACCAGGCTAAACACGTTTTCGAGAATGGCCTGCAGGGGCGAGTAGGGACGCTTGTTCAGGCTAAGGAATACAAAACCCTGCAAGAAGCGATTGTAGGAGCGGTAGACATAGAAACGACGTATCAAATATCCGACCGATCCCAACCGTACCAACCCTCCGGGCAAAATTCAACCCTCCGATGTGGAAATTGCAACCGAGTAGGGCACGCGACTAGTGACTGTTACGCGCGAACTAGAATAAACCCGCGAAATACACCAAACCATACAGGAGGCACGGGACCCGGCAGGAACCAAATCGTGTGCCTCACCTGTGGACGGCCCGGGCACATGGCGCGAAATTGTCGTACTAGACCAGAAAATAGACTGACTAACAGACCAAACGAAAGACCGTCGACACCACAAACGCCGACGACGACCAACCAAAACAAACGACAGACGCAACCCAGCACAAGTAACGCGACTGACGGTAAAGTAAAGCAATATAACGTAAATAGTCTTGCGGCAAAAACGGAACACAAAAATCACTGCAAAATCACGTCCGAAGACATAATAGGCGGACACGTCACCATGTTAATAGACTCAGGAGCCCAAGTAACGCTCGTAAAAATCGGGCTAATAGACGAGGAAAAAGAGGCACGCTCGACAAACATAGAATTAACGGGAATAGGATTAACTGTGCAGAAACCCCTGTGCCAAGTAACATTAAATATACAACTAGGGAAGCAGACAATACAGCACCCATGCTATTTAGTCCGAAACGACTTTCCGATAGAAGCCGACGGACTATTAGGGATTGATTTCATGGAAAAACATAACGTAACCATAACGCCGCGCAAACATTTAGCATTATACGGAGAAAAAATACCATTAAAAAATATAGGAGCAAACGTGATAGCACCGCGAACGGAAAAAATTATAACAGTACGAACAACCTCAGAAGGAGAAGGATTAGTAGAAAAAAGAGAAATAGAATCGGGAGTGTATATTGCAAATTGCCTTACCAAAGCCGAAAAAGGGGAATGCGTTGTCAGCGTAATGAATACGACCGACGACGAAGTCGAGCTCACCGGCATATCAGTAGAAGTTAAAGACCCCGCGATTCTCTTTAAAGAACACGCGAATAATACAGTCAGCGCGAAAATAAATACGCTACAAAGAAGCAGCGGAGCCGAAAGAATGGAAAAACTTAGAACTAGCATTAGAACAGAGCATCTAAACCAGGAGGAAAAACAAAAAATATGGGACATTTGCGAGAAATATAACGATTTATTTTACCTAGAAGGAGATATATTAGAAAGTACTAACGCGACCGAGCATTGCATAAATGTAGAATCAGGAACGGCACCCATAAATGTGGCGCCATATAGGTTACCACAAAAACAAAAAGAAGAAGTAAGTAAGCAAGTAAAGGAAATGCTCGAAGCAGGGATAATCAGTAAGAGCAAGAGCTCATGGAACGCACCATTACTGGTAGTACCCAAAAAACCAGGCAACGATGGACAAGCAAAAATGCGCGTTGTAATAGATTTTAGGAAACTAAACAACGTAACGATAGGAGATTCTTTCCCATTACCAAATATAGCAGATATATTCGATCAATTAGGCGGTGCAAAATACTTTACAACGTTAGATCTGGCATCAGGTTACCACCAGATAAAAATGCGAGAAGAAGATAAAGGCAAGACAGCATTCTCTACACCGTTCGGACATTACGAATATAACCGTATGCCGTTCGGATTAAAAAACGCGCCCGCGACTTTTCAAAGATTAATGAATTCAGTATTATCAGGGCTACAAGGAATTCAATGCTTCGTATACTTGGACGACGTGGTGATTCACGCGGCAAGCCTAGAAGAACACAATAAACGACTAAAAGCAATATTTGAGCAATTAAGAAAACATAAATTGCGTTTGCAACCAACAAAGTGCGAATTCCTCAGAAAAGAAACCGTATTCCTAGGGCATATCATTACACCGGAAGGAATTAAACCGGATCCTATGAAAACAAAAGCAGTCACGGATTTCCCTAGACCAAATAACGTTAAAAACATCCAAACATTTCTAGGATTAGCTAGTTACTACCGGCGATTCATAGAGAACTTTTCAAAAACAGCGAAACCATTGACGCAACTATTAAAAAAGGGAACAACATTCCGATGGACTGACCAAGAACAAGAAGCATTTGAATTATTAAAACATAAACTAACATCTACACTCTTACTGCAATACCCAGATTTCTCAAAACCTTTTGTGTTAACCACAGACGCGTCTGATAAGGCACTAGGAGCCATTCTATCCCAAGGAGAGATAGGAAAAGATTTCCCGATAGCATACGCGAGTAGAATACTCAATAAAGCAGAAATAAATTATAGCACGACTGAAAAAGAATTATTAGCAATAGTCTGGGGGGTAAAACATTTTAGACCATATTTATACGGAACGAAATTCACGATAGTAACAGACCATAAACCGCTGACGTGGCTATTTAATGTAAAAGATCCCGGAACACGCCTCATGCGATGGCGTATTATGCTAGAAGAATACAATTACCAAATCACGTACAAAGAAGGAAAGAGTAACAGCAATGCTGACACGCTAAGCCGCGTATACGTTACAAACGCGATACCCGACACCGAAAATAAGGAACATAGAGAATTTTCCGCTGATGAAAAGAAACAAATCTTATACGAATATCACGACTCCCCCCTAGGAGGCCATCAAGGAGTCGATAGAACATATAATAGAATTAAATTAAAATACAATTGGACAGGACTTCGAAAGGATATAGAGAATTATATATCAAAATGCGCGAAATGTCAACAAAATAAATTAGGCACGCGAACAAAAATGCCAATGGTAATTACGGATACGCCTACCCAACCTTTCGAAAAATGTAGCCTAGATATAGTAGGACCATTACCAGTTTCTAATAGAGGCAATTAGTATATACTCACATTTCAAGATAATTTAACAAAATATAGCAAAGCCATCCCTATACCAAATCAGGAAGCCAATACGGTGGCGAAAAAATTTGCTAAAAAAATAGTTTGCGAATACGGAATACCGCAAACAATATTAACAGATCAAGGAACTAACTTTGTATCTGAAGTTTTTAAAGGAGTATGCAAAGTATTAAATATAAAAAAGATACAAACAACAGCCTACCACCCGCAATCCAACGGTGCGCTAGAGCGGAGCCACAAGACGTTGGCAGATTATCTAAAAAATTATGTAGGAAAGGATCAAGCAAATTGGGACGAATGGTTACCTTACGCGATGTTTACATATAATACAACCCCACATACGGCGACTACCTATACCCCGTATGAATTAGTCTTTGGAAGATTAGCCGAAATGCCTACCTCTATCAAGCGCGAACCGCAACCTTTATATAACTACGATAACTATGCTACTGAATTACGCGAAAGAATCCGGACGGCTAACACGTTCGCGAAAGAGAATTTAACACGCGCGAAAGAACACGCAAAAGAATATTACGATAAAACGTCGCGACCGAGAACTTTCGACGAAGGAGACAAAGTATTACTATATGACGACGCGACGAGACGAGGACGGTCAAAGAAACTAGATAATTATTGGATCGGACCATACACTATAATAAAGCAGAAATCCGCGGAAAACTATATTATAAAGAAAGGAAAGAAAACAATTACGGTACACGCGAACCGATTGAAACACTTTAATGAATGAAAATTAAAAACTAAAGAGAGGAAAACGGTAGAACGAAATCATAAAATACTAGCGGATTACCTACAACATGTTATAAGTAAAGATTTTGCACGAAACCTAAGAACACACTCTTCAAAAGTTGACACCATTGAACAGACAGACCAACAATTACGTTATTATCGTGTACCCAAATAGTTCAATACTCGCAAAAAGCATTACCACACTTATAGACAGCACTAAACTTTCCGATTCCTTAAATATAGAAGCAGGATACCTCTTAGATCGCGGAACAGAAGTAAAAGCGTATAGTCGATAACGCGCAATAATTACGGTAATAATTGGAATACCTCCCATAGGAAGGCAAATACTAACAAGTATAAAAATAATAACCACGTATTTAATCATGATCCACTTGTGGCGATAGGAATTATAATCTTAGTACTAGTAGCGCTTTATAACATATACTATAAGCGAAAACAGCGTAAAAACCGCGAGTTAACAATAGAAGTAGAAACAAACAAGAAACAAAAAACTAACGTAGTATTTAAAAGCGAAAAGTATCTATGTAAGCATAAACGATTATATTAAAACATGTCATCGGGAAAAATAAACATTGTCAAAAAAAAAAAAAAAAAAAAATTAAAATAAAATAAAATAAAATAAAAAAATAAAGAAATATATTTTCCTATAATATATAAATGAAGAATATATGTATAAATAAAATAAATACCAATAAACGAATAAAGCGTAAGAAAAGAATATGTGACGAACTCAAAACCGTGAGAACTGTTATCGCGTAACTCCGAGAATGCTGATGCACACGCTCAGCATTCGGAGAATAGGGGCGGGCCCTTAGGCGAGAGCCTCAGAGCCCAAGCCAAGACGCGACACTCTCCTCCCAGTCGCGACTCCGAACACTCGTAACAAGTGGTGTCAGAAGTTTTTCGAGCCACATAACACGCAAAACCCGACAACAAATACACAAATACACACAATTACACAATAAAAAAAAAAAAAGAGTACATTAACACAAAAAGGAAATAAGAAGGAAGGAAGGAAGGAAGGAAGGAAGGAAGGAAAGAAAAAAAAACACACACACATACACACACTCGATCTCATGATCCTCGCGTTAGTTCTGCTTCGGTAAGTACTCCATACTTTCCCTTTCATATCATTAATATAATTGTTTGAATTCGTTGGCGCACACACAAAAATACCACGTAACACATATCTTTTGATCAGCATGGTATAATAATAAAAAAAAAAAAAAAAAAAGAAAAGCAAGATCGCCCACTCGAATAGAGTAACTTCCTCCTTCGCGAAGTCGGTTACAAGTAACAAACACAAAATCAGTAGTACAAAATAATTAAACATAAACAGAAAACCGCGTAAAATTCCATCTAAACTCCATAAAAACGTAAAAATGGCCACTTCTTTTACTTTCCGCGACGCGTATAAAGCAATACCCCTTTTCGATGGGAAAAATATACCGGTACAATCATTTATCAAATCATGTAAACGCGCGAATGCTTCATTATCCGATAAAGAGCAAAAAAAATTTCTGAACATGATCCCGTTTAAACTAAGTGGCGCAGCGTCACTAATAATAGAAGCAGCCTCACCAAACACATTAACCAAACTTTTAAACGAATTAAAAAGAGCATTTTGTAAAGTTACGGACCTGCACGATTTAGAAATAGAACTAAATAATATGGTGCAAAACTATAATGAATCAGTAATCGAATATGCAGCGCGCATTAAAGAAACACTCGATAGAAAGTAGCTGATATAGGCCGGTTCTGGCTCAGTGGTGAGGGGGGGTGCGGTGATGCGGGGGAAGGACCCATCATGGGGGGGGGGGGGGTCAAGAGCCGCGACTCGAAAGTGGGGGGGGGGGGGGGTGACGTGATGCCGGTAAGTAATATATCTTTCGACACCTAGCGATAAGAAGAAATGAATCGCATAGTTTATGTTATGTTTGTTGATACCACCGTAAGACCATAGCGAGCATATTATTATTAGGGAGTTTACATTATGACATACGAAAAGTTTACGTTTGACCAAAGAAATTTTATCGCCCCTTCGAGCGCGCAGCGTTTTCTATAGCGATATAAAGAAACGAATCGCATAGTTTATGTTCTCGATGCCATCGAAGCCTAGCGTGCATATTATTATTGGGAAGTTTACATTACGAACTCGCTGGTCGAAAAGTTTACGTTTAACCAAAGCAAATTTTATCGCTCCTTCGCAGCGTTCCTTTCATTCATCTTATAAGAATTCGAAAAACATTTGTTCCGTAATATAGTCTAGTGACGAAAGGTATCCTCGGACCATATAAAAAACATTTACCGAGTTTTAACGGCCAAGTCGAAACGAATATCTCGAGTGGATGTGACGAAGCCGGATATAGACACCTAGCGATATGAAGAAACGAATCGCATAGTTTATGTTATCGGTATCCGATGCCACCTAAGACCATAGCGTGCATATTATTATTGGGAAGTTTACACTATGACATACACGCACGCTCAAGATTTGTCGGTCGGCGATGAGATGCAAAAGTTTACGTTATACCAAAGCAAATTTTATCGCTCCTTCGCAGCGTTCCTTCATTAGTCGAGAAACCGCCGTCCTTATTAGTCCTACGGCTAAGATCGGTTGGAAAAACATTTTTTCCGTAATATAGTCTAGTGACGAACGGTATCCTCGCAAGATGGATAATATAAAAAACATTTACCGAGTTTTAACGGCCAAGTCAAAGCTAACGCGTACTCGAAACGAATATCTCGAGTGGATGCAGGAGTGCGACGAGGCCCAAGGAAATATCATCGCGTATTTACGAAACGAAATGGAAAACTTGTCGATCGGTACGAAACGTTGCATAACATCGATAATCTCGCGGCTGACATGTGCAAAAGTTTTGATGCAAAAACGCTTTTCGCGAGTGGGCAGAGGCTTGTACGAGACGAATCGCGGTGCGCGAGCGTCCTCCCTTACTTGGGAGAACATCGAGTCGGCCTTTGAAAATCGAATTCTCACGGGCGCCGTCATTAACATCGAACACATCGATACGCGACAATTTCTTAAAGACGCGCGCCGCATGGTGACGAGTCGGGTTACGGACGCCATCAATGCACACAATTGTATTAAAGTCAACGCGATATTGGAAGCGGAGTTCATGTCGAATGGGAACACCGACGTTAAAAGTTTCAATACGCGTAATCGCGAGGTCTGCGCGACATCGAATTTACGCCGATGGTACACGGAGGATGTGATAGAGCCGATCTTGACGGCTATGGAAGAATTTCAAGAGCGTGACAGTGGGTGGGCGCTAACCAAAATATTGTGCCTGATGGTAAACGTTAACAAGTACCAGCCCATGCACGCGGGATGCAACCTTTCGATACCGCGAGAGCTGGCACTGAAGAAAGCGATCGTCAACGTAAAGTGCAACGGCGTCGACGACAACGCTTGCTTCTTCCGTTCGGTTGTAGCGAGCCTATATCCGGCTAGACATAACGTGGACAGAGAATCTTCTTATCCGCATTACTCCGACGTACTTAACACCGAGGGCTTTCAACTACCCATGACGCTGAAGCAAATTGCGAAATTTGAGCGTCGCAACGACGTTTCCGTTAACGTATACGGTTGGAACGAGAGTCTCTGCGAGCCGCTACATCTGACTTCGAGAAAACGAGAAAGACACGCGAACCTGCTTCTCCTTGAAACATCGACTCGGAATCATTTCGTGTGCATAAGGAATCTCTCGAGATTGGTCTCCAGACAGATTAACGGTAGACAGCATAGAAAATATATTTGCGATCGGTAAGTTAGAGATCTATCTTTTATTCTCCGTATAAAAGTAACTATCACGATAGGATTTAACGATTGAAATGTTTTTTAGATGTCTCCATTACTTCATATCGGAAGAAAAATTGAAGGCCCACACCGTCGATTGTCAACGACTCAACGATTGCGCGATAACGCTTCCCACGAACGATGACAACTACTTGCGCTTTGAAAATTTTTCGCGCAAGGAACGCATTCCCTTTATAATTTATGCGGATTTCGAGTGCTTGCTCGCGAACGTTAATACGGGTGAAGATCAACGACGCACGCAACCCTATCAGCATCACCGCGCGTACAGTGTAGGATATTACTTACATTGCTCGTACGACGCGTCATTGTGTAAATATCGATCGTATCGCGACGAATCCGACTGCATCGAGTGGTTCGTGAAAGAGATGCGCGAGTTAGGACATCAACTCGATTCAATTTTTCGAAAAGTTATTCCGATGACGCGACTCACCGTGGAAGAGGAAAGGGAATTTCATAGGTCCACCACTTGTCACATTTGCGAGAACCCTTTTCGCGACGAGACCAAAGTACGCGATCATTGTCATCTTTCGGGTGCATATAGAGGTCCGGCGCACTCGAGTTGTAATTTGAATTACAAGATACCGTTCACGGTACCGGTGGTGTTTCACAATTTGTCAGGTTACGACGCGCACTTTGTCATAAAGAAACTCGCCACCGCGTTCAAAGGTAAAGTAGACCTACTACCAATAACCAAAGAAAAGTACATCTCTTTCACGAAGCACATGGACGAAACGCGTAGAAAAGTAGAAGAAACGGGTGGAGAAAACGTTCGTAAGATGAATAGGAAGAGCGAGGCTATGCAATACATCAAATTTAGATTCATAGATTCGTTTAAATTTCTCAGCTCTAGTCTCGACAAATTAGCTTCTTATCTCGAGAAAGATAAATTAAAAAATTTAAGAACGCAATTTCATTCGCTCAGCAACGACGACTTCGATCTTCTTACCAGGAAGGGCATTTTTCCATACGACTACGTAACGTCTTACGAAAAATTAAGCGAGACGCGGTTACCAGATCGCGACGCGTTTTACAACAGATTGAACGATAGTGACATATCCGATACCGATTACGCGCACGCCGTTAACGTTTGGACGCGCTTCCACACCGAAACGTTGGGACAGTACAGCGACTTGTACTTAAAAATTGACGTGATGCTACTAGCCGATATTTTTGAAAATTTCCGAAACGATTGCATCGAAAGCTACAAGTTAGATCCGGCTCATTATTTTACTCTTCCGGGCTTCGCGTGGGACGTAATGCTGAAATATACCAAAATTACACTCACTCTGTTGACGGATATAGATATGTATATGTTCGTCGAGCGAGGGATACGCGGCGGGCTGAGTCAGTGTTCTCAGAGATACTCGCACGCAAACAACAAATACATGGCAACGTACGATCCGTCGAAACCTTCCACGTACCTCATGTACTTCGACGTAAACAATTTATACGGCTGGGCGATGTCGCAGCCTCTTCCGCACGGGGCATTCCAATGGATCGAGGGGCGATCTTTGCTCGAGTTCGATGTAAATTCGGTTTCGGAGGACGGACCCGTAGGATATATCTTAGAGGTTGATTTGGAATATCCGCGCGAGCTTCACGATTCGCACGTCGATCTTCCGTTTTGCCCTCTTCAAGATACGCCACCGGGTAAACGCGGTCAAAAATTACTCGTTACGGTAAACCCTAAGGAACGATACGTGATACACTATCGTTATCTGCAACAGTGCTTGAGACACGGCTTAAAGTTGACGAAGATACATCGTATTTTAGAATTCCAGCAGTCGTGCTGGTTGCGCAAGTACATCGACTTAAACACTCAATTTCGTACTCGCGCGACTAACGATTTTCAAAAAAATTTATTCAAACTAATGAATAACGCGGTGTTCGGTAAAACGATGGAGAACGTGCGCAATCATAGGGACGTGAAACTGGTTACGCGGTGGGACGGACGATTCGGTGCGGAAGCGTTGATCGCGAAACCTAATTTTCATAGCCGAACGATATTTTCGGAAGATGTAGTAGCGATAGAATTGAGTAAGTTAAATATTAAATTGTGCAAGCCAGCGTACGTAGGAATGTGTATCTTAGACATATCGAAAGTATGTCTGTACGATTTTCACTACGGTTACATGCAATCGCGTCTCCCCGGCAAGTCTAAAATTATGTACACCGATACGGATAGTTTAATTTACGAGCTCGAATGCGACGATGCTTACGAGGAGATAATAAAGCGAGACATAGATCGCTTCGACACTAGCGACTACGCCGAAAATAATCCATATCGTATACCGCGAGCGAATAAAAAAGTTTTAGGCATGATGAAGGATGAAAATAATGGCTCGATTATGTCCGAATTCGTTGGTCTGAGAGCGAAAATGTACGCCCTCCGTGTAAGTAACTGCGAAGGAGTAAGCGATAGCATTACGAAGAAAATCAAAGGTGTAAAGAGGAATGTCACGACTAAGAGCATAGAGTTCGACGATTATCTTCGATGCTTGAACGACAAAGTCGAAAAGGTAATTATTCAAAATCGAATAGCGTCCGAACGGCACAACGTTTACACGATCCGCGAGCGAAAGCTGGCGCTCAGTCCGTACGACGATAAGCGATTCATCGTACCCGGCTCCACTCGTACGCTTCCGTGGGGACATTACGCTATTGATAGATACATACATGGAGGAATAAAATAAAAAGACAAATTTTAGTAAAAAATACATATATATTTGTGTGATTTCGTTATTGCAATACATCCTTCTTGTCGATCCACGAATTATGAGAAGCGTCGAATCCTAACCACTTCACGTACATCTTACTTCCTTTCTTGCGCAACACCTTTTCGACGAGGTGTACGTCCGGACACGCGGTCGAATTTCCCTTGTATTCCTTTAGTAAGTACGTAACCAGAATCGTTGGTTTTATAGCTGTAACTACAAACACCTACGTCGACCAATTTGACGTGTATCCTTTATCGAACGCCGTCTTGAACTTGCTCGCGCATACTTTATCATCGACTCAAAATTTCACCGATTCCATGTTTTTAAGCTCGTCGTAGGTGCATACGTTTGATAGGAGACGACTCTCGCTGTCGCGAGTCACTTCGATAGGCAGCATTCCTTCCTTGTAGCATACAATACTCGTAGAGATCCCATGACCGAAAACTCATATCGATCGACCGTCCGCTCTCGAGAACGCGTAACATGGATAATCGATGCAGCTCTTCCAAAGTAAATCGGAACAGTAGCTCACAGATCAGTAATACAGATCAATAAATTCGGAAACGTCGCTATCGCGATAACGTATTGTGTTTGGATGACGTCAACACATTTAATGCTAGAGGAGAGAAAATAAGTCGTGTGGTAGAGCCGGTGTAAGATCGTGACGTCACAACCATGTCCTACGTCAAGGGCGTTCCAAAAGACGCTACGGAAAACATCAAAGCTCTTATGACCATGAAATATGACGCGTTAAAGAACGAACTGCAGCGTGTTCTAAGCGAGGATATCCACGCTCTTAAGAAATCAATGACCGAACGCCTAAACACACTCACTGAAGACACAGACGATCAGTGCGACAGAGATGCGAGCATACGCGAGTGCGTTACGGATCGAGGAAATACTGCGAAGAAGGCGAAATATATTCTCAAAAAAAAAATGACTTAACGCAGGCGGGTGCGTAAGGGCGGACGAGCTGCGGGGGGTAGAGCAGCTGACGCGGGAAAGCGTGCGCTCCGCGCATTAATGTAAAGTCTATGCGCTTTCCCCACGTCTGCTACTCTATCCCCGCAGCTCGTCCGCCCTTACGCACCCGCCTGCGTTAAGTCATTTTTTTTTTGAGAATATATTTCGCCTTCTTCGCAGTATTTCCTCGATCCGTAACGCACTCGCGTATGCTCGCATCTCTGTCGCACTGATCGTCTGTGTCTTCAGTGAGTGTGTTTAGGCGTTCGGTCATTGATTTCTTAAGAGCGTGGATATCCTCGCTTAGAACACGCTGCAGTTCGTTCTTTAACGCGTCATATTTCATGGTCATAAGAGCTTTGATGTTTTCCGTAGCGTCTTTTGGAACGCCCTTGACGTAGGACATGGTTGTGACGTCACGATCTTACACCGGCTCTACCACACGACTTATTTTCTCTCCTCTAGCATTAAATGTGTTGACGTCATCCAAACACAATACGTTATCGCGATAGCGACGTTTCCGAATTTATTGATCTGTATTACTGATCTGTGAGCTACTGTTCCGATTTACTTTGGAAGAGCTGCATCGATTATCCATGTTACGCGTTCTCGAGAGCGGACGGTCGATCGATATGAGTTTTCGGTCATGGGATCTCTACGAGTATTGTATGCTACAAGGAAGGAATGCTGCCTATCGAAGTGACTCGCGACAGCGAGAGTCGTCTCCTATCAAACGTATGCACCTACGACGAGCTTAAAAACATGGAATCGGTGAAATTTTGAGTCGATGATAAAGTATGCGCGAGCAAGTTCAAGACGGCGTTCGATAAAGGATACACGTCAAATTGGTCGACGTAGGTGTTTGTAGTTACAGCTATAAAACCAACGATTCTGGTTACGTACTTACTAAAGGAATACAAGGGAAATTCGACCGCGTGTCCGGACGTACACCTCGTCGAAAAGGTGTTGCGCAAGAAAGGAAGTAAGATGTACGTGAAGTGGTTAGGATTCGACGCTTCTCATAATTCGTGGATCGACAAGAAGGATGTATTGCAATAACGAAATCACACAAATATATATGTATTTTTTACTAAAATTTGTCTTTTTATTTTATTCCTCCATGTATGTATCTATCAATAGCGTAATGTCCCCACGGAAGCGTACGAGTGGAGCCGGGTACGATGAATCGCTTATCGTCGTACGGACTGAGCGCCAGCTTTCGCTCGCGGATCGTGTAAACGTTGTGCCGTTCGGACGCTATTCGATTTTGAATAATTACCTTTTCGACTTTGTCGTTCAAGCATCGAAGATAATCGTCGAACTCTATGCTCTTAGTCGTGACATTCCTCTTTACACCTTTGATTTTCTTCGTAATGCTATCGCTTACTCCTTCGCAGTTACTTACACGGAGGGCGTACATTTTCGCTCTCAGACCAACGAATTCGGACATAATCGAGCCATTATTTTCATCCTTCATCATGCCTAAAACTTTTTTATTCGCTCGCGGTATACGATATGGATTATTTTCGGCGTAGTCGCTAGTGTCGAAGCGATCTATGTCTCGCTTTATTATCTCCTCGTAAGCATCGTCGCATTCGAGCTCGTAAATTAAACTATCCGTATCGGTGTACATAATTTTAGACTTGCCGGGGAGACGCGATTGCATGTAACCGTAGTGAAAATCGTACAGACATACTTTCGATATGTCTAAGATACACATTCCTACGTACGCTGGCTTGCACAATTTAATATTTAACTTACTCAATTCTATCGCTACTACATCTTCCGAAAATATCGTTCGGCTATGAAAATTAGGTTTCGCGATCAACGCTTCCGCACCGAATCGTCCGTCCCACCGCGTAACCAGTTTCACGTCCCTATGATTGCGCACGTTCTCCATCGTTTTACCGAACACCGCGTTATTCATTAGTTTGAATAAATTTTTTTGAAAATCGTTAGTCGCGCGAGTACGAAATTGAGTGTTTAAGTCGATGTACTTGCGCAACCAGCACGACTGCTGGAATTCTAAAATACGATGTATCTTCGTCAACTTTAAGCCGTGTCTCAAGCACTGTTGCAGATAACGATAGTGTATCACGTATCGTTCCTTAGGGTTTACCGTAACGAGTAATTTTTGACCGCGTTTACCCGGTGGCGTATCTTGAAGAGGGCAAAACGGAAGATCGACGTGCGAATCGTGAAGCTCGCGCGGATATTCCAAATCAACCTCTAAGATATATCCTACGGGTCCGTCCTCCGAAACCGAATTTACATCGAACTCGAGCAAAGATCGCCCCTCGATCCATTGGAATGCCCCGTGCGGAAGAGGCTGCGACATCGCCCAGCCGTATAAATTGTTTACGTCGAAGTACATGAGGTACGTGGAAGGTTTCGACGGATCGTACGTTGCCATGTATTTGTTGTTTGCGTGCGAGTATCTCTGAGAACACTGACTCAGCCCGCCGCGTATCCCTCGCTCGACGAACATATACATATCTATATCCGTCAACAGAGTGAGTGTAATTTTGGTATATTTCAGCATTACGTCCCACGCGAAGCCCGGAAGAGTAAAATAATGAGCCGGATCTAACTTGTAGCTTTCGATGCAATCGTTTCGGAAATTTTCAAAAATATCGGCTAGTAGCATCACGTCAATTTTTAAGTACAAGTCGCTGTACTGTCCCAACGTTTCGGTGTGGAAGCGCGTCCAAACGTTAACGGCGTGCGCGTAATCGGTATCGGATATGTCACTATCGTTCAATCTGTTGTAAAACGCGTCGCGATCTGGTAACCGCGTCTCGCTTAATTTTTCGTAAGACGTTACGTAGTCGTATGGAAAAATGCCCTTCCTGGTAAGAAGATCGAAGTCGTCGTTGCTGAGCGAATGAAATTGCGTTCTTAAATTTTTTAATTTATCTTTCTCGAGATAAGAAGCTAATTTGTCGAGACTAGAGCTGAGAAATTTAAACGAATCTATGAATCTAAATTTGATGTATTGCATAGCCTCGCTCTTCCTATTCATCTTACGAACGTTTTCTCCACCCGTTTCTTCTACTTTTCTACGCGTTTCGTCCATGTGCTTCGTGAAAGAGATGTACTTTTCTTTGGTTATTGGTAGTAGGTCTACTTTACCTTTGAACGCGGTGGCGAGTTTCTTTATGACAAAGTGCGCGTCGTAACCTGACAAATTGTGAAACACCACCGGTACCGTGAACGGTATCTTGTAATTCAAATTACAACTCGAGTGCGCCGGACCTCTATATGCACCCGAAAGATGACAATGATCGCGTACTTTGGTCTCGTCGCGAAAAGGGTTCTCGCAAATGTGACAAGTGGTGGACCTATGAAATTCCCTTTCCTCTTCCACGGTGAGTCGCGTCATCGGAATAACTTTTCGAAAAATTGAATCGAGTTGATGTCCTAACTCGCGCATCTCTTTCACGAACCACTCGATGCAGTCGGATTCGTCGCGATACGATCGATATTTACACAATGACGCGTCGTACGAGCAATGTAAGTAATATCCTACACTGTACGCGCGGTGATGCTGATAGGGTTGCGTGCGTCGTTGATCTTCACCCGTATTAACGTTCGCGAGCAAGCACTCGAAATCCGCATAAATTATAAAGGGAATGCGTTCCTTGCGCGAAAAATTTTCAAAGCGCAAGTAGTTGTCATCGTTCGTGGGAAGCGTTATCGCGCAATCGTTGAGTCGTTGACAATCGACGGTGTGGGCCTTCAATTTTTCTTCCGATATGAAGTAATGGAGACATCTAAAAAACATTTCAATCGTTAAATCCTATCGTGATAGTTACTTTTATACGGAGAATAAAAGATAGATCTCTAACTTACCGATCGCAAATATATTTTCTATGCTGTCTACCGTTAATCTGTCTGGAGACCAATCTCGAGAGATTCCTTATGCACACGAAATGATTCCGAGTCGATGTTTCAAGGAGAAGCAGGTTCGCGTGTCTTTCTCGTTTTCTCGAAGTCAGATGTAGCGGCTCGCAGAGACTCTCGTTCCAACCGTATACGTTAACGGAAACGTCGTTGCGACGCTCAAATTTCGCAATTTGCTTCAGCGTCATGGGTAGTTGAAAGCCCTCGGTGTTAAGTACGTCGGAGTAATGCGGATAAGAAGATTCTCTGTCCACGTTATGTCTAGCCGGATATAGGCTCGCTACAACCGAACGGAAGAAGCAAGCGTTGTCGTCGACGCCGTTGCACTTTACGTTGACGATCGCTTTCTTCAGTGCCAGCTCTCGCGGTATCGAAAGGTTGCATCCCGCGTGCATGGGCTGGTACTTGTTAACGTTTACCATCAGGCACAATATTTTGGTTAGCGCCCACCCACTGTCACGCTCTTGAAATTCTTCCATAGCCGTCAAGATCGGCTCTATCACATCCTCCGTGTACCATCGGCGTAAATTCGATGTCGCGCAGACCTCGCGATTACGCGTATTGAAACTTTTAACGTCGGTGTTCCCATTCGACATGAACTCCGCTTCCAATATCGCGTTGACTTTAATACAATTGTGTGCATTGATGGCGTCCGTAACCCGACTCGTCACCATGCGGCGCGCGTCTTTAAGAAATTGTCGCGTATCGATGTGTTCGATGTTAATGACGGCGCCCGTGAGAATTCGATTTTCAAAGGCCGACTCGATGTTCTCCCAAGTAAGGGAGGACGCTCGCGCACCGCGATTCGTCTCGTACAAGCCTCTGCCCACTCGCGAAAAGCGTTTTTGCATCAAAACTTTTGCACATGTCAGCCGCGAGATTATCGATGTTATGCAACGTTTCGTACCGATCGACAAGTTTTCCATTTCGTTTCGTAAATACGCGATGATATTTCCTTGGGCCTCGTCGCACTCCTGCATCCACTCGAGATATTCGTTTCGAGTACGCGTTAGCTTTGACTTGGCCGTTAAAACTCGGTAAATGTTTTTTATATTATCCATCTTGCGAGGATACCGTTCGTCACTAGACTATATTACGGAAAAAATGTTTTTCCAACCGATCTTAGCCGTAGGACTAATAAGGACGGCGGTTTCTCGACTAATGAAGGAACGCTGCGAAGGAGCGATAAAATTTGCTTTGGTATAACGTAAACTTTTGCATCTCATCGCCGACCGACAAATCTTGAGCGTGCGTGTATGTCATAGTGTAAACTTCCCAATAATAATATGCACGCTATGGTCTTAGGTGGCATCGGATACCGATAACATAAACTATGCGATTCGTTTCTTCATATCGCTAGGTGTCTATATCCGGCTTCGTCACATCCACTCGAGATATTCGTTTCGACTTGGCCGTTAAAACTCGGTAAATGTTTTTTATATGGTCCGAGGATACCTTTCGTCACTAGACTATATTACGGAACAAATGTTTTTCGAATTCTTATAAGATGAATGAAAGGAACGCTGCGAAGGAGCGATAAAATTTGCTTTGGTTAAACGTAAACTTTTCGACCAGCGAGTTCGTAATGTAAACTTCCCAATAATAATATGCACGCTAGGCTTCGATGGCATCGAGAACATAAACTATGCGATTCGTTTCTTTATATCGCTATAGAAAACGCTGCGCGCTCGAAGGGGCGATAAAATTTCTTTGGTCAAACGTAAACTTTTCGTATGTCATAATGTAAACTCCCTAATAATAATATGCTCGCTATGGTCTTACGGTGGTATCAACAAACATAACATAAACTATGCGATTCATTTCTTCTTATCGCTAGGTGTCGAAAGATATATTACTTACCGGCATCACGTCACCCCCCCCCCCCCCACTTTCGAGTCGCGGCTCTTGACCCCCCCCCCCCCATGATGGGTCCTTCCCCCGCATCACCGCACCCCCCCTCACCACTGAGCCAGAACCGGCCTATATCAGCTACTATAGAATTAAAGACAGGCTAAAAGACGTTTATAACACACCCGAACACAAAGCGTACCTTGATTTAAGAGTAATAGAAGAGGGGGAAAAAGCGAAAAGAGCATTTATTAGAGGTCTTTCCCCGGAAATAAATAATCACTGCATGGCAACAGACACGCAAACATTTGACGACATAATTGACAGAGCGCACAAAATCGAGCATGAAATTTATAAACAGACATTAGTCCGAAAAAATTACATTAATCCAGAAAAACACCCTACCACGAGAGTACACTTTGCGAGATCCCAAAATTATTGCGATTTTCACAAACAACCAGGACACGCTACAGAAGACTGCAGACAATTAAAACAACGAAACACATACAGAGAAAATCCACGCGACACATATTCACACGACCGCTATAGACACAATTCACGCGACAGATACAATACACGCGACAGATACGATACACGCAACGATTCACGCGACAGACTTTCACGCGACAGACTTTCACGCGATAAATACGACTCATACGATAGATACAATACATACGACAGATACGATTCACGCGACAGATACGACAGATACGATTCACGCAACAGATACGACAGATACGATTCACGCGACAGGTATAATTCACGCGACAGGTATAATTCACGCGACAGCCATAATTCACGCGATAGATACAGAAGCGATTCACGCGAAAGATTTTTATCCGACAGATATAGAAATAATTCACGCGACAGATACCAAAACGACTCACGTAATAGATATAGAAATGACTCAAACGATAGATTTTCACGGAGAAATTACCGAGACGACTCACGTAACAGGTACAGAGACAATTCATACGATAGATTCTCGCAAGGAAATTTTAGAGACAACTCACGCGATAGATACCCTAGAAATAACATAGACGCTGAAAGAAACAGATCACAGGACCGATACAAAAGCGACAGGCACGGGACATACGACACCGGAAACACTTCACGCGATAGACGCACGAATAACGACGAGACCGAGACTAAAAGACGTAACGTTTCGACTTCACGAAATAACAGCCCTACAGACATTGACAAAAACACAGAAGATTTAAAAAACTTGAAAATCGCTTCTCGAGAGAGCGCGACGAGAAGCAACTAAAAAAGGCGCAAGAAACAGTTAGAAACACTATAATAAAACACACGAACATTTCTCACACCACACATCAAAATTATAAACCACCTTCAATAATAATAAGTTCACCAGATTTAAATAGCGAAAGAGCGACATTTTTTATAGACACCGGTGCAGAAATAAATTTAATAAAAATCGATAAAATTTCTTACGACACACAAATTCACAGTAACATCATTTACGAACTTTCGGGTATTACAGACGGAAAAACAAAAACGTTAGGCATGGTCATTATAAATTTTCAAGGGATACCGACAGAATTTCATGCAATAAAAAATTCCTTCCCTATTATGGAAGATGGATTATTAGGCGACGCATTCTTCAAACAAACACAATCGGATATTTTATATTCAAAAGCTTGTATAATCTTCAAAAACGAAATAATTCCATTTTCGACACGAGAAATAATTTCAATTCCGGCCAGATCAAAAATGCAGGCACTTATTCGGTTAAAACCTACGAATCTCCATGAAGGATATATAGAAAAAATTAAAACAGACACGGGTCTTTACTTCGGAAACGCACTTGTAAAAAACACAAACAACACAACATATTTACACATCATCAACACAAACCAACAAGCAGTAGAAATCGAAATTCCAACTTTAGAACTCCAACCTATCGAAAAAATAATAACACTACAATCAGAAAACCAGGATTCGCAACATATTCCACCGGAATATGAAGCAGAAATCCACGCGATAAATGTTAAGCAACACGAAGATCGATTTCAAAAACTGAAACCGTTCCTTCACCTAGAAAACTTAAACGAAAACGAAAAAAATCATGTCCTTCAGTTGGTATCTAAATATCTACATTTATTTTACATTCCGGGAGATAAATTAGGTCACACAGAAACAATAAAACACAAAATCATAACCACGGACGAAAGCCCGATAAACATAAAACAATATCGCTACCCACAATTACATAAAACGGAAATTCAAAATCAAGTTCAAAATTTATTAGAAAAAGAAATAATTCAACCGTCAATATCCCCATATAATTCACCAGTCTGGATAGTTCCAAAAAAAAGTGACTCGCAGAATAATAAAAAATGGCGTATGGTAATAGATTTTAGAAAATTGAATGAAAAAACTATCATGGATGCATATCCACTACCAAATATTGTTGATATTTTAGACCAATTAGGAAACGCACATTATTTCTCAATTTTCGATTTGGCTTCTGGGTTTCACCAAATCGAAATGCACCTAAAGGATAAGCAAAAAACTGCTTTTTCAACACAAAACGGTCACTACGAATTCAATCGAATGCCATTCGGACTAAAAAATGCACCGGCAACCTTTCAAAGGCTTATGGATATTGTTTTAACGGGACTTCAGGGCAGCGATTTATTTGTATATTTGGACGATATTGTAATCTATTCAAACACCCTTTCGGAACACGCAACCAAATTTCATTGACTAGCGAAACGTTTAACGGAAGCGGGACTAACCTTACAAACGGATAAATGCCAATTTTTAAGAAAGGAAGTAACTTATTTAGGACACACTATCACTGAGCACGGTGTAAAACCGAATTCGGACATAATCGACGCTGTAAAAGATTATCCGGTACCATCAAGTAGGAAAAATATTCGTCAATTTCTGGGACTAGCGGGGTACTACAGACGTTTCATAAAAAACTACGCAAAAATTGCAATACCGTTAACCAAATTACTTAAGAAAACTGTTGAATTCAAATGGACGGAGGAAGCACAAAAAGCATTTAATTATTTGAAGACAAAAATTCTCGAACGACCTATTTTACGCTATCCAAATTTCGAAAAACACTTTACACTCACAACCGATGCATCCGACTACGCAATGGGCGCAGTATTGAGTCAAGAACACGAAAAATTTAACCATCCAGTTGCATTTTATTCAAAAACATTCTCCAAAGCCGAACAATCATACGACGCAATGCGTAAGGAATTATTGGCAATAATAAATTCAATAGAACATTTTCGACCATATCTATACGGGCGACGCTTCACACTTATAACAGATAATAGAGCATTAACATATTTAAAAAATAAAACAAATCTTCCGCAACAATTACAACGTTGGCAAATAACACTAAACGATTATGATTTCGAAATTATTCACCAACCAGGAAAATTAAATTGTGTCGCCGACACACTATCTAGAAATCCAGCGAATATTATGCCAATTAGGCCCAGAAACAGTTCAACAGAAAGCGCAGAATCACCGGAATATAAAAAAATTAAAAAATTTCACCAGCCAAACACACGTCAACATCCAACCTCAAACAGTTCAACAGAAAGCGCAGAATCACCGGAATATAAAAAAATTAAAGAATTTCACCAGCCAAAAACACGTCAACGTTCAATTTCAAATAGTTCAACCGAAACTGCGGAATCACCGGAGCTCAAGAAAAGTAAAGATTTTCATCAACCTAACACACGAAAATATTCAAGTATAGGCGAATCATCTGACAACCCAGCAGACAAAAAGAAACCACACACTTACATGACAGATACACTTAACACACGAGACGGAACCGGGCGCGGACACAAGGAGAGCACACACACCAAGGTCGATACGGAAATCGACAACGACAACTACGATTCACCATTTTCTGACGACGAAAATGAGGACCAATTAGAAAAACAAACACGGCAACGCACAAAGGACACGCATAGGAGGAAAAGCAAAACAAAACCCCACACGGAAAAATATTCAAGTCAAGAGGCACTGGAAAAAGAACAAATACAACCAAATAACTCGCCACAAGCCACAGCCACAAGGGAACCGAGCTTCGAAGTACCCGAGACACACAACGAAAACGCTACACACACACTTCCAAACGACAAAACACATCCTACGGAGATACACGCCCAGCAGCTCATAGACACGCTCACAGACGGCAACACAACGCTCCAGGATCCACACGTCAAGGAAGTAAACAGCAACGTTGTACAACCGGAACACAGCTCGCAGTCACCAAAAATCGAAACAACGACTCAACCAAAAATTAATTTGGAGAACGAGAATTTAGCGCAACAAAGCATACAACCAAATTTTAGATCACCATCCCAAAGTCGCACAGACCAAACACCAATCACACCAGCCTTTCGATCACCACCATTTAAAATAGGAAGTGCATCCGACACCATCTCTGCATTGGAAACAACTCCAGCTAAATCAACGGAAACGAATATTGGCAGCGATATAGAAAACAAATCGGATAATACATATTACCAACCATCACAATACCACAGAAAAAGAATAACACAACCCCACACACACATAGAAACAAGAAACGCGACAATTACGGACGACATAACGCTACAAAATAATATTACAGTTACACAAAAACACTTTTTGACAAAAAAAGATAATATAGCTTATTTTCTCTCAGCTGATTGTGCAACAGACACAATGGTAACAAAAGTACTTATTGCAAAAGGAAAAATAGATCAGGAATCACTCCTAGAAACTAACCCACAAATTGGAGAATTATTAATTACACGTTGTGGTATGACATGCTATTTTGGAATGGTTTGCAAAAAGAAACATACAGATTCAAATAATTTAGACACTATAAAGAAATGCCTAGAGACACTAACAAAAATATTAAGGAAACTCGAACTTACGTCCTGCACAATTTCAAAAGACCCTCAAATTCTCGACACACTAACATGGTCCCACATTAAAACACTCATACGACTATACACTCTAAACTCAAACATATCAATCACTCTTTGTGAAGGAATTTTAACTGTTCCTCCTTTAAAAAACAGACAGCAAATAATTAAAGAATCACACGAGTCAACAATTGGCGGACACAAAGGAATAAAAAAGACGTATGATAGGATACGCTCGCAGTATTATTGGAAAGGAATGAAAATCGATATTAGAGCCTTTATTAAATACTGTTTCGACTGCCAGAAAAATAAATTAGTACGTGTAAAAAATAAAGCTCCAATGATAATCACAGATACGCCAACAGAACCTTTTGATAAAGTTGCAATAGACATATGCGGTCCTTTTCGGAAAACAAAAAACGGAAACGAGTATATACTAACAATCATGGATCTTTTTAGTAAATTTAGCCTTGCTATCCCTCTGAAACAACAAACAACAGTGGAAGTAGCTAGAGCCCTGGCCACAAACTTAATTTGTATATTTGGCACACCTCGCGCAATTTTATCAGATCAAGGTCGAAATTTTATGTCTGAAATATTTAAAGAATTTACAAACCTTTTCGGAATAAAACATTATAAAACATCAGCATATCATCCACAATCAAACGGTGCTCTTGAAAGAAGTCACCATACACTAGTAGAATATTTGAAACACTATATAAACGAACAACACGACTGGGATGAATGGCTTCCATTTGCCACATTTTCACATAACACGGGAATACACGAAACTACCGGGATCAGCCCATACGAACTCATATTCGGCACAGAAGCACGTACACCATCCGAATTCCCTCCATTAGAAAAATTGATAACATATGACGACTATCTCACTAATTTAGTCGGACAATTAAAAAACACACGACAGACAGTAGTCGAGAAACAATTACGGTTCAAGGAAAAAACGAAACAGTATTATGACAGGAAAGCAAAACAAATAAATTTTTCACCAGGCCAACTCATATTTCTCATTCGCGAACCAAAAACGGATAAATTGCAAAGTAACTACCTAGGACCGTTTAAGATAGTACGAGTGTTAGACAAAAACAATCTAGAAATAAAAATAGCAGAAAACAAAACAAAGATAGTTCACATAGACAAAGTAAAATTGGCACATGTTACAGATGCTGCGCGTATGCGCTAGACACCGGCGATGGTGTACAAATTACACCATTAACACGGAATCCAGGGTTGTACTCTGAGGCACTAGGAACACTGAGATCGTCCCATGTAACATGGACACTTCTCATACACGTAAACACAAACGGACTTTCTACTAGACGACTACAAATTTTGGAAAACTTAACCGCAGTAAAACATTACTGCCACCTCCTTGGCACAGGCTGTTTAATCACAGGACAGCTGACGACAATAGATGCAAGATTAAGGACCATCCAAAACACAGAAGCAATTTTGCAAGAACTCATACCATACCCTCACGACACAGACATAAATAATAGGAAAAAACGCGCACCATTAGACTTCATAGGGAAAATTCAAAAAGCACTTTTTGGAACATTAGACACAGAAGACGGCGAAAGAATCTATAGTCAAATTAAAGCAACAGCAGAAAACACAGCCGAACTCGCGGAAATAGTTGAAAATCAAACACATATAATTAGATCAGGCTTCGATATCACCCGTAAACAAGTTAAATCACTAACAGAAACAGTAGAAAAAGAAATGGCAGGCATAGACGTCGCACTCCTCGCACTCCGTACTAAAACATCGGTTTTACGACAAGACCAGAAGGCTATCCACTACGTAACAGAAATCGACGAAAGTCTAATGGAATTAGAATTTGACACTAACACACTCATAAACGCAATTCTTTTCGCGAAAACAGGACAAATCCATCCACAAATACTTAATCCGAAACAAATTTTACACAGTGCTCAAATAATACAAACAAGAACACCTAATATGGAATTACCAATATCACTCAATACAAAACACATACCAAATTTAATTCAACTAGCGAACCTAGTAATCTTTCACAAACACGACAAGTTAATCTATGTCCTGAAATTCCCATTATTAGATCACACAATATACAAACTATATAGACACTTACCAGTCCCAGTACACCAGAACGACGGAATAAATGGCACACGATTTGCATTCATACAACCCTTTGTTAAACACACAGCAATTTCAGAAAATTTTGAAACATATTTTAACATACCACATTTGGAATCATGTAAAATTGACAATTCACGGTATATTTGCACTCAACCTAATCCAGCACAACGCATTAATAAAAATGCGGAATGTGAAGTACAACTGGTAGTAAACCCCCAATTCAAAAATTTAGGAATTTGCGACATTCGTCTTAAAACACTCAAACAAACCTACTGGTCAAAAATTGAAAACAGTAATATCTGGTTATATGCAGCCCCAGAAAAAGAAAATTTATACGTCACTTGTAGCGATCACAAAACTTTTGTTAACACTATACAAAACACAGGAGTAATACAAATTTCACCAACATGCCACGCGAGAACACAGACAACAACACTAACACCAACAGTAGAAATTACATCCTCGTTCACAATAAACCTCTCACACGCATTAACCCTGAACATAACACAAATCATGCTAAACGAAATTAAAATTCCAAACCATTTGAACATTTCAGAAATTCTAACAGAAACCGAAACACTTACACAAAGCGTTGACCAAAATAATCTTAATAATGACATAACTAGTAATGAAATATCCTTAAAAAGAGTAATCGCAAAAGCTAAAGAAATATCAGGAATGCACCATCTAAATCATAGACTGTCTTTATTAGAAACAATATTTAAATACATTGGCTACTCAATGACACCAGTACTGTTCACCTTAGGGTTACTTTGGAAATTTTCGATACCCACAAAATTATTTAGCTTCAAAGTACTCTCTCGCATACTAAATTGTTGTCGCAGCAAACAAAAAACACATAACCACAACGACACTAACGAAAACGTAGAAATGACACCAACACCCAGACCACGTACCAATGCTGAACTCAGAGACATAGTTTCGATACCATAATTCTATATATAAACACATACATTTTAATAAAAAGTCGCAAAAACGAATTCAAACATTAATAAACAACTCACATAACACATAAAATAACTTCTATTCTAGCTAAACCCCACTAACACTACTAAAAAAAAAAAAAAAAAATAAATAATAATAATGAAGTGCCTTTTATGCGGAGGAGAAATCCACATAGACATATTCGACGGACATGTAATTGATTGTTATATACAATTAAAGAAACTAACATTAGAAACTCGAAACGACTACCTGTGTCCCATATGTAAAATAGTAAAACCGAATAACGAAATAGTACAACATATACCGCACTGCGCGAAAAGAGAACTAAAAAAAATAGTACAGAACGAACAGACAACAACACAGACAACAAATACACAGACGGAGATAACCTTAGAAGATTTAGAGTATATCGAAGAATTTATGGACACAAAAACAAAAATCATTAGCTCAAGAACAATAGCTACACAAACCGAGACACAAATTCCACTAATTAAAACAGAACCGACCGAAAAACACACCATAGGGACGCAGACAGAGACACAAGCTAGAATACCATTTTTTTACAGATATTTTTAAGAAATTTTAAATAACATACAACATTGATACAAAACTAACACCAATAACAAATCCTCACCTGCAGATAAACACTAAATAAAAGAAAAAAAAAGGGAAAAAGAGAAAGACAAAATGACGACACCAAATAAGAACACCTATAGATTGGCAGACTGGAACATACCGCTCCTCCAAACACCCGGGAAACCCCCCTGCAAACACTGGTACGGACCAGGAGGAATTTTCGAAACCAAAAACGCAATACAAAAACAGACGAAACCGGACAGACAACACACAAAAGCGGACAGGCTATTTGACAAAGAAATAAACAAAATATTAGAAAATTTAGAAAAATTACACGCCTACGAAGAGAGGAAGGAATTCGAATTAGGCAGATTAAAAGATAAGGACACAATAGTCGCAAAAAGCGCCATAAAATACGAAACATTACTTAAAATCACGCAAACAAACAGACACGGACAAACACCAACACAAATTAGACGAGCAACCATACGCGGCATAACAAACAGGGACCAGACACTACTATCAAAAGCACAAAGAATCAAAGCCGGAAATCACATAAAACACTAACACTCACATTAACACAAACACGTACATTTTTCTTGTCTCTTTTTTTTTTCTCATAACACAAAATCACACACAAACACACATGTATATGTTCTAGTTCTAAAAAGTAAACATAATCATTTATATTTTTTCTGTTATATCTTTTAATAAATACTTTTATACCTCATACAGAAACGACGTTTTAATCAAGCTATAAACCCAGTTACTAATAAAGAAACAGACTATTTCAGACAAGACCACGAGACAATAAACAGGAACACTAGGGAATAACACATTAAACAAAAGCGAAGGTACCGAAAAGCAAAATTACGGTAAGGTAACTAAAAAAAAAAAAAAAAAGAAAAAAAAGAAAATAAAATAAAATACTTTCCTTCCTTACATAACACACCCATATCCACTAACATTCACACCCATTCATTACACATACTTATATATGCAATTCGACTCAACAGCCAAAACATGCAGCAGCGAGCTCTCGCTCGCCACACACACCAGACAGCAGCGAGCTCCCGCTCGCCACACACCAACACACATCATGCAGCAGCGAGCACCCGCTCGCCACACACCAACACACATCATGCAGCAGCGAGCACCCGCTCGCCACACACCAACACACATCCTGCAGCAGCGAGCTCTCGCTCGCCACACACACCAAACAGCAGCGAGCTCCCGCTCGCCACACACCATGCAGCAGCGAGCACCCGCTCGCCACACACACCAAACAGCAGCGAGCTCCCGCTCGCCACACACCAACACACACCATGCAGCAGCGAGCTCTCGCTCGCCACACACACACACACCATACAGCAGCGAGCCGCCGCTCGCCACACACCATCAGACATCGCGCATCCGATGCGGGAGCATCGGATTTTTCTAAGGGGGGGAGTGTGACGAACTCAAAACCGTGAGAACTGTTATCGCGTAACTCCGAGAATGCTGATGCACACGCTCAGCATTCGGAGAATAGGGGCGGGCCCTTAGGCGAGAGCCTCAGAGCCCAAGCCAAGACGCGACACTCTCCTCCCAGTCGCGACTCCGAACACTCGTAACAAATATATATATAGGTAAACGATTATATTACACATATGTTATCGGGAATAATTAAAAAATTGTACTTTATAAATGCACAAGTATACCCATAGGTAATCAAACGTAAGAATGGTGGCACATTCTTCTTCCCGCGGGGGAGGGGTGTTGTACCCGCGAGTCGCCTAAGCGACACAGCAGTATCGTATTCAAGGCCGCCTTCCGAAAAGGCGACCAAAAAGTAATGTATAAGCATTGCATCACCCGAGTGCCTGGACATTGCGAGTCCCGAGCCTAAGATGCAATTCAGCGATTCTCCCTTCTTAGCGCCGAACGCTAAGGAGTGGCACGCACAGAAATAAGGAAACGAATAGACAGATCATCGAGAGCGAGCAAAGAGTTAGGAGGGTTACTTGTGCCTCACCTATAACCGGTTATTTTAATAAAAGTCATACTTATACTCCAGAAGAATCTGATCTATACCTCAGACACCACCTTCCTTCCGCTTCCAAAGATAACCGGTAGCCGGCTTACGAGCGCGGGTACAACATAAGTTTTTGAAGTCTTAGCACAGTTTCGATACAACACCGAACGAAGTAATAATGTTATAAAAGTGTTAATAATAAAGTGTACTGTCATATGGCCCGTGTAACGTAGCCAATATGTTTATAAGGCCCACGGCGGAAAAAGATTGGGTACCACTGTGTTTTTCTGAGGACGAATAGACTGCCACCAAGAGGAAGCTAAACGAGTTATTACTTCGAAAGTGTCGTTCTCTACGAAATAACGTGTTATTGTGAGGATAAATTATTTCTGTTTGAAACAAAGTTTATCAAACATTTTTGAGCGATAAATATACACGTTAAGGTGTTTTTAATGGTCTTCATTTGTACCAATTTATTAAACATTTTGAAGAAACGCGTTATGGATGCAATGTTCATAGTGTCAATCCGAAGAAAGTTACTTTCTCGGTTCAGTTGTATAATTTCAAATTTGGTAAGTAAAGCCAGGTTTATATCCAGCATGTTAAAGTTTTTGTCCTTTCATAATAAGTATATTTTATTTTAAAGATGTGACATATTTTATAAATTCTGATAAATTATATTTTGAAAATTGTAATTCTAGGTGATCGAAAGTTTGGTTAACATTATAACCAATGTTAAGTTAAGTTATTATTCAAGTCATCTTAATACAGGAAACTCATCTTAATCGGATAGTTCGAACTCTTGGTGTCGTCACCGCTATGACAGGAATGTAACTAGAATTATCTGTTGTAAACTACGATTGCATGACCAGACCAGCATGTTAAATTTTTGGTGCTTTCATGATAAGTATATGTTATAAATTTGTCTACCACGACGGTTCTGAGGTGAGTGCCGAGCTGTTCCTCTCGGTCCGCTCTCCAGAAGACTAACGCCTTCCCCACTTCGTGGTCAGATCCTTTGTAGCCTAACTTTATCTTCATCCACGTGCGTTCTCGGTAATCGACAAGAGAGCGCCAAGCTCTTTGTCGATATATCGAAACTACGACGACGGCAATACTCGGAACGGGAGACGGCCGGGCCGTCGCCTCGTGTCGCTGGACAAAGCCCTACCGAACCTAAGCCATGCCGCCGGATTAACGTACCCGCTATCGCACTTAGGATATTCTTAAAGGCGCTACGCCGCGCGCGTAGCCCTCACAATACTAATAATTACGGAAGACCATGTCATATCGCTATTAACCGTTCTTTTTACCAATGCGTCTCTCTATGTAAAACATGCGACGCTAACACGGCCAACCTGACATGCTTCACGTTCTCGGGAAGCATCCACTCACAGATCCCCCGTTTTCTTTCTTTACACTAAATTTCTAGATCTCGGGTCGTCCACGGCTCCGCATTTCACACATGCCCTGCCGCCGTTACCAACGAGCATCTTTCCAAGAACAGCATCGTGACGTAGCTGTCCACGGCTCCGCACATCACGCGTGCCCTGCCGCCGCTACCGTCATAGACATGACGAAAAATATCGTCCACACAACAAAAACCGTGCATATTTACACGCACCTGACCATTACGTTTCTCTCGCGAAAATTCTCAATCAATATCATTGATATACTTATTCGCTAACACGTGTCATCCTCGCCTTCAAAACAAGCCTCTTCACCCCCTTCCCATTCTCCTTCCCAAGGGCGTAATCGATCCTTGGGCGCAACTTGCGGTCTGCCACTTTTCCCCAAAATTTCGTATCGATCATTTTCTAGGATTTTTATAATTTTAAAAGGACCTAAATACTTTAGCTCTAATTTTGCTCTCCTAGTATCGCTCGGTTTAACAAAAACTGTATCGCCTTCTTTATAGGTTACATTGCATCGACGTTTCTTGTCAAACAAATCATTTTGAGCTTGAGCGTTTGCTCTTAACCTTTCAGCTGCTAATTCGCGATCACGAGCAACATCTATTCTTTCGTCCGCGTCAGGTAACTCGCGTTCAGCTAAGCTCGCGCTTCCCACGCTTGCCTCGACACCGAATAATAGTCGACAAGGCGAGAATCCCGTGGATTTTTGGATCGTTGTATTCAGCGTTGCTTGTAATTTAGGAATTTTGTTCGGCCATTCTGATAATTTCTTTAATTGGATTGTGAGCAAATTCGTAACTGTTGCCACATATCTTTCGACCTGCCCGTTTGCCCTAGGTGCTCCCGTGGCAATTAAATGAAGTTCAACTCCTTGTTGTTTAATGAATTGCGTTAACGGTTTATACGTAAAATTAGTAGCTCTATCTAAAACGACGACACGCGGCGTACAAAAGAGCGTCAGTCTATCACGGAAAACTTGCAATGTTTCTGGGCCACTCAATGTTTTTAATGGAATTAATTGAATATATTTCGTGAAAGAATCTACAATGAGCAATAAATGTTTATATCCTTCTTTGGAGTCTTCGAATGGTCCTACAGAATCACAGTGAATTATATCAAAAGGTATTGGTCGTTTGTCTATGGAGTACAGAAAACCCTCCTTCGGGCCAGTATGGCGTTTCGCTACGGTACACGTTATGCAATGTTTTAGATACTTCCGCACGAATCCTCGCATTCCCGGGAACCAGTAACGTTTCGCGACTTTATCGTACGTTTTCTCTAAGCCTACGTGGCAGTTATCGTCATGATATAAACGTAAAAGTCCGATTCGACTTCCCTTAGGTACATAACTACGCAAAACGATACGACCTGAATCATTCGTTACCTTTCTGCACAATACTCCGTCCCTAACTTCATAATCGGTAGACGCGGTATCTCCGTTATTTACGCGATCTATTAAGGTCCGAGTGTCTTCGTCATTCCTCTGAGCTATCTCCAACCATGAACCCTCGCAAATAGCGTTAACGTGATAATCTTTAGTCGGATTACGGCTCAAATAATCCACGTGTTCTACGTATTTTCCTTTCCGATATTCTAATTCAAAATCAAAATCCTGCAAGTAGACCCACCACCTTGCTACACGAGGTAACAAATCACGTTTGTTTTGCGTTGCCTTTGTAGCATTGCAATCAGTTACAATTTTAAACCTTATACCTAACAAATACACACGAAAGTGTTTCAAGGCGTTCACGATTGCAAGCGTTTCTAATTCGTAGGAATGGTAGCGCGATTCTGCTGGGGCAGTCCGCCTACTAAAATAAGCCACGACTTTCAATTGTCCTTCAACGCGCTGAAACAATATCGCCCCATATCCTATTGAACTCGCGTCCGTATGCAACTCCGTTTCTCTTTTATGATTGAAAATCGTCAACAGGGGTTCGTCGCTCAGTTTTTCCAAGACGTAACTTCGTGCTCGCTCTTGTTCCTCCCCCCACACCCAGGGTTCTCCGGCCTTGGTCAGTCGCGTAATACACGCAGTCCTCGACGCGAATTCGGGGATAAATTTGCGAAAATAGCTCGCCAATCCCATAAACTGACGTGCTTGTTTCACGTTAATTGGCACAGCGGCCTCCAACAACGCACGTACCTTTGCTTTACCTGGTTTTACGCCTTCAGCTGAAACCTCTCTACCTAAATATTCCACCGACCGTTGCAAAAATTTGCATTTCTTGACGTTCAAAGAAAAACCTGCTACCGACAGCGCATGTAACACCCTTTCTAATTTTTCTAATCCTTCCTCGACTGTCTGAGAAGGGATAAGTACGTCGTCTAAATATACTAACACGTCTTTATTTCGTAACGTTCCCAGAGCCTTATTAATTGCTCGTTGAAATACAGCAGGTGCATTCGCCAACCCGAACGGCATGCGCAAAAATTCATAATGCCCATCAGGCGTAATAAATGCAGTTTTTTCGATTGAATCTCGTGCTATCGGGATTTGATAAAATCCGGAAGCCATATCTAAGACGGTAAAATATTTTCCTTCGCCCAACCGATCAAGCTGGTCCTCTATCAGGGGTAACGGATACCGATCTTTCGATGTAATTCTATTAAGAGCACGATAATCTACGCACATGCGATCCGTCCCGTCCTTTTTCTTTACTAAAATAATAGGACTCGCATACGACGACGCACTCTCTCTAACGATACTTTGATCTATTAGTTCGTTAATAATTTGCCTTACTTTCTCGCGTTCAACAAAAGACAATCTATACGGTTGATAATTTATTGCTTTCTCGCTTTGAGTTACAATGTGCATTTCAGTCGTAGTAACATTACCGACAAAGTTCGTTTTAGTGATCATTCCTCTATACTTATCGAGCAGCATCTCCAATGGCTCCTGGGCCTCCGGCACTCCAGAAACTATAACGTTACATTCGGGTGCGTTCTGCTGACGTTCTGACGACGATCCCAAGACCCGTACCAGCCTGGTTCCATCACAGTCAGTCACCATACGGATGTCCTTGAGCGCCACAGCATTTTTCCCCACGATGGCGTCATAGTGCATGTTGTCATTCTCCATGACGTATAAGTCCAGATCCAGAGAAACGTCCCCGGCTCGCAGTAGCGCCGTTGTTCGGCCCATCGTTCGTGTCGATGTTTGTCCGATCGTCCCAATCTGTACCGAGCACGGCTCGATTTTACAACCGGCCCGTTTCGCAACACGTTCTCTCAGAAGAGAGCAGTCAGCACCGCTATCCATGAGACAGTCTATCATCAAATCTTGGATCCGAATCGGTGTAACTTTACGTTCCGTTCGCTGGCAGAGATTTACTTCTGGAACGGCACGGCTCGGAGGTACACGGGCGGAGCGTTGCTTAGCCCAGCATTGCGCCTCGAGATGGCCCTTCTTTTTGCAATGATTGCAAGTAAGCGCCTTCTGGTCGTGTGCTACCTTCCTTCTTTTAGGACAGTGTTTCTGTTTATGCCCTATTTCGTTGCACTGATAGCATCTTCGTTCCGTCGGCGGACGGCTCACGGCCTCACGACCGATCGGTTCCTTGCGTTTCGGCGGCTTGACGAATTGCGATATCCCCGTGATGAGTGAGGCTCGCGTGGGGTAGCTCCCGCTTATCATGGCTTGACGGACGTTGGGATCCTCGATCGTCGTTATAACTAATTCATTAAGCTCGTCTGTCTTGAAGGCGACTCGCGTCTGGCTCAGATAATCTAACTTTTTGCGAGCATATTCCGCATAGGTCGTCGCAGCATCACTCGTATAAGCCAACGCTCGCTTCAGACACTCGTGTAGCTTCTTTTGCGGAACGAAGAAGGAACAAAAATCTTCCTTGAATTTTTCCCACGTTCGCGGCCTCCCTTTCCAATCAGCGTACCATGTTTTCGCCGGTCCGACGAGGGCATGCGTTGCGACGCTCAATCGAACTTGCGGGGTAGCTTCGCGCGTAATCTCCTCCACCTCGACGCACCACACATTCGCGTCGTCTCCTAGTTTTTCGCCACTAAATTCCGGCACCGCGTCTAAGAGTACGTTCGATCCGACAGAGTTAGAAACCGACGGAACCGAGTTTAAACCTTTCGCGATCTGTGCCATTACTTGGCGAACAATCTCCTCCACGGTCGGAACGGTATTCTCACCCTCCATTTTACAAATCGACAGATAATTGTTCGATATATATTTTTTCGCTTTTCGCGTTGTTCACTTCACAACAATACAGTTCGCACACAGTTCACAACAACGAAGAAACGATTGACCGCACTGGTAAAGCTCGTAAAGGTTGCTATATCCCACTTCTGATGTTATAAATTTGTCTACCACGACGGTTCTGAGGTGAGTGCCGAGCTGTTCCTCTCGGTCCGCTCTCCAGAAGACTAACGCCTTCCCCACTTCGTGGTCAGATCCTTTGTAGCCTAACTTTATCTTCATCCACGTGCGTTCTCGGTAATCGACAAGAGAGCGCCAAGCTCTTTGTCGATATATCGAAATTACGACGACGGCAATACTCGGAACGGGAGACGGCCGGGCCGTCGCCTCGTGTCGCTGGACAAAGCCCTACCGAACCTAAGCCATGCCGCCGGATTAACGTACCCGCTATCGCACTTAGGATATTCTTAAAGGCGCTACGCCGCTCGCGTAGCCCTCACAATACTAATAATTACGGAAGACCATGTCATATCGCTATTAACCGTTCTTTTTACCAATGCGTCTCTCTATGTAAAACATGCGACGCTAACATATATTTTAATAAAATAAAAATATTTTATTTTATTTTAATGATGTCAGATACTTTATAAATTCGGATAAATTATTTGTAGATTGATATGGAACAAATAATATATAGAAATTATCAATCAAGGAGTAACGGTTCAAAAATTTCCAGGTAGAATGTCTGCGGAAAGAATTCCAAGAAGTTAAAACATTACTCGATTACTACGGTAGAGATGCAGTAGCATGGAGATTAACACTTGCAGAAGTTACACACATTGTATTTTGTGTTTTGTATCTTTTTTTTTTAGATTCAAAGGGTCTTTTAACATCATCTAATAATGATGCTATAATTAGTCTTGCGACTAAAGAAGTCACAGCGTGTTCACGAAAACTTCTAAAATCAACTTCTAATCAAGTATGTGGATCCAATTTAATAGTTGGTGTATTTTTATATACAGGGTGTGTTCGACCGTATAGTCATGTGCTATATCACGTTGTAGCCAGGAATAAATTGAGCCGAAATAAGTCATAAAAGGTGACATAAGGTAGGTAAGTTAACAAGTTATTAATTATAAGAGATTGGCAAATAACGACGCGCGGAAGCGGTAGGCGGCGAGCCGCGGCCATGCTAATCTAGCGGCGCGAGGCGAGTGGCGAGCCGGTAGGGCGCCCGAGATCGTCTACATACGTAGGAGATGAGCGATCGGAAGGAGCTTTCCACGAAAAAGTGACAAGTAGTGGGGCATTAACGCTCGAGCATCGAGTAGACTTTCCCTCTTCCTACCGTTCTCTGTCTTTCTCTCTCTTCCTTTCCTCCACGGCGCTACCTTACGATGGGGACACGCGCGGACTCTTTCTCTCTCCCTTCATTTCTCTCTATCTTCTACGGCTCGAGCATCGAATTGTTTACTTTCGCTCTTCCTTCCTCACTCTTTCTATCTTTCTGTTCCTTTCCTCGTCGGCGCTTCCTTACGACGGGGACTCGCTCGGACTCTCTCTCTCCCTTCCATTCTCAATTTCTTCTACGGTCGGAGCATCGCGTATACATTGTTTAAAATGTCCCCCTCTTTCTGTCACACACAACTCAATCCGTGTAACAACACTACGTGTGCGATTGCTGCGCACATTAAAGGACCTACCGGTTAGAGGCTTTAAATCCATAAATATCGCCATGCTGCCATATTATCCCTCCGAACCTTGGAAGTAAAATTGACTTTTTAAATTTTTTTACGTTTAGCTACAGGGCCCGGTCAATGACAGATGCACTCACTGGGTTTTGGTCGTCCCCCCTTTATGAAACCCCCAAAATTTCGTCAGGAAGTAAAATTGACTTTTAAAATTTTTTTACGTTTAGCTACAGGGTCCGGTCAATGACAGATGCACTCAATGGGTTTTGGTTGTCCCCCCTTTATGAAACCCCCAAAATGTCGTCAGTTTTTGCGTATATTTAGCCGTTCTCGAGATATTTGTAAATTTTTTAATTCACCCCAACCGAAATCAAACTAATTCTACAACCATGCTTGCATTAGTGACACGAACATTCAAAAACCTACTGGTTATAGGCTTTCCACCGCTAAATATCGCCATTCGGCCATATGAAATGCGTGGCCATATTATCCCTCCGAACGTTGGAAGTAAAATTGACTTTTCAAATTTTTTTACGTTTAGCCACAGGGTCCGGACAATGACAGATGCACTCAATGGGTTTTTGTTGTCCCCCCTTTATGAAACCACCAAAATTTCGTCAGTTTTTGCGTATATCTATCCGTTCACGAGATATTTGTTAATTTTTCAATTTACCGCAGACCGAAACGTGAATTTTTTAATTCATCCCAACCGAAATCAAACTAATTCTACAACCATGCTTGCATTGGTGACACGCACATTAAAGGACCTACCTGTTAGAGGCTTTAAACCCATAAATATCGCCATGCGGCCATATGAAATGCGTGGCCATATTATCCTTCCGAACGTTGGAAGTAAAATTGACTTTTTAAATTTTTTTACGTTTAGCTACAGGGTCCGGTCAATGACAGATGCACTCAATGGGTTTTTGTCTTCCCCCCTTTATGAAACACCCAAAATTTCGTCAGTTTTAGCGTATCTCTAGCCGTTCTCGAGATATCTGATAATTTTTTAATTCCCCGCCGACCAAAATCAAACGAATTCTACAACCATGCCTTCATTAGTGACACGCACATTAAAGGACCTACTGGTTATAGGCTTTAAAACCATAAATATCGCCATGCGGCCATATCAAATGCATGGCCATATTACCCTTCCGAACCTAGGAAGTAAAATCTACTTTTTAAATTTTTTTACGTTTAGCTACAGGGTCCGGTCAATGACAGATGCACTCAATGGGTTTTGTTCATCCCTTCTTTATGAAACCCCCAAAATTTCGTCAGTTTTTTCGTATCTCTAGCCGTTCTCGAGATATCTGCAATTTTTTGCATTCCCCGCCGACCAAAATCAAACGAACACTTCAACCATGCTTGCATTGGTGACACGCACATTAAAAGATCTACTGGTTATAGTCTTTAAACCCATAAATATCGCCATGCGGCCATATCAATTGCGTGGCCATATTATCCTTCCGAACCTAGGAAGTAAAATTGACTTTTTAAATTTTTTTACGTTTAGCTACAGGGTCCTGTCAATGACAAATGCATTCAATGGGTTTTGTTCATCCCTTCTTTATGAAACCCCCAAAATTTCGTCAGTTTTTTCGTATCTCTAGCCGTTCTCGAGATATCTGCAATTTTTTGAATTCCCCGCCGACCAAAATCAAACGAATACTTCAACTATGCTTGCATTGGTGACACGCACATTAAAGGATCTACTGGTTATAGGCTTTAAACCCATAAATATCGCCATGCGGCCATATCAAATGCGTGGCCATTATCCTTCCGAAACTTGGAAGTAAAATTGATTCTTTAAATTTTTTTACGTTTAGCTACAGGGTCCGGTCAATGACAAATGCACTCAATGGGTTTTGTTCATCCCTTCTTTATGAAACCCTCAAAATTTCGTCAGTTTTAGCGTATCTCTAATCGTTTTCGAGATATTTGTAAATTTTTTAATTCACCGCCGACCGAAACCATCGAATTCTACAACCATGCTTGCATAAATGACACGCACATTAAAAAACCTACTGGTTATAGGCTTTAAACCCATAAATATCGCCATGCGGCCATATGAAATGCGTGGCCATTATCCTTCCGAACCTTGGAAGTAAAATTGATTCTTTAAATATTTTTACGTTTAGCTTCAGGGTCCGGTCAATGACAAATGCACTCAATGGGTTTCGGTCATCCCCCCTTTATGAAACTTCCAAAATTTCGTCAGTTTTAGCGTATCTCTAGCCGTTCTCGAGATATCTGCAATTTTTTGAATTCCCCGCCGACCAAAATCAAACGAATACTTCAACTATGCTCTCATTGGTGACACGCACATTAAAGGATCTACTGGTTATAGGCTTTAAACCCATAAATATCGCCATGCGGCCATATCAAATGCGTGGCCATTATCCTTCCGAAACTTGGAAGTAAAATTGATTCTTTAAATTTTTTTACGTTTAGCTACAGGGTCCGGTCAATGACAAATGCACTCAATGGGTTTTGTTCATCCCTTCTTTATGAAACCCTCAAAATTTCGTCAGTTTTAGCGTATCTCTAATCGTTTTCGAGATATTTGTAAATTTTTTAATTCACCGCCGACCGAAACCATCGAATTCTACAACCATGCTTGCATAAATGACACGCACATTAAAAAACCTACTGGTTATAGGCTTTAAACCCATAAATATCGCCATGCGGCCATATGAAATGCGTGGCCATTATCCTTCCGAACCTTGGAAGTAAAATTGATTCTTTAAATATTTTTACGTTTAGCTTCAGGGTCCGGTCAATGACAAATGCACTCAATGGGTTTCGGTCATCCCCCCTTTATGAAACTTCCAAAATTTCGTCAGTTTTAGCGTATCTCTAGCCGTTCTCGAGATATCTGCAATTTTTTGAATTCCCCGCCGACCAAAATCAAACGAATACTTCAACTATGCTCTCATTGGTGACACGCACATTAAAGGATCTACTGGTTATAGGCTTTAAACCCATAAATATCGCCATGCGGCCATATCAAATGCGTGGCCATTATCCTTCCGAAACTTGGAAGTAAAATTGATTCTTTAAATTTTTTTACGTTTAGCTACAGGGTCCGGTCAATGACAAATGCACTCAATGGGTTTTGTTCATCCCTTCTTTATGAAACCCTCAAAATTTCGTCAGTTTTAGCGTATCTCTAGCCGTTCTCGAGATATCTGCAATTTTTTGCATTCCCCGCCGACCAAAATCAAACGAACACTTCAACCATGCTTGCATTGGTGACACGCACATTAAAAGATCTACTGGTTATAGTCTTTAAACCCATAAATATCGCCATGCGGCCATATCAAATGCATGGCCATATTACCCTTCCGAACCTAGGAAGTAAAATCTACTTTTTAAATTTTTTTACGTTTAGCTACAGGGTCCGGTCAATGACAAATGCACTCAATGGGTTTTGTTCATCCCTTCTTTATGAAACCCCCAAAATTTCGTCAGTTTTTTCGTATCTCTAGCCGTTCTCGAGATATCTGCAATTTTTTGCATTCCCCGCCGACCAAAATCAAACGAACACTTCAACCATGCTTGCATTGGTGACACGCACATTAAAAGATCTACTGGTTATAGGCTTTAAACCCATAAATATCGCCATGCGGCCATATGAAATGCGTGGCCATTATCCTTCCGAACCTTGGAAGTAAAATTGATTCTTTAAATATTTTTACGTTTAGCTTCAGGGTCCGGTCAATGACAAATGCACTCAATGGGTTTCGGTCATCCCCCCTTTATGAAACTTCTAAAATTTCGTCAGTTTTAGCGTATCTCTAGCCGTTCTCGAGATATCTGCAATTTTTTTAATTCCCCGCCGACCAAAATCAAACGAATACTTCAACTATGCTCTCATTGGTGACACGCACATTAAAGGATCTACTGGTTATAGGCTTTAAACCCATAAATATCGCCATGCGGCCATATGAAATGCGTGGCCATATTATCCTTCCGAACCTTGGAAGTAAAATTGATTCTTTAAATTTTTTTACGTTTAGCTACAGGGTCCGGTCAATGACAAATGCACTCAATGGGTTTTGTTCATCCCTTCTTTATGAAACCCTCAAAATTTCGTCAGTTTTAGCGTATCTCTAATCGTTTTCGAGATATTTGTAAATTTTTTAATTCACCGCCGACCGAAACCATCGAATTCTACAACCATGCTTGCATAAATGACACGCACATTAAAAAACCTACTGGTTATAGGCTTTAAACCCATAAATATCGCCATGCGGCCATATGAAATGCGTGGCCATTATCCTTCCGAACCTTGGAAGTAAAATTGATTCTTTAAATATTTTTACGTTTAGCTTCAGGGTCCGGTCAATGACAAATGCACTCAATGGGTTTCGGTCATCCCCCCTTTATGAATCTTCCAAAATTTCGTCAGTTTTAGCGTATCTCTAGCCGTTCTCGAGATATCTGCAATTTTTTGAATTCCCCGCCGACCAAAATCAAACGAATACTTCAACTATGCTCTCATTGGTGACACGCACATTAAAGGATCTACTGGTTATAGGCTTTAAACCCATAAATATCGCCATGCGGCCATATCAAATGCGTGGCCATTATCCTTCCGAAACTTGGAAGTAAAATTGATTCTTTAAATTTTTTTACGTTTAGCTACAGGGTCCGGTCAATGACAAATGCACTCAATGGGTTTTGTTCATCCCTTCTTTATGAAACCCTCAAAATTTCGTCAGTTTTAGCGTATCTCTAGCCGTTCTCGAGATATCTGCAATTTTTTGCATTCCCCGCCGACCAAAATCAAACGAACACTTCAACCATGCTTGCATTGGTGACACGCACATTAAAAGATCTACTGGTTATAGTCTTTAAACCCATAAATATCGCCATGCGGCCATATCAAATGCATGGCCATATTACCCTTCCGAACCTAGGAAGTAAAATCTACTTTTTAAATTTTTTTACGTTTAGCTACAGGGTCCTGTCAATGACAAATGCATTCAATGGGTTTTGTTCATCCCTTCTTTATGAAACCCTCAAAATTTCGTCAGTTTTAGCGTATCTCTAGCCGTTCTCGAGATATCTGCAATTTTTTGAATTCCCCGCCGACCAAAATCAAACGAATACTTCAACTATGCTTGCATTGGTGACACGCACATTAAAGGATCTACTGGTTATAGGCTTTAAACCCATAAATATCGCCATGCGGCCATATCAAATGCGTGGCCATTATCCTTCCGAAACTTGGAAGTAAAATTGATTCTTTAAATTTTTTTACGTTTAGCTACAGGGTCCGGTCAATGACAAATGCACTCAATGGGTTTTGTTCATCCCTTCTTTATGAAACCCTCAAAATTTCGTCAGTTTTAGCGTATCTCTAATCGTTTTCGAGATATTTGTAAATTTTTTAATTCACCGCCGACCGAAACCATCGAATTCTACAACCATGCTTGCATAAATGACACGCACATTAAAAAACCTACTGGTTATAGGCTTTAAACCCATAAATATCGCCATGCGGCCATATGAAATGCGTGGCCATTATCCTTCCGAACCTTGGAAGTAAAATTGATTCTTTAAATATTTTTACGTTTAGCTTCAGGGTCCGGTCAATGACAAATGCACTCAATGGGTTTCGGTCATCCCTTCTTTATGAAACCCCCAAAATTTCGTCAGTTTTTTCGTATCTCTAGCCGTTCTCGAGATATCTGCAATTTTTTGAATTCCCCGCCGACCAAAATCAAACGAATACTTCAACTATGCTTGCATTGGTGACACGCACATTAAAGGATCTACTGGTTATAGGCTTTAAACCCATAAATATCGCCATGCGGCCATATCAAATGCGTGGCCATTATCCTTCCGAAACTTGGAAGTAAAATTGATTCTTTAAATTTTTTTACGTTTAGCTTCAGGGTCCGGTCAATGGCAAATGCACTCAATGGGTTTCGGTCATCCCCCCTTTATGAAACTTCCAAAATTTCGTCAGTTTTAGCGTATCTCTAGCCGTTCTCGAGATATCTGCAATTTTTTGAATTCCCCGCCGACCAAAATCAAACGAATACTTCAACTATGCTCTCATTGGTGACACGCACATTAAAGGATCTACTGGTTATAGGCTTTAAACCCATAAATATCGCCATGCGGCCATATCAAATGCGTGGCCATTATCCTTCCGAAACTTGGAAGTAAAATTGATTCTTTAAATTTTTTTACGTTTAGCTACAGGGTCCGGTCAATGACAAATGCACTCAATGGGTTTTGTTCATCCCTTCTTTATGAAACCCTCAAAATTTCGTCAGTTTTAGCGTATCTCTAATCGTTCTCGAGATATTTGTAAATTTAGTAATTCACCGCCGACCGAAACCATCGAATTCTACAACCATGCTTGCATAAATGACACGCACATTAAAAAACCTACTGGTTATAGGCTTTAAACCCATAAATATCGCCATGCGGCCATATGAAATGCGTGGCCATTATCCTTCCGAACCTTGGAAGTAAAATTGATTCTTTAAATATTTTTACGTTTAGCTTCAGGGTCCGGTCAATGACAAATGCACTCAATGGGTTTCGGTCATCCCCCCTTTATGAAACTTCCAAAATTTCGTCAGTTTTAGCGTATCTCTAGCCGTTCTCGAGATATCTGCAATTTTTTGAATTCCCCGCCGACCAAAATCAAACGAATACTTCAACTATGCTCTCATTGGTGACACGCACATTAAAGGATCTACTGGTTATAGGCTTTATACCCATAAATATCGCCATGCGGCCATATCAAATGCGTGGCCATATTATCCTTCCGAACCTTGGAAGTAAAATTGATTCTTTAAATTTTTTTACGTTTAGCTACAGGGTCCGGTCAATGACAAATGCACTCAATGGGTTTTGTTCATACCTTCTTTATGAAACCCTTAAAATTTCGTCATTTTTAGCGTATCTCTAATCGTTCTCGAGATATTTGTAAATTTTTTAATTCACCGCCGACCGAAACCATCGAATTCTACAACCATGCTTGCATAAATGACACGCACATTAAAAAACCTACTGGTTATAGGCTTTAAACCCATAAATATCGCCATGCGGCCATATGAAATGCGTGGTCATTATCCTTCCGAACCTTGGAAGTAAAATTGATTCTTTAAATTTTTTTACGTTTAGCTAAAGGGTCCGGTCAATGACAAATGCACTCAATGGGTTTTGTTCATCCCCCCTTTATGAAACTTCCAAAATTTCGTCAGTTTTAGCGTATCTCTAGCCGTTCTCGAGATATCTGCAATTTTTTGAATTCCCCGCCGACCAAAATCAAACGAATACTTCAACTATGCTCTCATTGGTGACACGCACATTAAAGGATCTACTGGTTATAGGCTTTAAACCCATAAATATCGCCATGCGGCCATATCAAATGCGTGGCCATTATCCTTCCGAAACTTGGAAGTAAAATTGATTCTTTAAATTTTTTTACGTTTAGCTACAGGGTTCGGTCAATGACAAATGCACTCAATGGGTTTTGTTCATCCCTTCTTTATGAAACCCTCAAAATTTCGTCAGTTTTAGCGTATCTCTAATCGTTTTCGAGATATTCGTAAATTTTTTAATTCACCGCCGACCGAAACCATCGAATTCTACAACCATGCTTGCATAAATGACACGCACATTAAAAAACCTACTGGTTATAGGCTTTAAACCCATAAATATCGCCATGCGGCCATATGAAATGCGTGGCCATTATCCTTCCGAACCTTGGAAGTAAAATTGATTCTTTAAATATTTTTACGTTTAGCTTCAGGGTCCGGTCAATGACAAATGCACTCAATGGGTTTCGGTCATCCCTTCTTTATGAAACCCCCAAAATTTCGTCAGTTTTTTCGTATCTCTAGCCGTTCTCGAGATATCTGCAATTTTTTGAATTCCCCGCCGACCAAAATCAAACGAATACTTCAACTATGCTTGCATTGGTGACACGCACATTAAAGGATCTACTGGTTATAGGCTTTAAACCCATAAATATCGCCATGCGGCCATATCAAATGCGTGGCCATTATCCTTCCGAACCTTGGAAGTAAAATTGATTCTTTAAATTTTTTTACGTTTAGCTACAGGGTCCGGTCAATGACAAATGCACTCAATGGGTTTTGTTCATCCCTTCTTTATGAAACCCTTAAAATTTCGTCATTTTTAGCGTATCTCTAATCGTTCTCGAGATATTTGTAAATTTTTTAATTCACCGCCGACCGAAACCATCGAATTCTACAACCATGCTTGCATAAATGACACGCACATTAAAAAACCTACTGGTTATAGGCTTTAAACCCATAAATATCGCCATGCGGCCATATGAAATGCGTGGTCATTATCCTTCCGAACCTTGGAAGTAAAATTGATTCTTTAAATTTTTTTACGTTTAGCTAAAGGGTCCGGTCAATGACAAATGCACTCAATGGGTTTTGTTCATCCCCTCTTTTTGAAACCCCCAAAATTTCGTCAGTTTTAGCGTATCTCTAGCCGTTCTCGAGATATCTGCAATTTTTTGAATTCCCCGCCGACCAAAATCAAACGAATACTTCAACTATGCTTGCATTGGTGACACGCACATTAAAGGATCTACTGGTTATAGGCTTTAAACCCATAAATATCGCCATGCGGCCATATCAAATGCGTGGCCATTATCCTTCCGAAACTTGGAAGTAAAATTGATTCTTTAAATTTTTTTACGTTTAGCTACAGGGTCCGGTCAATGACAAATGCACTCAATGGGTTTTGTTCATCCCTTCTTTATGAAACCCTCAAAATTTCGTCAGTTTTAGCGTATCTCTAATCGTTCTCGAGATATTAGTAAATTTTTTAATTCACCGCCGACCAAAATCAAACGAATACTTCAACCATGCTTGCATAAATGACACGCACATTAAAAAACCTACTGGTTATAGGCTTTAAACCCATAAATATCGCCATGCGGCCATATGAAATGCGTGGTCATTATCCTTCCGAACCTTGGAAGTAAAATTGATTCTTTAAATTTTTTTACGTTTAGCTAAAGGGTCCGGTCAATGACAAATGCACTCAATGGGTTTTGTTCATCCCCTCTTTTTGAAACCCCCAAAATTTCGTCAGTTTTAGCGTATCTCTAGCCGTTCTCGAGATATCTGCAATTTTTTGAATTCCCCGCCGGCCAAAATCAAACGAATACTTCAACTATGCTTGCATTGGTGACACGCACATTAAAGGATCTACTGGTTATAGGCTTTAAACCCATAAATATCGCCATGCGGCCATATCAAATGCGTGGCCATTATCCTTCCGAAACTTGGAAGTAAAATTGATTCTTTAAATTTTTTTACGTTTAGCTACAGGGTCCGGTCAATGACAAATGCACTCAATGGGTTTTGTTCATCCCTTCTTTATGAAACCCTCAAAATTTCGTCAGTTTTAGCGTATCTCTAATCGTTCTCGAGATATTAGTAAATTTTTTAATTCACCGCCGACCAAAATCAAACGAATACTTCAACCATGCTTGCATTGGTGACACGCACATTAAAGGATCCACTGGTTATAGGATTTAAACCCATAAATATCGCCATGCGGCCATATCAAATGCGTGGCCATTATCCTTCCGAAACTTGGAAGTAAAATTGATTCTTTAAATTTTTTTACGTTTAGCTACAGGGTCCGGTCAATGACAAATGCACTCAATGGGTTTTGTTCATCCCTTCTTTATGAAACCCTCAAAATTTCGTCAGTTTTAGCGTATCTCTAATCGTTCTCGAGATATTAGTAAATTTTTTAATTCACCGCCGACCAAAATCAAACGAATACTTCAACCATGCTTGCATTGGTGACACGCACATTAAAGGATCCACTGGTTATAGGCTTTAAACTCATAAATATCGCCATGCGGCCATATCAATTGCGTGGCCATATTATCCTTCCGATCCTAGGAAGTAAAATTGACTTTTTAAATTTTTTTACGTTTAGCTACAGGGTCCGGTCAATGACAAATGCATTCAATGGGTTTTGTTCATCCCTTCTTTATGAAACCCTCAAAATTTCGTCAGTTTTAGCGTATCTCTAATCGTTCTCGAGATATCTGCAATTTTTTGAATTCCCCGCCGACCAAAATCAAACGAATACTTCAACCATGCTTGTTTTGGTGACACGCACATTAAAGGATCTACTGGTTATAGGCTTTAAACCCATAAATATCGCCATGCGGCCATATCAAATGCGTGGCCATTATCCTTCCGAAACTTGGAAGTAAAATTGATTCTTTAAATTTTTTTACGTTTAGCTACAGGGTCCGGTCAATGACAAATGCACTCAATGGGTTTTGTTCATCCCTTCTTTATGAAACCCTCAAAATTTCGTCAGTTTTAGCGTATCTCTAATCGTTCTCGAGATATTTGTAAATTTTTTAATTCACCGCCGACCGAAACCATCGAATTCTACAACCATGCTTGCATAAATGACACGCACATTAAAAAACCTACTGGTTATAGGCTTTAAACCCATAAATATCGCCATGCGGCCATATGAAATGCGTGGTCATTATCCTTCCGAACCTTGGAAGTAAAATTGATTCTTTAAATTTTTTTACGTTTAGCTAAAGGGTCCGGTCAATGACAAATGCACTCAATGGGTTTTGTTCATCCCCTCTTTTTGAAACCCCCAAAATTTCGTCAGTTTTAGCGTATCTCTAGCCGTTCTCGAGATATCTGCAATTTTTTGAATTCCCCGCCGACCAAAATCAAACGAATACTTCAACTATGCTTGCATTGGTGACACGCACATTAAAGGATCTACTGGTTATAGGCTTTAAACCCATAAATATCGCCATGCGGCCATATCAAATGCGTGGCCATTATCCTTCCGAAACTTGGAAGTAAAATTGATTCTTTAAATTTTTTTACGTTTAGCTACAGGGTCCGGTCAATGACAAATGCACTCAATGGGTTTTGTTCATCCCTTCTTTATGAAACCCTCAAAATTTCGTCAGTTTTAGCGTATCTCTAATCGTTCTCGAGATATTTGTAAATTTTTTAATTCACCGCCGACCAAAATCAAACGAATACTTCAACCATGCTTGCATTGGTGACACGCACATTAAAGGATCCACTGGTTATAGGCTTTAAACTCATAAATATCGCCATGCGGCCATATCAATTGCGTGGCCATATTATCCTTCCGATCCTAGGAAGTAAAATTGACTTTTTAAATTTTTTTACGTTTAGCTACAGGGTCCGGTCAATGACAAATGCATTCAATGGGTTTTGTTCATCCCTTCTTTATGAAACCCTCAAAATTTCGTCAGTTTTAGCGTATCTCTAATCGTTCTCGAGATATCTGCAATTTTTTGAATTCCCCGCCGACCAAAATCAAACGAATACTTCAACCATGCTTGTTTTGGTGACACGCACATTAAAGGATCTACTGGTTATAGGCTTTAAACCCATAAATATCGCCATGCGGCCATATCAAATGCGTGGCCATTATCCTTCCGAAACTTGGAAGTAAAATTGATTCTTTAAATTTTTTTACGTTTAGCTACAGGGTCCGGTCAATGACAAATGCACTCAATGGGTTTTGTTCATCCCTTCTTTATGAAACCCTCAAAATTTCGTCAGTTTTAGCGTATCTCTAATCGTTCTCGAGATATTTGTAAATTTTTTAATTCACCGCCGACCGAAACCATCGAATTCTACAACCATGCTTGCATAAATGACACGCACATTAAAAAACCTACTGGTTATAGGCTTTAAACCCATAAATATCGCCATGCGGCCATATGAAATGCGTGGTCATTATCCTTCCGAACCTTGGAAGTAAAATTGATTCTTTAAATTTTTTTACGTTTAGCTAAAGGGTCCGGTCAATGACAAATGCACTCAATGGGTTTTGTTCATCCCTTCTTTATGAAACCCCCAAAATTTCGTCAGTTTTTTCGTATCTCTAGCCGTTCTCGAGATATCTGCAATTTTTTGAATTCCCCGCCGACCAAAATCAAACGAATACTTCAACTATGCTTGCATAAATGACACGCACATTAAAAAACCTACTGGTTATAGGCTTTAAACCCATAAATATCGCCATGCGGCCATATGAAATGCGTGGTCATTATCCTTCCGAACCTTGGAAGTAAAATTGATTCTTTAAATTTTTTTACGTTTAGCTAAAGGGTCCGGTCAATGACAAATGCACTCAATGGGTTTTGTTCATCCCCTCTTTTTGAAACCCCCAAAATTTCGTCAGTTTTAGCGTATCTCTAATCGTTCTCGAGATATTTGTAAATTTTTTAATTCACCGCCGACCGAAACCATCGAATTCTACAACCATGCTTGCATAAATGACACGCACATTAAAAAACCTACTGGTTATAGGCTTTAAACCCATAAATATCGCCATGCGGCCATATCAATTGCGTGGCCATATTATCCTTCCGAACCTAGGAAGTAAAATTGACTTTTTAAATTTTTTTACGTTTAGCTACAGGGTCCTGTCAATGACAAATGCATTCAATGGGTTTTGTTCATCCCTTCTTTATGAAACCCCCAAAATTTCGTCAGTTTTTTCGTATCTCTAGCCGTTCTCGAGATATCTGCAATTTTTTGAATTCCCCGCCGACCAAAATCAAACGAATACTTCAACCATGCTTGCATTGGTGACACGCACATTAAAAGATCTACTGGTTATAGTCTTTAAACCCATAAATATCGCCATGCGGCCATATCAAATGCATGGCCATATTACCCTTCCGAACCTAGGAAGTAAAATCTACTTTTTAAATTTTTTTACGTTTAGCTACAGGGTCCTGTCAATGACAAATGCATTCAATGGGTTTTGTTCATCTCTTCTTTATGAAACCCTCAAAATTTCGTCAGTTTTAGCGTATCTCTAGCCGTTCTCGAGATATCTGCAATTTTTTGAATTCCCCGCCGACCAAAATCAAACGAATACTTCAACTATGCTTGCATTGGTGACACGCACATTAAAGGATCTACTGGTTATAGGCTTTAAACCCATAAATATCGCCATGCGGCCATATCAAATGCGTGGCCATTATCCTTCCGAAACTTGGAAGTAAAATTGATTCTTTAAATTTTTTTACGTTTAGCTACAGGGTCCGGTCAATGACAAATGCACTCAATGGGTTTTGTTCATCCCTTCTTTATGAAACCCTCAAAATTTCGTCAGTTTTAGCGTATCTCTAATCGTTTTCGAGATATTTGTAAATTTTTTAATTCACCGCCGACCGAAACCATCGAATTCTACAACCATGCTTGCATAAATGACACGCACATTAAAAAACCTACTGGTTATAGGCTTTAAACCCATAAATATCGCCATGCGGCCATATGAAATGCGTGGCCATTATCCTTCCGAACCTTGGAAGTAAAATTGATTCTTTAAATATTTTTACGTTTAGCTTCAGGGTCCGGTCAATGACAAATGCACTCAATGGGTTTCGGTCATCCCCCCTTTATGAAACTTCCAAAATTTCGTCAGTTTTAGCGTATCTCTAGCCGTTCTCGAGATATCTGCAATTTTTTGAATTCCCCGCCGACCAAAATCAAACGAATACTTCAACTATGCTCTCATTGGTGACACGCACATTAAAGGATCTACTGGTTATAGGCTTTAAACCCATAAATATCGCCATGCGGCCATATCAAATGCGTGGCCATTATCCTTCCGAAACTTGGAAGTAAAATTGATTCTTTAAATTTTTTTACGTTTAGCTACAGGGTCCGGTCAATGACAAATGCACTCAATGGGTTTTGTTCATCCCTTCTTTATGAAACCCTCAAAATTTCGTCAGTTTTAGCGTATCTCTAGCCGTTCTCGAGATATCTGCAATTTTTTGCATTCCCCGCCGACCAAAATCAAACGAACACTTCAACCATGCTTGCATTGGTGACACGCACATTAAAAGATCTACTGGTTATAGTCTTTAAACCCATAAATATCGCCATGCGGCCATATCAAATGCATGGCCATATTACCCTTCCGAACCTAGGAAGTAAAATCTACTTTTTAAATTTTTTTACGTTTAGCTACAGGGTCCTGTCAATGACAAATGCATTCAATGGGTTTTGTTCATCCCTTCTTTATGAAACCCTCAAAATTTCGTCAGTTTTAGCGTATCTCTAGCCGTTCTCGAGATATCTGCAATTTTTTGAATTCCCCGCCGACCAAAATCAAACGAATACTTCAACTATGCTTGCATTGGTGACACGCACATTAAAGGATCTACTGGTTATAGGCTTTAAACCCATAAATATCGCCATGCGGCCATATCAAATGCGTGGCCATTATCCTTCCGAAACTTGGAAGTAAAATTGATTCTTTAAATTTTTTTACGTTTAGCTACAGGGTCCGGTCAATGACAAATGCACTCAATGGGTTTTGTTCATCCCTTCTTTATGAAACCCTCAAAATTTCGTCAGTTTTAGCGTATCTCTAATCGTTTTCGAGATATTTGTAAATTTTTTAATTCACCGCCGACCGAAACCATCGAATTCTACAACCATGCTTGCATAAATGACACGCACATTAAAAAACCTACTGGTTATAGGCTTTAAACCCATAAATATCGCCATGCGGCCATATGAAATGCGTGGCCATTATCCTTCCGAACCTTGGAAGTAAAATTGATTCATTAAATATTTTTACGTTTAGCTTCAGGGTCCGGTCAATGACAAATGCACTCAATGGGTTTCGGTCATCCCCCCTTTATGAAACTTCCAAAATTTCGTCAGTTTTAGCGTATCTCTAGCCGTTCTCGAGATATCTGCAATTTTTTGAATTCCCCGCCGACCAAAATCAAACGAATACTTCAACTATGCTCTCATTGGTGACACGCACATTAAAGGATCTACTGGTTATAGGCTTTAAACCCATAAATATCGCCACGCGGCCATATCAAATGCGTGGCCATTATCCTTCCGAAACTTGGAAGTAAAATTGATTCTTTAAATTTTTTTACGTTTAGCTACAGGGTCTGGTCAATGACAAATGCACTCAATGGGTTTTGTTCATCCCTTCTTTATGAAACCCTCAAAATTTCGTCAGTTTTAGCGTATCTCTAATCGTTCTCGAGATATTTGTAAATTTAGTAATTCACCGCCGACCGAAACCATCGAATTCTACAACCATGCTTGCATAAATGACACGCACATTAAAAAACCTACTGGTTATAGGCTTTAAACCCATAAATATCGCCATGCGGCCATATGAAATGCGTGGCCATTATCCTTCCGAACCTTGGAAGTAAAATTGATTCTTTAAATATTTTTACGTTTAGCTTCAGGGTCCGGTCAATGACAAATGCACTCAATGGGTTTCGGTCATCCCCCCTTTATGAAACTTCTAAAATTTCGTCAGTTTTAGCGTATCTCTAGCCGTTCTCGAGATATCTGCAATTTTTTTAATTCCCCGCCGACCAAAATCAAACGAATACTTCAACTATGCTCTCATTGGTGACACGCACATTAAAGGATCTACTGGTTATAGGCTTTAAACCCATAAATATCGCCATGCGGCCATATGAAATGCGTGGCCATATTATCCTTCCGAACCTTGGAAGTAAAATTGATTCTTTAAATTTTTTTACGTTTAGCTACAGGGTCCGGTCAATGACAAATGCACTCAATGGGTTTTGTTCATCCCTTCTTTATGAAACCCTCAAAATTTCGTCAGTTTTAGCGTATCTCTAATCGTTTTCGAGATATTTGTAAATTTTTTAATTCACCGCCGACCGAAACCATCGAATTCTACAACCATGCTTGCATAAATGACACGCACATTAAAAAACCTACTGGTTATAGGCTTTAAACCCATAAATATCGCCATGCGGCCATATGAAATGTGTGGCCATTATCCTTCCGAACCTTGGAAGTAAAATTGATTCTTTAAATATTTTTACGTTTAGCTTCAGGGTCCGGTCAATGACAAATGCACTCAATGGGTTTCGGTCATCCCCCCTTTATGAAACTTCCAAAATTTCGTCAGTTTTAGCGTATCTCTAGCCGTTCTCGAGATATCTGCAATTTTTTGAATTCCCCGCCGACCAAAATCAAACGAATACTTCAACTATGCTCTCATTGGTGACACGCACATTAAAGGATCTACTGGTTATAGGCTTTAAACCCATAAATATCGCCATGCGGCCATATCAAATGCGTGGCCATTATCCTTCCGAAACTTGGAAGTAAAATTGATTCTTTAAATTTTTTTACGTTTAGCTACAGGGTCCGGTCAATGACAAATGCACTCAATGGGTTTTGTTCATCCCTTCTTTATGAAACCCTCAAAATTTCGTCAGTTTTAGCGTATCTCTAGCCGTTCTCGAGATATCTGCAATTTTTTGCATTCCCCGCCGACCAAAATCAAACGAACACTTCAACCATGCTTGCATTGGTGACACGCACATTAAAAGATCTACTGGTTATAGTCTTTAAACCCATAAATATCGCCATGCGGCCATATCAAATGCATGGCCATATTACCCTTCCGAACCTAGGAAGTAAAATCTACTTTTTAAATTTTTTTACGTTTAGCTACAGGGTCCTGTCAATGACAAATGCATTCAATGGGTTTTGTTCATCCCTTCTTTATGAAACCCTCAAAATTTCGTCAGTTTTAGCGTATCTCTAGCCGTTCTCGAGATATCTGCAATTTTTTGAATTCCCCGCCGACCAAAATCAAACGAATACTTCAACTATGCTTGCATTGGTGACACGCACATTAAAGGATCTACTGGTTATAGGCTTTAAACCCATAAATATCGCCATGCGGCCATATCAAATGCGTGGCCATTATCCTTCCGAAACTTGGAAGTAAAATTGATTCTTTAAATTTTTTTACGTTTAGCTACAGGGTCCGGTCAATGACAAATGCACTCAATGGGTTTTGTTCATCCCTTCTTTATGAAACCCTCAAAATTTCGTCAGTTTTAGCGTATCTCTAATCGTTTTCGAGATATTTGTAAATTTTTTAATTCACCGCCGACCGAAACCATCGAATTCTACAACCATGCTTGCATAAATGACACGCACATTAAAAAACCTACTGGTTATAGGCTTTAAACCCATAAATATCGCCATGCGGCCATATGAAATGCGTGGCCATTATCCTTCCGAACCTTGGAAGTAAAATTGATTCTTTAAATATTTTTACGTTTAGCTTCAGGGTCCGGTCAATGACAAATGCACTCAATGGGTTTCGGTCATCCCTTCTTTATGAAACCCCCAAAATTTCGTCAGTTTTTTCGTATCTCTAGCCGTTCTCGAGATATCTGCAATTTTTTGAATTCCCCGCCGACCAAAATCAAACGAATACTTCAACTATGCTTGCATTGGTGACACGCACATTAAAGGATCTACTGGTTATAGGCTTTAAACCCATAAATATCGCCATGCGGCCATATCAAATGCGTGGCCATTATCCTTCCGAAACTTGGAAGTAAAATTGATTCTTTAAATTTTTTTACGTTTAGCTTCAGGGTCCGGTCAATGACAAATGCACTCAATGGGTTTCGGTCATCCCCCCTTTATGAAACTTCCAAAATTTCGTCAGTTTTAGCGTATCTCTAGCCGTTCTCGAGATATCTGCAATTTTTTGAATTCCCCGCCGACCAAAATCAAACGAATACTTCAACTATGCTCTCATTGGTGACACGCACATTAAAGGATCTACTGGTTATAGGCTTTAAACCCATAAATATCGCCATGCGGCCATATCAAATGCGTGGCCATTATCCTTCCGAAACTTGGAAGTAAAATTGATTCTTTAAATTTTTTTACGTTTAGCTACAGGGTCCGGTCAATGACAAATGCACTCAATGGGTTTTGTTCATCCCTTCTTTATGAAACCCTCAAAATTTCGTCAGTTTTAGCGTATCTCTAATCGTTCTCGAGATATTTGTAAATTTAGTAATTCACCGCCGACCGAAACCATCGAATTCTACAACCATGCTTGCATAAATGACACGCACATTAAAAAACCTACTGGTTATAGGCTTTAAACCCATAAATATCGCCATGCGGCCATATGAAATGCGTGGCCATTATCCTTCCGAACCTTGGAAGTAAAATTGATTCTTTAAATATTTTTACGTTTAGCTTCAGGGTCCGGTCAATGACAAATGCACTCAATGGGTTTCGGTCATCCCCCCTTTATGAAACTTCCAAAATTTCGTCAGTTTTAGCGTATCTCTAGCCGTTCTCGAGATATCTGCAATTTTTTGAATTCCCCGCCGACCAAAATCAAACGAATACTTCAACTATGCTCTCATTGGTGACACGCACATTAAAGGATCTACTGGTTATAGGCTTTAAACCCATAAATATCGCCATGCGGCCATATCAAATGCGTGGCCATATTATCCTTCCGAACCTTGGAAGTAAAATTGATTCTTTAAATTTTTTTACGTTTAGCTACAGGGTCCGGTCAATGACAAATGCACTCAATGGGTTTTGTTCATACCTTCTTTATGAAACCCTTAAAATTTCGTCATTTTTAGCGTATCTCTAATCGTTCTCGAGATATTTGTAAATTTTTTAATTCACCGCCGACCGAAACCATCGAATTCTACAACCATGCTTGCATAAATGACACGCACATTAAAAAACCTACTGGTTATAGGCTTTAAACCCATAAATATCGCCATGCGGCCATATGAAATGCGTGGTCATTATCCTTCCGAACCTTGGAAGTAAAATTGATTCTTTAAATTTTTTTACGTTTAGCTAAAGGGTCCGGTCAATGACAAATGCACTCAATGGGTTTTGTTCATCCCCCCTTTATGAAACTTCCAAAATTTCGTCAGTTTTAGCGTATCTCTAGCCGTTCTCGAGATATCTGCAATTTTTTGAATTCCCCGCCGACCAAAATCAAACGAATACTTCAACTATGCTCTCATTGGTGACACGCACATTAAAGGATCTACTGGTTATAGGCTTTAAACCCATAAATATCGCCATGCGGCCATATCAAATGCGTGGCCATTATCCTTCCGAAACTTGGAAGTAAAATTGATTCTTTAAATTTTTTTACGTTTAGCTACAGGGTTCGGTCAATGACAAATGCACTCAATGGGTTTTGTTCATCCCTTCTTTATGAAACCCTCAAAATTTCGTCAGTTTTAGCGTATCTCTAATCGTTTTCGAGATATTTGTAAATTTTTTAATTCACCGCCGACCGAAACCATCGAATTCTACAACCATGCTTGCATAAATGACACGCACATTAAAAAACCTACTGGTTATAGGCTTTAAACCCATAAATATCGCCATGCGGCCATATGAAATGCGTGGCCATTATCCTTCCGAACCTTGGAAGTAAAATTGATTCTTTAAATATTTTTACGTTTAGCTTCAGGGTCCGGTCAATGACAAATGCACTCAATGGGTTTCGGTCATCCCTTCTTTATGAAACCCCCAAAATTTCGTCAGTTTTTTCGTATCTCTAGCCGTTCTCGAGATATCTGCAATTTTTTGAATTCCCCGCCGACCAAAATCAAACGAATACTTCAACTATGCTTGCATTGGTGACACGCACATTAAAGGATCTACTGGTTATAGGCTTTAAACCCATAAATATCGCCATGCGGCCATATCAAATGCGTGGCCATTATCCTTCCGAACCTTGGAAGTAAAATTGATTCTTTAAATTTTTTTACGTTTAGCTACAGGGTCCGGTCAATGACAAATGCACTCAATGGGTTTCGGTCATCCCCCCTTTATGAAACTTCCAAAATTTCGTCAGTTTTAGCGTATCTCTAGCCGTTCTCGAGATATCTGCAATTTTTTGAATTCCCCGCCGACCAAAATCAAACGAATACTTCAACTATGCTCTCATTGGTGACACGCACATTAAAGGATCTACTGGTTATAGGCTTTAAACCCATAAATATCGCCATGCGGCCATATCAAATGCGTGGCCATTATCCTTCCGAAACTTGGAAGTAAAATTGATTCTTTAAATTTTTTTACGTTTAGCTACAGGGTCCGGTCAATGACAAATGCACTCAATGGGTTTTGTTCATCCCTTCTTTATGAAACCCTCAAAATTTCGTCAGTTTTAGCGTATCTCTAATCGTTCTCGAGATATTTGTAAATTTAGTAATTCACCGCCGACCGAAACCATCGAATTCTACAACCATGCTTGCATAAATGACACGCACATTAAAAAACCTACTGGTTATAGGCTTTAAACCCATAAATATCGCCATGCGGCCATATGAAATGCGTGGCCATTATCCTTCCGAACCTTGGAAGTAAAATTGATTCTTTAAATATTTTTACGTTTAGCTTCAGGGTCCGGTCAATGACAAATGCACTCAATGGGTTTCGGTCATCCCCCCTTTATGAAACTTCCAAAATTTCGTCAGTTTTAGCGTATCTCTAGCCGTTCTCGAGATATCTGCAATTTTTTGAATTCCCCGCCGACCAAAATCAAACGAATACTTCAACTATGCTCTCATTGGTGACACGCACATTAAAGGATCTACTGGTTATAGGCTTTAAACCCATAAATATCGCCATGCGGCCATATCAAATGCGTGGCCATATTATCCTTCCGAACCTTGGAAGTAAAATTGATTCTTTAAATTTTTTTACGTTTAGCTACAGGGTCCGGTCAATGACAAATGCACTCAATGGGTTTTGTTCATACCTTCTTTATGAAACCCTTAAAATTTCGTCATTTTTAGCGTATCTCTAATCGTTCTCGAGATATTTGTAAATTTTTTAATTCACCGCCGACCGAAACCATCGAATTCTACAACCATGCTTGCATAAATGACACGCACATTAAAAAACCTACTGGTTATAGGCTTTAAACCCATAAATATCGCCATGCGGCCATATGAAATGCGTGGTCATTATCCTTCCGAACCTTGGAAGTAAAATTGATTCTTTAAATTTTTTTACGTTTAGCTAAAGGGTCCGGTCAATGACAAATGCACTCAATAGGTTTTGTTCATCCCCCCTTTATGAAACTTCCAAAATTTCGTCAGTTTTAGCGTATCTCTAGCCGTTCTCGAGATATCTGCAATTTTTTGAATTCCCCGCCGACCAAAATCAAACGAATACTTCAACTATGCTCTCATTGGTGACACGCACATTAAAGGATCTACTGGTTATAGGCTTTAAACCCATAAATATCGCCATGCGGCCATATCAAATGCGTGGCCATTATCCTTCCGAAACTTGGAAGTAAAATTGATTCTTTAAATTTTTTTACGTTTAGCTACAGGGTTCGGTCAATGACAAATGCACTCAATGGGTTTTGTTCATCCCTTCTTTATGAAACCCTCAAAATTTCGTCAGTTTTAGCGTATCTCTAATCGTTTTCGAGATATTTGTAAATTTTTTAATTCACCGCCGACCGAAACCATCGAATTCTACAACCATGCTTGCATAAATGACACGCACATTAAAAAACCTACTGGTTATAGGCTTTAAACCCATAAATATCGCCATGCGGCCATATCAAATGCGTGGCCATTATCCTTCCGAACCTTGGAAGTAAAATTGATTCTTTAAATATTTTTACGTTTAGCTTCAGGGTCCGGTCAATGACAAATGCACTCAATGGGTTTCGGTCATCCCTTCTTTATGAAACCCCCAAAATTTCGTCAGTTTTTTCGTATCTCTAGCCGTTCTCGAGATATCTGCAATTTTTTGAATTCCCCGCCGACCAAAATCAAACGAATACTTCAACTATGCTTGCATTGGTGACACGCACATTAAAGGATCTACTGGTTATAGGCTTTAAACCCATAAATATCGCCATGCGGCCATATCAAATGCGTGGCCATTATCCTTCCGAACCTTGGAAGTAAAATTGATTCTTTAAATTTTTTTACGTTTAGCTACAGGGTCCGGTCAATGACAAATGCACTCAATGGGTTTTGTTCATCCCTTCTTTATGAAACCCTTAAAATTTCGTCATTTTTAGCGTATCTCTAATCGTTCTCGAGATATTTGTAAATTTTTTAATTCACCGCCGACCGAAACCATCGAATTCTACAACCATGCTTGCATAAATGACACGCACATTAAAAAACCTACTGGTTATAGGCTTTAAACCCATAAATATCGCCATGCGGCCATATGAAATGCGTGGTCATTATCCTTCCGAACCTTGGAAGTAAAATTGATTCTTTAAATTTTTTTACGTTTAGCTAAAGGGTCCGGTCAATGACAAATGCACTCAATGGGTTTTGTTCATCCCCTCTTTTTGAAACCCCCAAAATTTCGTCAGTTTTAGCGTATCTCTAGCCGTTCTCGAGATATCTGCAATTTTTTGAATTCCCCGCCGACCAAAATCAAACGAATACTTCAACTATGCTTGCATTGGTGACACGCACATTAAAGGATCTACTGGTTATAGGCTTTAAACCCATAAATATCGCCATGCGGCCATATCAAATGCGTGGCCATTATCCTTCCGAAACTTGGAAGTAAAATTGATTCTTTAAATTTTTTTACGTTTAGCTACAGGGTCCGGTCAATGACAAATGCACTCAATGGGTTTTGTTCATCCCTTCTTTATGAAACCCTCAAAATTTCGTCAGTTTTAGCGTATCTCTAATCGTTCTCGAGATATTAGTAAATTTTTTAATTCACCGCCGACCAAAATCAAACGAATACTTCAACCATGCTTGCATAAATGACACGCACATTAAAAAACCTACTGGTTATAGGCTTTAAACCCATAAATATCGCCATGCGGCCATATGAAATGCGTGGTCATTATCCTTCCGAACCTTGGAAGTAAAATTGATTCTTTAAATTTTTTTACGTTTAGCTAAAGGGTCCGGTCAATGACAAATGCACTCAATGGGTTTTGTTCATCCCCCCTTTATGAAACTTCCAAAATTTCGTCAGTTTTAGCGTATCTCTAGCCGTTCTCGAGATATCTGCAATTTTTTGAATTCCCCGCCGACCAAAATCAAACGAATACTTCAACTATGCTCTCATTGGTGACACGCACATTAAAGGATCTACTGGTTATAGGCTTTAAACCCATAAATATCGCCATGCGGCCATATCAAATGCGTGGCCATTATCCTTCCGAAACTTGGAAGTAAAATTGATTCTTTAAATTTTTTTACGTTTAGCTACAGGGTTCGGTCAATGACAAATGCACTCAATGGGTTTTGTTCATCCCTTCTTTATGAAACCCTCAAAATTTCGTCAGTTTTAGCGTATCTCTAATCGTTCTCGAGATATTTGTAAATTTAGTAATTCACCGCCGACCGAAACCATCGAATTCTACAACCATGCTTGCATAAATGACACGCACATTAAAAAACCTACTGGTTATAGGCTTTAAACCCATAAATATCGCCATGCGGCCATATGAAATGCGTGGCCATTATCCTTCCGAACCTTGGAAGTAAAATTGATTCTTTAAATATTTTTACGTTTAGCTTCAGGGTCCGGTCAATGACAAATGCACTCAATGGGTTTCGGTCATCCCCCCTTTATGAAACTTCCAAAATTTCGTCAGTTTTAGCGTATCTCTAGCCGTTCTCGAGATATCTGCAATTTTTTGAATTCCCCGCCGACCAAAATCAAACGAATACTTCAACTATGCTCTCATTGGTGACACGCACATTAAAGGATCTACTGGTTATAGGCTTTAAACCCATAAATATCGCCATGCGGCCATATCAAATGCGTGGCCATATTATCCTTCCGAACCTTGGAAGTAAAATTGATTCTTTCAATTTTTTTACGTTTAGCTACAGGGTCCGGTCAATGACAAATGCACTCAATGGGTTTTGTTCATACCTTCTTTATGAAACCCTTAAAATTTCGTCATTTTTAGCGTATCTCTAATCGTTCTCGAGATATTTGTAAATTTTTTAATTCACCGCCGACCGAAACCATCGAATTCTACAACCATGCTTGCATAAATGACACGCACATTAAAAAACCTACTGGTTATAGGCTTTAAACCCATAAATATCGCCATGCGGCCATATGAAATGCGTGGTCATTATCCTTCCGAACCTTGGAAGTAAAATTGATTCTTTAAATTTTTTTACGTTTAGCTAAAGGGTCCGGTCAATGACAAATGCACTCAATAGGTTTTGTTCATCCCCCCTTTATGAAACTTCCAAAATTTCGTCAGTTTTAGCGTATCTCTAGCCGTTCTCGAGATATCTGCAATTTTTTGAATTCCCCGCCGACCAAAATCAAACGAATACTTCAACTATGCTCTCATTGGTGACACGCACATTAAAGGATCTACTGGTTATAGGCTTTAAACCCATAAATATCGCCATGCGGCCATATCAAATGCGTGGCCATTATCCTTCCGAAACTTGGAAGTAAAATTGATTCTTTAAATTTTTTTACGTTTAGCTACAGGGTTCGGTCAATGACAAATGCACTCAATGGGTTTTGTTCATCCCTTCTTTATGAAACCCTCAAAATTTCGTCAGTTTTAGCGTATCTCTAATCGTTTTCGAGATATTTGTAAATTTTTTAATTCACCGCCGACCGAAACCATCGAATTCTACAACCATGCTTGCATAAATGACACGCACATTAAAAAACCTACTGGTTATAGGCTTTAAACCCATAAATATCGCCATGCGGCCATATGAAATGCGTGGCCATTATCCTTCCGAACCTTGGAAGTAAAATTGATTCTTTAAATATTTTTACGTTTAGCTTCAGGGTCCGGTCAATGACAAATGCACTCAATGGGTTTCGGTCATCCCTTCTTTATGAAACCCCCAAAATTTCGTCAGTTTTTTCGTATCTCTAGCCGTTCTCGAGATATCTGCAATTTTTTGAATTCCCCGCCGACCAAAATCAAACGAATACTTCAACTATGCTTGCATTGGTGACACGCACATTAAAGGATCTACTGGTTATAGGCTTTAAACCCATAAATATCGCCATGCGGCCATATCAAATGCGTGGCCATTATCCTTCCGAACCTTGGAAGTAAAATTGATTCTTTAAATTTTTTTACGTTTAGCTACAGGGTCCGGTCAATGACAAATGCACTCAATGGGTTTTGTTCATCCCTTCTTTATGAAACCCTTAAAATTTCGTCATTTTTAGCGTATCTCTAATCGTTCTCGAGATATTTGTAAATTTTTTAATTCACCGCCGACCGAAACCATCGAATTCTACAACCATGCTTGCATAAATGACACGCACATTAAAAAACCTACTGGTTATAGGCTTTAAACCCATAAATATCGCCATGCGGCCATATGAAATGCGTGGTCATTATCCTTCCGAACCTTGGAAGTAAAATTGATTCTTTAAATTTTTTTACGTTTAGCTAAAGGGTCCGGTCAATGACAAATGCACTCAATGGGTTTTGTTCATCCCCTCTTTTTGAAACCCCCAAAATTTCGTCAGTTTTAGCGTATCTCTAGCCGTTCTCGAGATATCTGCAATTTTTTGAATTCCCCGCCGACCAAAATCAAACGAATACTTCAACTATGCTTGCATTGGTGACACGCACATTAAAGGATCTACTGGTTATAGGCTTTAAACCCATAAATATCGCCATGCGGCCATATCAAATGCGTGGCCATTATCCTTCCGAAACTTGGAAGTAAAATTGATTCTTTAAATTTTTTTACGTTTAGCTACAGGGTCCGGTCAATGACAAATGCACTCAATGGGTTTTGTTCATCCCTTCTTTATGAAACCCTCAAAATTTCGTCAGTTTTAGCGTATCTCTAATCGTTCTCGAGATATTAGTAAATTTTTTAATTCACCGCCGACCAAAATCAAACGAATACTTCAACCATGCTTGCATAAATGACACGCACATTAAAAAACCTACTGGTTATAGGCTTTAAACCCATAAATATCGCCATGCGGCCATATGAAATGCGTGGTCATTATCCTTCCGAACCTTGGAAGTAAAATTGATTCTTTAAATTTTTTTACGTTTAGCTAAAGGGTCCGGTCAATGACAAATGCACTCAATGGGTTTTGTTCATCCCCCCTTTATGAAACTTTCAAAATTTCGTCAGTTTTAGCGTATCTCTAGCCGTTCTCGAGATATCTGCAATTTTTTGAATTCCCCGCCGACCAAAATCAAACGAATACTTCAACTATGCTCTCATTGGTGACACGCACATTAAAGGATCTACTGGTTATAGGCTTTAAACCCATAAATATCGCCATGCGGCCATATCAAATGCGTGGCCATTATCCTTCCGAAACTTGGAAGTAAAATTGATTCTTTAAATTTTTTTACGTTTAGCTACAGGGTTCGGTCAATGACAAATGCACTCAATGGGTTTTGTTCATCCCTTCTTTATGAAACCCTCAAAATTTCGTCAGTTTTAGCGTATCTCTAATCGTTTTCGAGATATTTGTAAATTTTTTAATTCACCGCCGACCGAAACCATCGAATTCTACAACCATGCTTGCATAAATGACACGCACATTAAAAAACCTACTGGTTATAGGCTTTAAACCCATAAATATCGCCATGCGGCCATATGAAATGCGTGGCCATTATCCTTCCGAACCTTGGAAGTAAAATTGATTCTTTAAATATTTTTACGTTTAGCTTCAGGGTCCGGTCAATGACAAATGCACTCAATGGGTTTCGGTCATCCCTTCTTTATGAAACCCCCAAAATTTCGTCAGTTTTTTCGTATCTCTAGCCGTTCTCGAGATATCTGCAATTTTTTGAATTCCCCGCCGACCAAAATCAAACGAATACTTCAACTATGCTTGCATTGGTGACACGCACATTAAAGGATCTACTGGTTATAGGCTTTAAACCCATAAATATCGCCATGCGGCCATATCAAATGCGTGGCCATTATCCTTCCGAACCTTGGAAGTAAAATTGATTCTTTAAATTTTTTTACGTTTAGCTACAGGGTCCGGTCAATGACAAATGCACTCAATGGGTTTCGGTCATCCCCCCTTTATGTAACCCCCCAAAATTTCGTCAGTTTTAGCGTATCTCTAGCCGTTCTCGAGATATCTGCAATTTTTTGAATTCCCCGCCGACCAAAATCAAACGAATACTTCAACTATGCTCTCATTGGTGACACGCACATTAAAGGATCTACTGGTTATAGGCTTTAAACCCATAAATATCGCCATGCGGCCATATCAAATGCGTGGCTATTATCCTTCCGAAACTTGGAAGTAAAATTGATTCTTTAAATTTTTTTACGTTTAGCTACAGGGTCCGGTCAATGACAAATGCACTCAATGGGTTTTGTTCATCCCTTCTTTATGAAACCCTCAAAATTTCGTCAGTTTTAGCGTATCTCTAATCGTTCTCGAGATATTTGTAAATTTAGTAATTCACCGCCGACCGAAACCATCGAATTCTACAACCATGCTTGCATAAATGACACGCACATTAAAAAACCTACTGGTTATAGGCTTTAAACCCATAAATATCGCCATGCGGCCATATGAAATGCGTGGCCATTATCCTTCCGAACCTTGGAAGTAAAATTGATTCTTTAAATATTTTTACGTTTAGCTTCAGGGTCCGGTCAATGACAAATGCACTCAATGGGTTTCGGTCATCCCCCCTTTATGAAACTTCCAAAATTTCGTCAGTTTTAGCGTATCTCTAGCCGTTCTCGAGATATCTGCAATTTTTTGAATTCCCCGCCGACCAAAATCAAACGAATACTTCAACTATGCTCTCATTGGTGACACGCACATTAAAGGATCTACTGGTTATAGGCTTTAAACCCATAAATATCGCCATGCGGCCATATCAAATGCGTGGCCATATTATCCTTCCGAACCTTGGAAGTAAAATTGATTCTTTAAATTTTTTTACGTTTAGCTACAGGGTCCGGTCAATGACAAATGCACTCAATGGGTTTTGTTCATACCTTCTTTATGAAACCCTTAAAATTTCGTCATTTTTAGCGTATCTCTAATCGTTCTCGAGATATTTGTAAATTTTTTAATTCACCGCCGACCGAAACCATCGAATTCTACAACCATGCTTGCATAAATGACACGCACATTAAAAAACCTACTGGTTATAGGCTTTAAACCCATAAATATCGCCATGCGGCCATATGAAATGCGTGGTCATTATCCTTCCGAACCTTGGAAGTAAAATTGATTCTTTAAATTTTTTTACGTTTAGCTAAAGGGTCCGGTCAATGACAAATGCACTCAATAGGTTTTGTTCATCCCCCCTTTATGAAACTTCCAAAATTTCGTCAGTTTTAGCGTATCTCTAGCCGTTCTCGAGATATCTGCAATTTTTTGAATTCCCCGCCGACCAAAATCAAACGAATACTTCAACTATGCTCTCATTGGTGACACGCACATTAAAGGATCTACTGGTTATAGGCTTTAAACCCATAAATATCGCCATGCGGCCATATCAAATGCGTGGCCATTATCCTTCCGAAACTTGGAAGTAAAATTGATTCTTTAAATTTTTTTACGTTTAGCTACAGGGTTCGGTCAATGACAAATGCACTCAATGGGTTTTGTTCATCCCTTCTTTATGAAACCCTCAAAATTTCGTCAGTTTTAGCGTATCTCTAATCGTTTTCGAGATATTTGTAAATTTTTTAATTCACCGCCGACCGAAACCATCGAATTCTACAACCATGCTTGCATAAATGACACGCACATTAAAAAACCTACTGGTTATAGGCTTTAAACCCATAAATATCGCCATGCGGCCATATGAAATGCGTGGCCATTATCCTTCCGAACCTTGGAAGTAAAATTGATTCTTTAAATATTTTTACGTTTAGCTTCAGGGTCCGGTCAATGACAAAAGCACTCAATGGGTTTCGGTCATCCCTTCTTTATGAAACCCCCAAAATTTCGTCAGTTTTTTCGTATCTCTAGCCGTTCTCGAGATATCTGCAATTTTTTGAATTCCCCGCCGACCAAAATCAAACGAATACTTCAACTATGCTTGCATTGGTGACACGCACATTAAAGGATCTACTGGTTATAGGCTTTAAACCCATAAATATCGCCATGCGGCCATATCAAATGCGTGGCCATTATCCTTCCGAACCTTGGAAGTAAAATTGATTCTTTAAATTTTTTTACGTTTAGCTACAGGGTCCGGTCAATGACAAATGCACTCAATGGGTTTTGTTCATCCCTTCTTTATGAAACCCTTAAAATTTCGTCATTTTTAGCGTATCTCTAATCGTTCTCGAGATATTTGTAAATTTTTTAATTCACCGCCGACCGAAACCATCGAATTCTACAACCATGCTTGCATAAATGACACGCACATTAAAAAACCTACTGGTTATAGGCTTTAAACCCATAAATATCGCCATGCGGCCATATGAAATGCGTGGTCATTATCCTTCCGAACCTTGGAAGTAAAATTGATTCTTTAAATTTTTTTACGTTTAGCTAAAGGGTCCGGTCAATGACAAATGCACTCAATGGGTTTTGTTCATCCCCTCTTTTTGAAACCCCCAAAATTTCGTCAGTTTTAGCGTATCTCTAGCCGTTCTCGAGATATCTGCAATTTTTTGAATTCCCCGCCGACCAAAATCAAACGAATACTTCAACTATGCTTGCATTGGTGACACGCACATTAAAGGATCTACTGGTTATAGGCTTTAAACCCATAAATATCGCCATGCGGCCATATCAAATGCGTGGCCATTATCCTTCCGAAACTTGGAAGTAAAATTGATTCTTTAAATTTTTTTACGTTTAGCTACAGGGTCCGGTCAATGACAAATGCACTCAATGGGTTTTGTTCATCCCCTCTTTTTGAAACCCCCAAAATTTCGTCAGTTTTAGCGTATCTCTAGCCGTTCTCGAGATATCTGCAATTTTTTGAATTCCCCGCCGACCAAAATCAAACGAATACTTCAACTATGCTTGCATTGGTGACACGCACATTAAAGGATCTACTGGTTATAGGCTTTAAACCCATAAATATCGCCATGCGGCCATATCAAATGCGTGGCCATTATCCTTCCGAAACTTGGAAGTAAAATTGATTCTTTAAATTTTTTTACGTTTAGCTACAGGGTCCGGTCAATGACAAATGCACTCAATGGGTTTTGTTCATCCCTTCTTTATGAAACCCTCAAAATTTCGTCAGTTTTAGCGTATCTCTAATCGTTCTCGAGATATTAGTAAATTTTTTAATTCACCGCCGACCAAAATCAAACGAATACTTCAACCATGCTTGCATAAATGACACGCACATTAAAAAACCTACTGGTTATAGGCTTTAAACCCATAAATATCGCCATGCGGCCATATGAAATGCGTGGTCATTATCCTTCCGAACCTTGGAAGTAAAATTGATTCTTTAAATTTTTTTACGTTTAGCTACAGGGTCCGGTCAATGACAAATGCACTCAATGGGTTTTGTTCATCCCTTCTTTATGAAACCCTTAAAATTTCGTCATTTTTAGCGTATCTCTAATCGTTCTCGAGATATTTGTAAATTTTTTAATTCACCGCCGACCGAAACCATCGAATTCTACAACCATGCTTGCATAAATGACACGCACATTAAAAAATCTACTGGTTATAGGCTTTAAACCCATAAATATCGCCATGCGGCCATATGAAATGCGTGGTCATTATCCTTCCGAACCTTGGAAGTAAAATTGATTCTTTAAATTTTTTTACGTTTAGCTAAAGGGTCCGGTCAATGACAAATGCACTCAATGGGTTTTGTTCATCCCCTCTTTTTGAAACCCCCAAAATTTCGTCAGTTTTAGCGTATCTCTAGCCGTTCTCGAGATATCTGCAATTTTTTGAATTCCCCGCCGGCCAAAATCAAACGAATACTTCAACCATGCTTGCATTGGTGACACGCACATTAAAGGATCCACTGGTTATAGGATTTAAACCCATAAATATCGCCATGCGGCCATATCAAATGCGTGGCCATTATTCTTCCGAAACTTGGAAGTAAAATTGATTCTTTAAATTTTTTTACGTTTAGCTACAGGGTCCGGTCAATGACAAATGCACTCAATGGGTTTTGTTCATCCCTTCTTTATGAAACCCTCAAAATTTCGTCAGTTTTAGCGTATCTCTAATCGTTCTCGAGATATTAGTAAATTTTTTAATTCACCGCCGACCAAAATCAAACGAATACTTCAACCATGCTTGCATTGGTGACACGCACATTAAAGGATCCACTGGTTATAGGATTTAAACCCATAAATATCGCCATGCGGCCATATCAAATGCGTGGCCATTATTCTTCCGAAACTTGGAAGTAAAATTGATTCTTTAAATTTTTTTACGTTTAGCTACAGGGTCCGGTCACTGACAAATGCACTCAATGGGTTTTGTTCATCCCTTCTTTATGAAACCCTCAAAATTTCGTCAGTTTTAGCGTATCTCTAATCGTTCTCGAGATATTTGTAAATTTTTTAATTCACCGCCGACCGAAACCATCGAATTCTACAACCATGCTTGCATAAATGACACGCACATTAAAAAACCTACTGGTTATAGGCTTTAAACCCATAAATATCGCCATGCGGCCATATGAAATGCGTGGTCATTATCCTTCCGAACCTTGGAAGTAAAATTGATTCTTTAAATTTTTTTACGTTTAGCTAAAGGGTCCGGTCAATGACAAATGCACTCAATGGGTTTTGTTCATCCCCTCTTTTTGAAACCCCCAAAATTTCGTCAGTTTTAGCGTATCTCTAATCGTTCTCGAGATATTTGTAAATTTTTTAATTCACCGCCGACCGAAACCATCGAATTCTACAACCATGCTTGCATAAATGACACGCACATTAAAAAACCTACTGGTTATAGGCTTTAAACCCATAAATATCGCCATGCGGCCATATGAAATGCGTGGTCATTATCCTTCCGAACCTTGGAAGTAAAATTGATTCTTTAAATTTTTTTACGTTTAGCTAAAGGGTCCGGTCAATGACAAATGCACTCAATGGGTTTTGTTCATCCCCTCTTTTTGAAACCCCCAAAATTTCGTCAGTTTTAGCGTATCTCTAATCGTTCTCGAGATATTTGTAAATTTTTTAATTCACCGCCGACCGAAACCATCGAATTCTACAACCATGCTTGCATAAATGACACGCACATTAAAAAACCTACTGGTTATAGGCTTTAAACCCATAAATATCGCCATGCGGCCATATCAATTGCGTGGCCATATTATCCTTCCGAACCTAGGAAGTAAAATTGACTTTTTAAATTTTTTTACGTTTAGCTACAGGGTCCTGTCAATGACAAATGCATTCAATGGGTTTTGTTCATCCCTTCTTTATGAAACCCCCAAAATTTCGTCAGTTTTTTCGTATCTCTAGCCGTTCTCGAGATATCTGCAATTTTTTGAATTCCCCGCCGACCAAAATCAAACGAATACTTCAACTATGCTTGCATTGGTGACACGCACATTAAAGGATCTACTGGTTATAGGCTTTAAACCCATAAATATCGCCATGCGGCCATATCAAATGCGTGGCCATTATCCTTCCGAAACTTGGAAGTAAAATTGATTCTTTAAATTTTTTTACGTTTAGCTACAGGGTCCGGTCAATGACAAATGCACTCAATGGGTTTTGTTCATCCCTTCTTTATGAAACCCTCAAAATTTCGTCAGTTTTAGCGTATCTCTAGCCGTTCTCGAGATATCTGCAATTTTTTGCATTCCCCGCCGACCAAAATCAAACGAACACTTCAACCATGCTTGCATTGGTGACACGCACATTAAAAGATCTACTGGTTATAGTCTTTAAACCCATAAATATCGCCATGCGGCCATATCAAATGCATGGCCATATTACCCTTCCGAACCTAGGAAGTAAAATCTACTTTTTAAATTTTTTTACGTTTAGCTACAGGGTCCTGTCAATGACAAATGCATTCAATGGGTTTTGTTCATCCCTTCTTTATGAAACCCTCAAAATTTCGTCAGTTTTAGCGTATCTCTAGCCGTTCTCGAGATATCTGCAATTTTTTGAATTCCCCGCCGACCAAAATCAAACGAATACTTCAACTATGCTTGCATTGGTGACACGCACATTAAAGGATCTACTGGTTATAGGCTTTAAACCCATAAATATCGCCATGCGGCCATATCAAATGCGTGGCCATTATCCTTCCGAACCTTGGAAGTAAAATTGATTCTTTAAATTTTTTTACGTTTAGCTAAAGGGTCCGGTCAATGACAAATGCACTCAATGGGTTTTGTTCATCCCTTCTTTATGAAACCCTCAAAATTTCGTCAGTTTTAGCGTATCTCTAATCGTTTTCGAGATATTTGTAAATTTTTTAATTCACCGCCGACCGAAACCATCGAATTCTACAACCATGCTTGCATAAATGACACGCACATTAAAAAACCTACTGGTTATAGGCTTTAAACCCATAAATATCGCCATGCGGCCATATGAAATGCGTGGCCATTATCCTTCCGAACCTTGGAAGTAAAATTGATTCTTTAAATATTTTTACGTTTAGCTTCAGGGTCCGGTCAATGACAAATGCACTCAATGGGTTTCGGTCATCCCCCCTTTATGAAACTTCCAAAATTTCGTCAGTTTTAGCGTATCTCTAGCCGTTCTCGAGATATCTGCAATTTTTTGAATTCCCCGCCGACCAAAATCAAACGAATACTTCAACTATGCTCTCATTGGTGACACGCACATTAAAGGATCTACTGGTTATAGGCTTTAAACCCATAAATATCGCCATGCGGCCATATGAAATGCGTGGCCATATTATCCTTCCGAACCTTGGAAGTAAAATTGATTCTTTAAATTTTTTTACGTTTAGCTACAGGGTCCGGTCAATGACAAATGCACTCAATGGGTTTTGTTCATCCCTTCTTTATGAAACCCTTAAAATTTCGTCATTTTTAGCGTATCTCTAATCGTTCTCGAGATATTTGTAAATTTTTTAATTCACCGCCGACCGAAACCATCGAATTCTACAACCATGCTTGCATAAATGACACGCACATTAAAAAACCTACTGGTTATAGGCTTTAAACCCATAAATATCGCCATGCGGCCATATGAAATGCGTGGTCATTATCCTTCCGAACCTTGGAAGTAAAATTGATTCTTTAAATTTTTTTACGTTTAGCTAAAGGGTCCGGTCAATGACAAATGCACTCAATGGGTTTTGTTCATCCCCTCTTTTTGAAACCCCCAAAATTTCGTCAGTTTTAGCGTATCTCTAATCGTTCTCGAGATATTTGTAAATTTTTTAATTCACCGCCGACCGAAACCATCGAATTCTACAACCATGCTTGCATAAATGACACGCACATTAAAAAACCTACTGGTTATAGGCTTTAAACCCATAAATATCGCCATGCGGCCATATCAATTGCGTGGCCATATTATCCTTCCGAACCTAGGAAGTAAAATTGACTTTTTAAATTTTTTTACGTTTAGCTACAGGGTCCTGTCAATGACAAATGCATTCAATGGGTTTTGTTCATCCCTTCTTTATGAAACCCCCAAAATTTCGTCAGTTTTTTCGTATCTCTAGCCGTTCTCGAGATATCTGCAATTTTTTGAATTCCCCGCCGACCAAAATCAAACGAATACTTCAACTATGCTCTCATTGGTGACACGCACATTAAAGGATCTACTGGTTATAGGCTTTAAACCCATAAATATCGCCATGCGGCCATATCAAATGCGTGGCCATTATCCTTCCGAAACTTGGAAGTAAAATTGATTCTTTAAATTTTTTTACGTTTAGCTACAGGGTCCGGTCAATGACAAATGCACTCAATGGGTTTTGTTCATCCCTTCTTTATGAAACCCTCAAAATTTCGTCAGTTTTAGCGTATCTCTAATCGTTTTCGAGATATTTGTAAATTTTTTAATTCACCGCCGACCGAAACCATCGAATTCTACAACCATGCTTGCATAAATGACACGCACATTAAAAAACCTACTGGTTATAGGCTTTAAACCCATAAATATCGCCATGCGGCCATATGAAATGCGTGGCCATTATCCTTCCGAACCTTGGAAGTAAAATTGATTCTTTAAATATTTTTACGTTTAGCTTCAGGGTCCGGTCAATGACAAATGCACTCAATGGGTTTCGGTCATCCCCCCTTTATGAAACTTCCAAAATTTCGTCAGTTTTAGCGTATCTCTAGCCGTTCTCGAGATATCTGGATTTTTTGAATTCCCCGCCGACCAAAATCAAACGAATACTTCAACTATGCTCTCATTGGTGACACGCACATTAAAGGATCTACTGGTTATAGGCTTTAAACCCATAAATATCGCCATGCGGCCATATCAAATGCGTGGCCATTATCCTTCCGAAACTTGGAAGTAAAATTGATTCTTTAAATTTTTTTACGTTTAGCTACAGGGTCCGGTCAATGACAAATGCACTCAATGGGTTTTGTTCATCCCTTCTTTATGAAACCCTCAAAATTTCGTCAGTTTTAGCGTATCTCTAGCCGTTCTCGAGATATCTGCAATTTTTTGCATTCCCCGCCGACCAAAATCAAACGAACACTTCAACCATGCTTGCATTGGTGACACGCACATTAAAAGATCTACTGGTTATAGTCTTTAAACCCATAAATATCGCCATGCGGCCATATCAAATGCATGGCCATATTACCCTTCCGAACCTAGGAAGTAAAATCTACTTTTTAAATATTTTTACGTTTAGCCTCAGGGTCCGGTCAATGACAAATGCACTCAATGGGTTTCGGTCATCCCCCCTTTATGAAACTTCCAAAATTTCGTCAGTTTTAGCGTATCTCTAGCCGTTCTCGAGATATCTGCAATTTTTTGAATTCCCCGCCGACCAAAATCAAACGAATACTTCAACTATGCTCTCATTGGTGACACGCACATTAAAGGATCTACTGGTTATAGGCTTTAAACCCATAAATATCGCCATGCGGCCATATGAAATGCGTGGCCATATTATCCTTCCGAACCTTGGAAGTAAAATTGATTCTTTAAATTTTTTTACGTTTAGCTACAGGGTCCGGTCAATGACAAATGCACTCAATGGGTTTTGTTCATCCCTTCTTTATGAAACCCTTAAAATTTCGTCATTTTTAGCGTATCTCTAATCGTTCTCGAGATATTTGTAAATTTTTTAATTCACCGCCGACCGAAACCATCGAATTCTACAACCATGCTTGCATAAATGACACGCACATTAAAAAACCTACTGGTTATAGGCTTTAAACCCATAAATATCGCCATGCGGCCATATGAAATGCGTGGTCATTATCCTTCCGAACCTTGGAAGTAAAATTGATTCTTTAAATTTTTTTACGTTTAGCGAAAGGGTCCGGTCAATGACAAATGCACTCAATGGGTTTTGTTCATCCCCTCTTTTTGAAACCCCCAAAATTTCGTCAGTTTTAGCGTATCTCTAATCGTTCTCGAGATATTTGTAAATTTAGTAATTCACCGCCGACCGAAACCATCGAATTCTACAACCATGCTTGCATAAATGACACGCACATTAAAAAACCTACTGGTTATAGGCTTTAAACCCATAAATATCGCCATGCGGCCATATGAAATGCGTGGCCATTATCCTTCCGAACCTTGGAAGTAAAATTGATTCTTTAAATATTTTTACGTTTAGCTTCAGGGTCCGGTCAATGACAAATGCACTCAATGGGTTTCGGTCATCCCCCCTTTATGAAACTTCCAAAATTTCGTCAGTTTTAGCGTATCTCTAGCCGTTCTCGAGATATCTGCAATTTTTTGAATTCCCCGCCGACCAAAATCAAACGAATACTTCAACTATGCTCTCATTGGTGACACGCACATTAAAGGATCTACTGGTTATAGGCTTTAAACCCATAAATATCGCCATGCGGCCATATGAAATGCGTGGCCATATTATCCTTCCGAACCTAGGAAGTAAAATCTACTTTTTAAATTTTTTTACGTTTAGCTACAGGGTCCTGTCAATGACAAATGCATTCAATGGGTTTTGTTCATCCCTTCTTTATGAAACCCTCAAAATTTCGTCAGTTTTAGCGTATCTCTAGCCGTTCTCGAGATATCTGCAATTTTTTGAATTCCCCGCCGACCAAAATCAAACGAATACTTCAACTATGCTTGCATTGGTGACACGCACATTAAAGGATCTACTGGTTATAGGCTTTAAACCCATAAATATCGCCATGCGGCCATATCAAATGCGTGGCCATTATCCTTCCGAAACTTGGAAGTAAAATTGATTCTTTAAATTTTTTTACGTTTAGCTACAGGGTCCGGTCAATGACAAATGCACTCAATGGGTTTTGTTCATCCCTTCTTTATGAAACCCTCAAAATTTCGTCAGTTTTAGCGTATCTCTAATCGTTTTCGAGATATTTGTAAATTTTTTAATTCACCGCCGACCGAAACCATCGAATTCTACAACCATGCTTGCATAAATGACACGCACATTAAAAAACCTACTGGTTATAGGCTTTAAACCCATAAATATCGCCATGCGGCCATATGAAATGCGTGGCCATTATCCTTCCGAACCTTGGAAGTAAAATTGATTCTTTAAATATTTTTACGTTTAGCTTCAGGGTCCGGTCAATGACAAATGCACTCAATGGGTTTCGGTCATCCCCCCTTTATGAAACTTCCAAAATTTCGTCAGTTTTAGCGTATCTCTAGCCGTTCTCGAGATATCTGCAATTTTTTGAATTCCCCGCCGACCAAAATCAAACGAATACTTCAACTATGCTCTCATTGGTGACACGCACATTAAAGGATCTACTGGTTATAGGCTTTAAACCCATAAATATCGCCATGCGGCCATATGAAATGCGTGGCCATATTATCCTTCCGAACCTTGGAAGTAAAATTGATTCTTTAAATTTTTTTACGTTTAGCTACAGGGTCCGGTCAATGACAAATGCACTCAATGGGTTTTGTTCATCCCTTCTTTATGAAACCCTTAAAATTTCGTCATTTTTAGCGTATCTCTAATCGTTCTCGAGATATTTGTAAATTTTTTAATTCACCGCCGACCGAAACCATCGAATTCTACAACCATGCTTGCATAAATGACACGCACATTAAAAAACCTACTGGTTATAGGCTTTAAACCCATAAATATCGCCATGCGGCCATATGAAATGCGTGGCCATATTATCCTTCCGAACCTTGGAAGTAAAATTGATTCTTTAAATTTTTTTACGTTTAGCTACAGGGTCCGGTCAATGACAAATGCACTCAATGGGTTTTGTTCATCCCTTCTTTATGAAACCCTTAAAATTTCGTCATTTTTAGCGTATCTCTAATCGTTCTCGAGATATTTGTAAATTTTTTAATTCACCGCCGACCGAAACCATCGAATTCTACAACCATGCTTGCATAAATGACACGCACATTAAAAAACCTACTGGTTATAGGCTTTAAACCCATAAATATCGCCATGCGGCCATATGAAATGCGTGGTCATTATCCTTCCGAACCTTGGAAGTAAAATTGATTCTTTAAATTTTTTTACGTTTAGCTAAAGGGTCCGGTCAATGACAAATGCACTCAATGGGTTTTGTTCATCCCCTCTTTTTGAAACCCCCAAAATTTCGTCAGTTTTAGCGTATCTCTAATCGTTCTCGAGATATTTGTAAATTTTTTAATTCACCGCCGACCGAAACCATCGAATTCTACAACCATGCTTGCATAAATGACACGCACATTAAAAAACCTACTGGTTATAGGCTTTAAACCCATAAATATCGCCATGCGGCCATATCAATTGCGTGGCCATATTATCCTTCCGAACCTAGGAAGTAAAATTGACTTTTTAAATTTTTTTACGTTTAGCTACAGGGTCCTGTCAATGACAAATGCATTCAATGGGTTTTGTTCATCCCTTCTTTATGAAACCCCCAAAATTTCGTCAGTTTTTTCGTATCTCTAGCCGTTCTCGAGATATCTGCTATTTTTTGAATTCCCCGCCGACCAAAATCAAACGAATACTTCAACTATGCTTGCATTGGTGACACGCACATTAAAGGATCTACTGGTTATAGGCTTTAAACCCATAAATATCGCCATGCGGCCATATCAAATGCGTGGCCATTATCCTTCCGAAACTTGGAAGTAAAATTGATTCTTTAAATTTTTTTACGTTTAGCTACAGGGTCCGGTCAATGACAAATGCACTCAATGGGTTTTGTTCATCCCTTCTTTATGAAACCCTCAAAATTTCGTCAGTTTTAGCGTATCTCTAATCGTTTTCGAGATATTTGTAAATTTTTTAATTCACCGCCGACCGAAACCATCGAATTCTACAACCATGCTTGCATAAATGACACGCACATTAAAAAACCTACTGGTTATAGGCTTTAAACCCATAAATATCGCCATGCGGCCATATGAAATGCGTGGCCATTATCCTTCCGAACCTTGGAAGTAAAATTGATTCTTTAAATATTTTTACGTTTAGCTTCAGGGTCCGGTCAATGACAAATGCACTCAATGGGTTTCGGTCATCCCCCCTTTATGAAACTTCCAAAATTTCGTCAGTTTTAGCGTATCTCTAGCCGTTCTCGAGATATCTGCAATTTTTTGAATTCCCCGCCGACCAAAATCAAACGAATACTTCAACTATGCTCTCATTGGTGACACGCACATTAAAGGATCTACTGGTTATAGGCTTTAAACCCATAAATATCGCCATGCGGCCATATCAAATGCGTGGCCATTATCCTTCCGAAACTTGGAAGTAAAATTGATTCTTTAAATTTTTTTACGTTTAGCTACAGGGTCCGGTCAATGACAAATGCACTCAATGGGTTTTGTTCATCCCTTCTTTATGAAACCCTCAAAATTTCGTCAGTTTTAGCGTATCTCTAGCCGTTCTCGAGATATCTGCAATTTTTTGCATTCCCCGCCGACCAAAATCAAACGAACACTTCAACCATGCTTGCATTGGTGACACGCACATTAAAAGATCTACTGGTTATAGTCTTTAAACCCATAAATATCGCCATGCGGCCATATCAAATGCATGGCCATATTACCCTTCCGAACCTAGGAAGTAAAATCTACTTTTTAAATTTTTTTACGTTTAGCTACAGGGTCCTGTCAATGACAAATGCATTCAATGGGTTTTGTTCATCCCTTCTTTATGAAACCCTCAAAATTTCGTCAGTTTTAGCGTATCTCTAGCCGTTCTCGAGATATCTGCAATTTTTTGAATTCACCGCCGACCAAAATCAAACGAATACTTCAACCATGCTTGCATAAATGACACGCACATTAAAAAACCTACTGGTTATAGGCTTTAAACCCATAAATATCGCCATGCGGCCATATGAAATGCGTGGTCATTATCCTTCCGAACCTTGGAAGTAAAATTGATTCTTTAAATTTTTTTACGTTTAGCTACAGGGTCCGGTCAATGACAAATGCACTCAATGGGTTTTGTTCATCCCTTCTTTATGAAACCCTTAAAATTTCGTCATTTTTAGCGTATCTCTAATCGTTCTCGAGATATTTGTAAATTTTTTAATTCACCGCCGACCGAAACCATCGAATTCTACAACCATGCTTGCATAAATGACACGCACATTAAAAAACCTACTGGTTATAGGCTTTAAACCCATAAATATCGCCATGCGGCCATATCAATTGCGTGGCCATATTATCCTTCCGAACCTAGGAAGTAAAATTGACTTTTTAAATTTTTTTACGTTTAGCTACAGGGTCCTGTCAATGACAAATGCATTCAATGGGTTTTGTTCATCCCTTCTTTATGAAACCCCCAAAATTTCGTCAGTTTTTTCGTATCTCTAGCCGTTCTCGAGATATCTGCAATTTTTTGAATTCCCCGCCGACCAAAATCAAACGAATACTTCAACTATGCTTGCATTGGTGACACGCACATTAAAGGATCTACTGGTTATAGGCTTTAAACCCATAAATATCGCCATGCGGCCATATCAAATGCGTGGCCATTATCCTTCCGAAACTTGGAAGTAAAATTGATTCTTTAAATTTTTTTACGTTTAGCTACAGGGTCCGGTCAATGACAAATGCACTCAATGGGTTTTGTTCATCCCTTCTTTATGAAACCCTCAAAATTTCGTCAGTTTTAGCGTATCTCTAATCGTTTTCGAGATATTTGTAAATTTTTTAATTCACCGCCGACCGAAACCATCGAATTCTACAACCATGCTTGCATAAATGACACGCACATTAAAAAACCTACTGGTTATAGGCTTTAAACCCATAAATATCGCCATGCGGCCATATGAAATGCGTGGCCATATTATCCCTCCGAACCTTGGAAGTAAAATTGATTCTTTAAATATTTTTACGTTTAGCTTCAGGGTCCGGTCAATGACAAATGCACTCAATGGGTTTCGGTCATCCCCCCTTTATGAAACTTCCAAAATTTCGTCAGTTTTAGCGTATCTCTAGCCGTTCTCGAGATATCTGCAATTTTTTGAATTCCCCGCCGACCAAAATCAAACGAATACTTCAACTATGCTCTCATTGGTGACACGCACATTAAAGGATCTACTGGTTATAGGCTTTAAACCCATAAATATCGCCATGCGGCCATATGAAATGCGTGGCCATATTATCCTTCCGAACCTTGGAAGTAAAATTGATTCTTTAAATTTTTTTACGTTTAGCTACAGGGTCCGGTCAATGACAAATGCACTCAATGGGTTTTGTTCATCCCTTCTTTATGAAACCCTTAAAATTTCGTCATTTTTAGCGTATCTCTAATCGTTCTCGAGATATTTGTAAATTTTTTAATTCACCGCCGACCGAAACCATCGAATTCTACAACCATGCTTGCATAAATGACACGCACATTAAAAAACCTACTGGTTATAGGCTTTAAACCCATAAATATCGCCATGCGGCCATATGAAATGCGTGGTCATTATCCTTCCGAACCTTGGAAGTAAAATTGATTCTTTAAATTTTTTTACGTTTAGCTAAAGGGTCCGGTCAATGACAAATGCACTCAATGGGTTTTGTTCATCCCCTCTTTTTGAAACCCCCAAAATTTCGTCAGTTTTAGCGTATCTCTAATCGTTCTCGAGATATTTGTAAATTTAGTAATTCACCGCCGACCGAAACCATCGAATTCTACAACCATGCTTGCATAAATGACACGCACATTAAAAAACCTACTGGTTATAGGCTTTAAACCCATAAATATCGCCATGCGGCCATATGAAATGCGTGGCCATTATCCTTCCGAACCTTGGAAGTAAAATTGATTCTTTAAATATTTTTACGTTTAGCTTCAGGGTCCGGTCAATGACAAATGCACTCAATGGGTTTCGGTCATCCCCCCTTTATGAAACTTCCAAAATTTCGTCAGTTTTAGCGTATCTCTAGCCGTTCTCGAGATATCTGCAATTTTTTGAATTCCCCGCCGACCAAAATCAAACGAATACTTCAACTATGCTCTCATTGGTGACACGCACATTAAAGGATCTACTGGTTATAGGCTTTAAACCCATAAATATCGCCATGCGGCCATATCAAATGCGTGGCCATTATCCTTCCGAAACTTGGAAGTAAAATTGATTCTTTAAATTTTTTTACGTTTAGCTAAAGGGTCCGGTCAATGACAAATGCACTCAATGGGTTTTGTTCATCCCCTCTTTTTGAAACCCCCAAAATTTCGTCAGTTTTAGCGTATCTCTAATCGTTCTCGAGATATTTGTAAATTTTTTAATTCACCGCCGACCGAAACCATCGAATTCTACAACCATGCTTGCATAAATGACACGCACATTAAAAAACCTACTGGTTATAGGCTTTAAACCCATAAATATCGCCATGCGGCCATATCAATTGCGTGGCCATATTATCCTTCCGAACCTAGGAAGTAAAATTGACTTTTTAAATTTTTTTACGTTTAGCTACAGGGTCCTGTCAATGACAAATGCATTCAATGGGTTTTGTTCATCCCTTCTTTATGAAACCCCCAAAATTTCGTCAGTTTTTTCGTATCTCTAGCCGTTCTCGAGATATCTGCAATTTTTTGAATTCCCCGCCGACCAAAATCAAACGAATACTTCAACTATGCTTGCATTGGTGACACGCACATTAAAGGATCTACTGGTTATAGGCTTTAAACCCATAAATATCGCCATGCGGCCATATCAAATGCGTGGCCATTATCCTTCCGAAACTTGGAAGTAAAATTGATTCTTTAAATTTTTTTACGTTTAGCTACAGGGTCCGGTCAATGACAAATGAACTCAATGGGTTTTGTTCATCCCTTCTTTATGAAACCCTCAAAATTTCGTCAGTTTTAGCGTATCTCTAATCGTTTTCGAGATATTTGTAAATTTTTTAATTCACCGCCGACCGAAACCATCGAATTCTACAACCATGCTTGCATAAATGACACGCACATTAAAAAACCTACTGGTTATAGGCTTTAAACCCATAAATATCGCCATGCGGCCATATGAAATGCGTGGCCATATTATCCCTCCGAACCTTGGAAGTAAAATTGATTCTTTAAATATTTTTACGTTTAGCTTCAGGGTCCGGTCAATGACAAATGCACTCAATGGGTTTCGGTCATCCCCCCTTTATGAAACTTCCAAAATTTCGTCAGTTTTAGCGTATCTCTAGCCGTTCTCGAGATATCTGCAATTTTTTTAATTCCCCGCCGACCAAAATCAAACGAATACTTCAACTATGCTCTCATTGGTGACACGCACATTAAAGGATCTACTGGTTATAGGCTTTAAACCCATAAATATCGCCATGCGGCCATATGAAATGCGTGGCCATATTATCCTTCCGAACCTTGGAAGTAAAATTGATTCTTTAAATTTTTTTACGTTTAGCTACAGGGTCCGGTCAATGACAAATGCACTCAATGGGTTTTGTTCATCCCTTCTTTATGAAACCCTTAAAATTTCGTCATTTTTAGCGTATCTCTAATCGTTCTCGAGATATTTGTAAATTTTTTAATTCACCGCCGACCGAAACCATCGAATTCTACAACCATGCTTGCATAAATGACACGCACATTAAAAAACCTACTGGTTATAGGCTTTAAACCCATAAATATCGCCATGCGGCCATATGAAATGCGTGGTCATTATCCTTCCGAACCTTGGAAGTAAAATTGATTCTTTAAATTTTTTTACGTTTAGCTAAAGGGTCCGGTCAATGACAAATGCACTCAATGGGTTTTGTTCATCCCCTCTTTTTGAAACCCCCAAAATTTCGTCAGTTTTAGCGTATCTCTAATCGTTCTCGAGATATTTGTAAATTTAGTAATTCACCGCCGACCGAAACCATCGAATTCTACAACCATGCTTGCATAAATGACACGCACATTAAAAAACCTACTGGTTATAGGCTTTAAACCCATAAATATCGCCATGCGGCCATATGAAATGCGTGGCCATTATCCTTCCGAACCTTGGAAGTAAAATTGATTCTTTAAATATTTTTACGTTTAGCTTCAGGGTCCGGTCAATGACAAATGCACTCAATGGGTTTCGGTCATCCCCCCTTTATGAAACTTCCAAAATTTCGTCAGTTTTAGCGTATCTCTAGCCGTTCTCGAGATATCTGCAATTTTTTGAATTCCCCGCCGACCAAAATCAAACGAATACTTCAACTATGCTCTCATTGGTGACACGCACATTAAAGGATCTACTGGTTATAGGCTTTAAACCCATAAATATCGCCATGCGGCCATATCAAATGCGTGGCCATTATCCTTCCGAAACTTGGAAGTAAAATTGATTCTTTAAATTTTTTTACGTTTAGCTACAGGGTCCGGTCAATGACAAATGCACTCAATGGGTTTTGTTCATCCCTTCTTTATGAAACCCTCAAAATTTCGTCAGTTTTAGCGTATCTCTAATCGTTCTCGAGATATTTGTAAATTTAGTAATTCACCGCCGACCGAAACCATCGAATTCTACAACCATGCTTGCATAAATGACACGCACATTAAAAAACCTACTGGTTATAGTCTTTAAACCCATAAATATCGCCATGCGGCCATATCAAATGCATGGCCATATTACCCTTCCGAACCTAGGAAGTAAAATCTACTTTTTAAATTTTTTTACGTTTAGCTACAGGGTCCTGTCAATGACAAATGCATTCAATGGGTTTTGTTCATCCCTTCTTTATGAAACCCTCAAAATTTCGTCAGTTTTAGCGTATCTCTAGCCGTTCTCGAGATATCTGCAATTTTTTGAATTCCCCGCCGACCAAAATCAAACGAATTCTTCAACCATGCTTGCATTGGTGACACGCACATTAAAGGATCTACTGGTTATAGGCTTTAAACCCATAAATATCGCCATGCGGCCATATCAAATGCGTGGCCATTATTCTTCCGAAACATGGAAGTAAAATTGATTCTTTAAATTTTTTTACGTTTAGCTACAGGGTCCGGTCAATGACAAATGCACTCAATGGGTTTTGTTTATCCCTTCTTTATGAAACCCTCAAAATTTCGTCAGTTTTAGCGTATCTCTAATCGTTCTCGAGATATTTGTAAATTTTTTAATTCACCGCCGACCGAAACCATCGAATACTACAACCATGGTGGCAAAAATAACACGCACATTAAAAAACCTACTGGTTATAGGCTTTAAACCCATAAATATCGCCATGCGGCCATATGAAATGCGTGGCCATATTATCCTTCCGAACCTTGGAAGTAAAATTGATTCTTTAAATTTTTTTACGTTTAGCTACAGGGTCCGGTCAATGACAAATGCACTCAATGGGTTTTGTTCATCCCTTCTTTATGAAACCCTTAAAATTTCGTCATTTTTAGCGTATCTCTAATCGTTCTCGAGATATTTGTAAATTTTTTAATTCACCGCCGACCGAAACCATCGAATTCTACAACCATGCTTGCATAAATGACACGCACATTAAAAAACCTACTGGTTATAGGCTTTAAACCCATAAATATCGCCATGCGGCCATATGAAATGCGTGGTCATTATCCTTCCGAACCTTGGAAGTAAAATTGATTCTTTAAATTTTTTTACGTTTAGCTAAAGGGTCCGGTCAATGACAAATGCACTCAATGGGTTTTGTTCATCCCTTCTTTATGAAACCCTCAAAATTTCGTCAGTTTTAGCGTATCTCTAATCGTTTTCGAGATATTTGTAAATTTTTTAATTCACCGCCGACCGAAACCATCGAATTCTACAACCATGCTTGCATAAATGACACGCACATTAAAAAACCTACTGGTTATAGGCTTTAAACCCATAAATATCGCCATGCGGCCATATGAAATGCGTGGCCATATTATCCCTCCGAACCTTGGAAGTAAAATTGATTCTTTAAATATTTTTACGTTTAGCTTCAGGGTCCGGTCAATGACAAATGCACTCAATGGGTTTCGGTCATCCCCCCTTTATGAAACCCTTAAAATTTCGTCATTTTTAGCGTATCTCTAATCGTTCTCGAGATATTTGTAAATTTTTTAATTCACCGCCGACCGAAACCATCGAATTCTACAACCATGCTTGCATAAATGACACGCACATTAAAAAATCTACTGGTTATAGGCTTTAAACCCATAAATATCGCCATGCGGCCATATGAAATGCGTGGTCATTATCCTTCCGAACCTTGGAAGTAAAATTGATTCTTTAAATTTTTTTACGTTTAGCTAAAGGGTCCGGTCAATGACAAATGCACTCAATGGGTTTTGTTCATCCCCTCTTTTTGAAACCCCCAAAATTTCGTCAGTTTTAGCGTATCTCTAGCCGTTCTCGAGATATCTGCAATTTTTTGAATTCCCCGCCGACCAAAATCAAACGAATACTTCAACTATGCTTGCATTGGTGACACGCACATTAAAGGATCTACTGGTTATAGGCTTTAAACCCATAAATATCGCCATGCGGCCATATCAAATGCGTGGCCATTATCCTTCCGAAACTTGGAAGTAAAATTGATTCTTTAAATTTTTTTACGTTTAGCTACAGGGTCCGGTCAATGACAAATGCACTCAATGGGTTTTGTTCATCCCTTCTTTATGAAACCCTCAAAATTTCGTCAGTTTTAGCGTATCTCTAATCGTTCTCGAGATATTAGTAAATTTTTTAATTCACCGCCGACCAAAATCAAACGAATACTTCAACCATGCTTGCATTGGTGACACGCACATTAAAGGATCCACTGGTTATAGGATTTAAACCCATAAATATCGCCATGCGGCCATATCAAATGCGTGGCCATTATTCTTCCGAAACTTGGAAGTAAAATTGATTCTTTAAATTTTTTTACGTTTAGCTACAGGGTCCGGTCAATGACAAATGCACTCAATGGGTTTTGTTCATCCCTTCTTTATGAAACCCTCAAAATTTCGTCAGTTTTAGCGTATCTCTAATCGTTCTCGAGATATTTGTAAATTTTTTAATTCACCGCCGACCGAAACCATCGAATTCTACAACCATGCTTGCATAAATGACACGCACATTAAAAAACCTACTGGTTATAGGCTTTAAACCCATAAATATCGCCATGCGGCCATATGAAATGCGTGGCCATATTATCCTTCCGAACCTTGGAAGTAAAATTGATTCTTTAAATTTTTTTACGTTTAGCTACAGGGTCCGGTCAATGACAAATGCACTCAATGGGTTTTGTTCATCCCTTCTTTATGAAACCCTTAAAATTTCGTCATTTTTAGCGTATCTCTAATCGTTCTCGAGATATTTGTAAATTTTTTAATTCACCGCCGACCGAAACCATCGAATTCTACAACCATGCTTGCATAAATGACACGCACATTAAAAAACCTACTGGTTATAGGCTTTAAACCCATAAATATCGCCATGCGGCCATATGAAATGCGTGGTCATTATCCTTCCGAACCTTGGAAGTAAAATTGATTCTTTAAATTTTTTTACGTTTAGCTAAAGGGTCCGGTCAATGACAAATGCACTCAATGGGTTTTGTTCATCCCCTCTTTTTGAAACCCCCAAAATTTCGTCAGTTTTAGCGTATCTCTAGCCGTTCTCGAGATATCTGCAATTTTTTGAATTCCCCGCCGACCAAAATCAAACGAATACTTCAACTATGCTTGCATTGGTGACACGCACATTAAAGGATCTACTGGTTATAGGCTTTAAACCCATAAATATCGCCATGCGGCCATATCAAATGCGTGGCCATTATCCTTCCGAAACTTGGAAGTAAAATTGATTCTTTAAATTTTTTTACGTTTAGCTACAGGGTCCGGTCAATGACAAATGCACTCAATGGGTTTTGTTCATCCCTTCTTTATGAAACCCTCAAAATTTCGTCAGTTTTAGCGTATCTCTAATCGTTCTCGAGATATTAGTAAATTTTTTAATTCACCGCCGACCAAAATCAAACGAATACTTCAACCATGCTTGCATTGGTGACACGCACATTAAAGGATCCACTGGTTATAGGCTTTAAACTCATAAATATCGCCATGCGGCCATATCAATTGCGTGGCCATATTATCCTTCCGATCCTAGGAAGTAAAATTGACTTTTTAAATTTTTTTACGTTTAGCTACACGGTCCGGTCAATGACAAATGCATTCAATGGGTTTTGTTCATCCCTTCTTTATGAAACCCTCAAAATTTCGTCAGTTTTAGCGTATCTCTAATCGTTCTCGAGATATCTGCAATTTTTTGAATTCCCCGCCGACCAAAATCAAACGAATACTTCAACCATGCTTGTTTTGGTGACACGCACATTAAAGGATCTACTGGTTATAGGCTTTAAACCCATAAATATCGCCATGCGGCCATATGAAATGCGTGGCCATATTATCCTTCCGAAACTTGGAAGTAAAATTGATTCTTTAAATTTTTTTACGTTTAGCTACAGGGTCCGGTCAATGACAAATGCACTCAATGGGTTTTGTTTATCCCTTCTTTATGAAACCCTCAAAATTTCGTCAGTTTTAGCGTATCTCTAATCGTTCTCGAGATATTTGTAAATTTTTTAATTCACCGCCGACCGAAACCATCGAATTCTACAACCATGGTGGCATAAATAACACGCACATTAAAAAACCTACTGGTTATAGGCTTTAAACCCATAAATATCGCCATGCGGCCATATCAATTGCGTGGCCATATTATCCTTCCGGACATAGGAAGTAAAATTGACTTTTTAAATTTTTTTACGTTTAGCTACAGGGTCCTGTCAATGACAAATGCATTCAATGGGTTTTGTTTATCCCCTCTTTTTGAAACCCCCAAAATTTCGTCAGTTTTAGCGTATCTTTAATCGTTATCGAGATATTTGTAAATTTTTTAATTCACCGCCGACCGAAACCATCGAATTCGACAACCATGGTGGCATAAATAACACGCACATTAAAAAACCTACTGGTTATAGGCTTTAAACCCATAAATATCGCCATGCGGCCATATGAAATGCGTGGCCATATTATCCCTCCGAACCTTGGAAGTAAAATTGATTCTTTAAATTTTTTTACGTTTAGCTACAGGGTCCGGTCAATGACAAATGCACTCAATGGGTTTTGTTCATCCCCTCTTTTTGAAACCCCCAAAATTTCGTCAGTTTTAGCGTATCTCTAGCCGTTCTCGAGATATCTGCAATTTTTTGAATTCCCTGTCGACCAAAATCAAACGAATACTTAGACTATGCTCTCATTGGTGACACGCACATTAAAGGATCTACTGGTTATAGGCTTTAAACCCATAAATATCGCCATGCGGCCATATCAAATGCGTGGCTATTATCCTTCCGAAACTTGGAAGTAAAATTGATTCTTTAAATTTTTTTACGTTTAGCTACAGGGTCCGGTCAATGACAAATGCACTCAATGGGTTTTGTTCATCCCTTCTTTATGAAACCCTCAAAATTTCGTCAGTTTTAGCGTATCTCTAATCGTTCTCGAGATATTTGCAAATTTTTTAATTCACCGCCGACCGAAACCATCGAATTCTACAACCATGCTTGCATAAATGACACGCACATTAAAAAACCTACTGGTTATAGGCTTTAAAACCATAAATATCGCCATGCGGCCATATGAAATGCGTGGCCATATTATCCTTCCGAACGTTGGAAGTAAAATTGATTCTTTAAATTTTTTTACGTTTAGCTACAGGGTCCGGTCAATGACAAATGCACTCAATGGGTTTTGTTCGTCCCCTCTTTTTGAAACCCCCAAAATTTCGTCAGTTTTAGCGTATCTCTAGCCGTTCTCGAGATATCTGCAATTTTTTGAATTCCCCGCCGACCAAAATCAAACGAATTCTTCAACCATGCTTGCATTGGTGACACGCACATTAAAGGATCTACTGGTTATAGGCTTTAAACTCATAAATATCGCCATGCGGCCATATCAATTGCGTGGCCATATTATCCTTCCGAACCTTGGAAGTAAAATTGATTCTTTAAATATTTTTACGTTTAGCTACAGGGTCCGGTCAATGACAAATGCACTCAATGGGTTTTGTTCATCCCTTCTTTATGAAACCCTCAAAATTTCGTCAGTTTTAGCGTATCTCTAGCCGTTCTCGAGATATCTGAAATTTTTTGAATTCCCCGCCGACCAAAATCAAACGAATACTTCAACTAAGCTTGCATTGGTGACACGCACATTAAAGGATCTACTGGTTATAGGCTTTAAACCCATAAATATCGCCATGCGGCCATATCAAATGCGTGGCCATTATCCTTCCGAAACTTGGAAGTAAAATTGATTCTTTAAATTTTTTTACGTTTAGCTACAGGGTCCGGTCAATGACAAATGCACTCAATGGGTTTTGTTCATCCCTTCTTTATGAAACCCTCAAAATTTCGTCAGTTTTAGCGTATCTCTAGCCGTTCTCGAGATATCTGCAATTTTTTGAATTCCCCGCCGACCAAAATCAAACAATTACTTCAACCATGCTTGCATTGGTGACACGCACATTAAAGGATCTACTGGTTATAGGCTTTAAACTCATAAATATCGCCATGCGGCCATATCAATTGCGTGGCCATATTATCCTTCCGAACCTTGGAAGTAAAATTGATTCTTTAAATATTTTTACGTTTAGCTACAGGGTCCGGTCAATGACAAATGCACTCAATGGGTTTTGTTCATCCCCTCTTTTTGAAACCCCCAAATTTCGTCAGTTTTAGCGTATCTCTAGCCGTTCTCGAGATATCTGCAATTTTTTGAATTCCCCGCCGACCAAAATCAAACGAATACTTCAACCATGCTTGCATTGGTGACACGCACATTAAAGGATCTACTGGTTATAGGCTTTAAACTCATAAATATCGCCATGCGGCCATATCAATTGCGTGGCCATATTATCCTTCCGAAACTTGGAATTAAAATTGATTCTTTAAATTTTTTTACGTTTAGCTACAGGGTCCGGTCAATGACAAATGCACTCAATGGGTTTTGTTCATCCCTTCTTTATGAAACCCTCAAAATTTCGTCAGTTTTAGCGTATCTCTAATCGTTCTCGAGATATTTGTAAATTTTTTAATTCACCGCCGACCGAAACCATCGAATTCTACAACCATGGTGGCATAAATGACACGCACATTAAAAAACCTACTGGTTATAGGCTTTAAACCCATAAATATCGCCATGCGGCCATATGAAATGCGTGGCCATATTATCCTTCCGATCCTAGGAAGTAAAATTGACTTTTTAAATTTTTTTACGTTTAGCTACAGGGTCCGGTCAATGACAAATGCACTCAATGGGTTTTGTTCATCCCCTCTTTTTGAAACCCCCAAATTTCGTCAGTTTTAGCGTATCTCTAGCCGTTCTCGAGATATCTGCAATTTTTTGAATTCCCCGCCGACCAAAATCAAACGAATACTTCAACCATGCTTGCATTGGTGACACGCACATTAAAGGATCTACTGGTTATAGGCTTTAAACTCATAAATATCGCCATGCGGCCATATCAATTGCGTGGCCATATTATCCTTCCGAAACTTGGAAGTAAAATTGATTCTTTAAATTTTTTTACGTTTAGCTACAGGGTCCGGTCAATGACAAATGCACTCAATGGGTTTTGTTCATCCCTTCTTTATGAAACCCTCAAAATTTCGTCAGTTTTAGCGTATCTCTAATCGTTCTCGAGATATTTGTAAATTTTTTAATTCACCGCCGACCGAAACCATCGAATTCTACAACCATGGTGGCATAAATGACACGCACATTAAAAAACCTACTGGTTATAGGCTTTAAACCCATAAATATCGCCATGCGGCCATATGAAATGCGTGGCCATATTATCCTTCCGATCCTAGGAAGTAAAATTGACTTTTTAAATTTTTTTACGTTTAGCTACAGGGTCCGGTCAATGACAAATGCACTCAATGGGTTTTGTTCATCCCCTCTTTTTGAAACCCCCAAATTTCGTCAGTTTTAGCGTATCTCTAGCCGTTCTCGAGATATCTGCAATTTTTTGAATTCCCCGCCGACCAAAATCAAACGAATACTTCAACCATGCTTGCATTGGTGACACGCACATTAAAGGATCTACTGGTTATAGGCTTTAAACTCATAAATATCGCCATGCGGCCATATCAATTGCGTGGCCATATTATCCTTCCGATCCTAGGAAGTAAAATTGACTTTTTAAATTTTTTTACGTTTAGCTACAGGGTCCGGTCAATGACAAATGCATTCTATGGGTTTTGTTCATCCCTTCTTTATGAAACCCTCAAAATTTCGTCAGTTTTAGCGTATCTCTAGCCGTTCTCGAGATATCTGCAATTTTTTGAATTCCCCGCCGACCAAAATCAAACGAATACTTCAACCATGCTTGCATTGGTGACACGCACATTAAAGGATCTACTGGTTATAGGCTTTAAACTCATAAATATCGCCATGCGGCCATATCAATTGCGTGGCCATATTATCCTTCCGAAACTTGGAAGTAAAATTGATTCTTTAAATTTTTTTACGTTTAGCTACAGGGTCCGGTCAATGACAAATGCACTCAATGGGTTTTGTTCATCCCTTCTTTATGAAACCCTCAAAATTTCGTCAGTTTTAGCGTATCTCTAATCGTTCTCGAGATATTTGTAAATTTTTTAATTCACCGCCGACCGAAACCATCGAATTCTACAACCATGGTGGCATAAATGACACGCACATTAAAAAACCTACTGGTTATAGGCTTTAAACCCATAAATATCGCCATGCGGCCATATGAAATGCGTGGCCATATTATCCTTCCGATCCTAGGAAGTAAAATTGACTTTTTAAATTTTTTTACGTTTAGCTACAGGGTCCGGTCAATGACAAATGCATTCTATGGGTTTTGTTCATCCCTTCTTTATGAAACCCTCAAAATTTCGTCAGTTTTAGCGTATCTCTAGCCGTTCTCGAGATATCTGCAATTTTTTGAATTCCCCGCCGACCAAAATCAAACGAATACTTCAACCATGCTTGCATTGGTGACACGCACATTAAAGGATCTACTGGTTATAGGCTTTAAACTCATAAATATCGCCATGCGGCCATATCAATTGCGTGGCCATATTATCCTTCCGAAACTTGGAAGTAAAATTGATTCTTTAAATTTTTTTACGTTTAGCTACAGGGTCCGGTCAATGACAAATGCACTCAATGGGTTTTGTTCATCCCTTCTTTATGAAACCCTCAAAATTTCGTCAGTTTTAGCGTATCTCTAATCGTTCTCGAGATATTTGTAAATTTTTTAATTCACCGCCGACCGAAACCATCGAATTCTACAACCATGGTGGCATAAATGACACGCACATTAAAAAACCTACTGGTTATAGGCTTTAAACCCATAAATATCGCCATGCGGCCATATGAAATGCGTGGCCATATTATCCTTCCGATCCTAGGAAGTAAAATTGACTTTTTAAATTTTTTTACGTTTAGCTACAGGGTCCGGTCAATGACAAATGCACTCAATGGGTTTTGTTCATCCCCTCTTTTTGAAACCCCCAAATTTCGTCAGTTTTAGCGTATCTCTAGCCGTTCTCGAGATATCTGCAATTTTTTGAATTCCCCGCCGACCAAAATCAAACGAATACTTCAACCATGCTTGCATTGGTGACACGCACATTAAAGGATCTACTGGTTATAGGCTTTAAACTCATAAATATCGCCATGCGGCCATATCAATTGCGTGGCCATATTATCCTTCCGATCCTAGGAAGTAAAATTGACTTTTTAAATTTTTTTACGTTCAGCTACAGGGTCCGGTCAATGACAAATGCACTCAATAGGTTTTGTTCATCCCTTCTTTATGAAACCCTCAAAATTTCGTCAGTTTTAGCGTATCTCTAATCGTTCTCGAGATATTTGTAAATTTTTTAATTCACCGCCGACCGAAACCATCGAATTCTACAACCATGCTTGCATAAATGACACGCACATTAAAAAACCTACTGGTTATAGGCTTTAAACTCATAAATATCGCCATGCGGCCATATCAATTGCGTGGCCATATTATCCTTCCGATCCTAGGAAGTAAAATTGACTTTTTAAATTTTTTTACGTTTAGCTACAGGGTCCGGTCAATGACAAATGCACTCAATGGGTTTTGTTCATCCCTTCTTTATGAAACCCTCAAAATTTCGTCAGTTTTAGCGTATCTCTAATCGTTCTCGAGATATTTGTAAATTTTTTAATTCACCGCCGACCGAAACCATCGAATTCTACAACCATGGTGGCATAAATAACACGCACATTAAAAAACCTACTGGTTATAGGCTTTAAACCCATAAATATCGCCATGCGGCCATATGAAATGCGTGGCCATTATCCTTCCGAACCTTGGAAGTAAAATTGATTCTTTAAATATTTTTACGTTTAGCTACAGGGTCCGGTCAATGACAAATGCACTCAATGGGTTTTGTTCATCCCCTCTTTTTGAAACCCCCAAATTTCGTCAGTTTTAGCGTATCTCTAGCCGTTCTCGAGATATCTGCAATTTTTTGAATTCCCCGCCGACCAAAATCAAACGAATACTTCAACCATGCTTGCATAAATGACACGCACATTAAAAAACCTACTGGTTATAGGCTTTAAACCCATAAATATCGCCATGCGGCCATATGAAATGCGTGGCGATTATCCTTCCGAACCTTGGAAGTAAAATTGATTCTTTAAATATTTTTACGTTTAGCTACAGGGTCCGGTCAATGACAAATGCACTCAATGGGTTTTGTTCATCCCCTCTTTTTGAAACCCCCAAATTTCGTCAGTTTTAGCGTATCTCTAGCCGTTCTCGAGATATCTGCAATTTTTTGAATTCCCTGCCGACCAAAATCAAACGAATACTTCAACCATGCTTGCATTGGTGACACGCACATTAAAGGATCTACTGGTTATAGGCTTTAAACTCATAAATATCGCCATGCGGCCATATCAATTGCGTGGCCATATTATCCTTCCGAAACTTGGAAGTAAAATTGATTCTTTAAATTTTTTTACGTTTAGCTACAGGGTCCGGTCAATGACAAATGCACTCAATGGGTTTTGTTCATCCCTTCTTTATGAAACCCTCAAAATTTCGTCAGTTTTAGCGTATCTCTAATCGTTCTCGAGATATTTGTAAATTTTTTAATTCACCGCCGACCGAAACCATCGAATTCTACAACCATGGTGGCATAAATGACACGCACATTAAAAAACCTACTGGTTATAGGCTTTAAACCCATAAATATCGCCATGCGGCCATATGAAATGCGTGGCCATTGTCCTTCCGAACCTTGGAAGTAAAAGTGATTCTTTAAATATTTTTACGTTTAGCTACAGGGTCCGGTCAATGACAAATGCACTCAATGGGTTTTGTTCATCCCCTCTTTTTGAAACCCCCAAATTTCGTCAGTTTTAGCGTATCTCTAGCCGTTCTCGAGATATCTGCAATTTTTTGAATTCCCCGCCGACCAAAATCAAACGAATACTTCAACCATGCTTGCATTGGTGACACGCACATTAAAGGATCTACTGGTTATAGGCTTTAAACTCATAAATATCGCCATGCGGCCATATCAATTGCGTGGCCATATTATCCTTCCGATCCTAGGAAGTAAAATTGACTTTTTAAATTTTTTTACGTTTAGCTACAGGGTCCGGTCAATGACAAATGCACTCAATGGGTTTTGTTCATCCCTTCTTTATGAAACCCTCAAAATTTCGTCAGTTTTAGCGTATCTCTAGCCGTTCTCGAGATATCTACAATTTTTTGAATTCCCCGCCGACCAAAATCAAACGAATACTTCAACTAAGCTTGCATTGGTGACACGCACATTAAAAAACCTACTGGTTATAGGCTTTAAACCCATAAATATCGCCATGCGGCCATATGAAATGCGTGGCGATTATCCTTCCGAACCTTGGAAGTAAAATTGATTCTTTAAATATTTTTACGTTTAGCTACAGGGTCCGGTCAATGACAAATGCACTCAATGGGTTTTGTTCATCCCCTCTTTTTGAAACCCCCAAATTTCGTCAGTTTTAGCGTATCTCTAGCCGTTCTCGAGATATCTGCAATTTTTTGAATTCCCCGCCGACCAAAATCAAACGAATACTTCAACCATGCTTGCATTGGTGACACGCACATTAAAGGATCTACTGGTTATAGGCTTTAAACTCATAAATATCGCCATGCGGCCATATCAATTGCGTGGCCATATTATCCTTCCGAAACTTGGAAGTAAAATTGATTCTTTAAATTTTTTTACGTTTAGCTACAGGGTCCGGTCAATGACAAATGCACTCAATGGGTTTTGTTCATCCCTTCTTTATGAAACCCTCAAAATTTCGTCAGTTTTAGCGTATCTCTAATCGTTCTCGAGATATTTGTAAATTTTTTAATTCACCGCCGACCGAAACCATCGAATTCTACAACCATGGTGGCATAAATGACACGCACATTAAAAAACCTACTGGTTATAGGCTTTAAACCCATAAATATCGCCATGCGGCCATATGAAATGCGTGGCCATATTATCCTTCCGATCCTAGGAAGTAAAATTGACTTTTTAAATTTTTTTACGTTTAGCTACAGGGTCCGGTCAATGACAAATGCACTCAATGGGTTTTGTTCATCCCCTCTTTTTGAAACCCCCAAATTTCGTCAGTTTTAGCGTATCTCTAGCCGTTCTCGAGATATCTGCAATTTTTTGAATTCCCCGCCGACCAAAATCAAACGAATACTTCAACCATGCTTGCATTGGTGACACGCACATTAATGGATCTACTGGTTATAGGCTTTAAACTCATAAATACCGCCATGCGGCCATATCAATTGCGTGGCCATATTATCCTTCCGATCCTAGGAAGTAAAATTGACTTTTTAAATTTTTTTACGTTTAGCTACAGGGTCCGGTCAATGACAAATGCACTCAATAGGTTTTGTTCATCCCTTCTTTATGAAACCCTCAAAATTTCGTCAGTTTTAGCGTATCTCTAATCGTTCTCGAGATATTTGTAAATTTTTTAATTCACCGCCGACCGAAACCATCGAATTCTACAACCATGCTTGCATAAATGACACGCACATTAAAAAACCTACTGGTTATAGGCTTTAAACTCATAAATATCGCCATGCGGCCATATCAATTGCGTGGCCATATTATCCTTCCGATCCTTGGAAATAAAATTGATTCTTTAAATATTTTTACGTTTAGCTACAGGGTCCGGTCAATGACAAATGCACTCAATGGGTTTTGTTCATCCCCTCTTTTTGAAACCCCCAAATTTCGTCAGTTTTAGCGTATCTCTAGCCGTTCTCGAGATATCTGCAATTTTTTGAATTCCCCGCCGACCAAAATCAAACGAATACTTCAACTATGCTTGCATTGGTGACACGCACATTAAAGGATCTACTGGTTATAGGCTTTAAACTCATAAATATCGTCATGCGGCCATATCAATTGCGTGGCCATATTATCCTTCCGATCCTAGGAAGTAAAATTGACTTTTTAAATTTTTTTACGTTTAGCTACAGGGTCCGGTCAATGACAAATGCACTCAATGGGTTTTGTTCATCCCCTCTTTTTGAAACCCCCAAATTTCGTCAGTTTTAGCGTATCTCTAGCCGTTCTCGAGATATCTGCAATTTTTTGAATTCCCCGCCGACCAAAATCAAACGAATACTTCAACCATGCTTGCATTGGTGACACGCACATTAAAGGATCTACTGGTTATAGGCTTTAAACTCATAAATATCGCCATGCGGCCATATCAAATGCGTGGCCATTATCCTTCCGATCCTAGGAAGTAAAATTGACTTTTTAAATTTTTTTACGTTTAGCTACAGGGTCCGGTCAATGACAAATGCACTCAATAGGTTTTGTTCATCCCTTCTTTATGAAACCCTCAAAATTTCGTCAGTTTTAGCGTATCTCTAATCGTTCTCGAGATATTTGTAAATTTTTTAATTCACCGCCGACCGAAACCATCGAATTCTACAACCATGCTTGCATAAATGACACGCACATTAAAAAACCTACTGGTTATAGGCTTTAAACTCATAAATATCGCCATGCGGCCATATCAATTGCGTGGCCATATTATCCTTTCGATCCTAGGAAGTAAAATTGACTTTTTAAATTTTTTTACGTTTAGCTACAGGGTCCGGTCAATGACAAATGCACTCAATAGGTTTTGTTCATCCCTTCTTTATGAAACCCTCAAAATTTCGTCAGTTTTAGCGTATCTCTAATCGTTCTCGAGATATTTGTAAATTTTTTAATTCACCGCCGACCGAAACCATCGAATTCTACAACCATGGTGGCATAAATAACACGCACATTAAAAAACCTACTGGTTATAGGCTTTAAACCCATAAATATCGCCATGCGGCCATATGAAATGCGTGGCCATTATCCTTCCGAACCTTGGAAGTAAAATTGATTCTTTAAATATTTTTACGTTTAGCTTCAGGGTCCGGTCAATGACAAATGCACTCAATGGGTTTCGGTCATCCCCCCTTTATGAAACTTCCAAAATTTCGTCAGTTTTAGCGTATCTCTAGCCGTTCTCGAGATATCTGCAATTTTTTGAATTCCCCGCCGACCAAAATCAAACGAATACTTCAACCATGCTTGCATTGGTGACACGCACATTAAAGGATCTACTGGTTATAGGCTTTAAACTCATAAATACCGCCATGCGGCCATATCAATTGCGTGGCCATTATCCTTCCGAACCTTGGAAGTAAAATTGATTCTTTAAATATTTTTACGTTTAGCTTCAGGGTCCGGTCAATGACAAATGCACTCAATGGGTTTTGTTCATCCCCTCTTTTTGAAACCCCCAAATTTCGTCAGTTTTAGCGTATCTCTAGCCGTTCTCGAGATATCTGCAATTTTTTGAATTCCCCGCCGACCAAAATCAAACGAATACTTCAACCATGCTTGCATTGGTGACACGCACATTAAAGGATCTACTGGTTATAGGCTTTAAACTCATAAATACCGCCATGCGGCCATATCAATTGCGTGGCCATATTATCCTTCCGATCCTAGGAAGTAAAATTGACTTTTTAAATTTTTTTACGTTTAGCTACAGGGTCCGGTCAATGACAAATGCACTCAATAGGTTTTGTTCATCCCTTCTTTATGAAACCCTCAAAATTTCGTCAGTTTTAGCGTATCTCTAATCGTTCTCGAGATATTTGTAAATTTTTTAATTCACCGCCGACCGAAACCATCGAATTCTACAACCATGCTTGCATAAATGACACGCACATTAAAAAACCTACTGGTTATAGGCTTTAAACTCATAAATATCGCCATGCGGCCATATCAATTGCGTGGCCATATTATCCTTCCGATCCTTGGAAGTAAAATTGATTCTTTAAATATTTTTACGTTTAGCTACAGGGTCCGGTCAATGACAAATGCACTCAATGGGTTTTGTTCATCCCCTCTTTTTGAAACCCCCAAATTTCGTCAGTTTTAGCGTATCTCTAGCCGTTCTCGAGATATCTGCAATTTTTTGAATTCCCCGCCGACCAAAATCAAACGAATACTTCAACTATGCTTGCATTGGTGACACGCACATTAAAGGATCTACTGGTTATAGGCTTTAAACCCATAAATATCGCCATGCGGCCATATCAAATGCGTGGCCATTATCCTTCCGAAACTTGGAAGTAAAATTGATTCTTTAAATTTTTTTACGTTTAGCTACAGGGTCCGGTCAATGACAAATGCACTCAATGGGTTTTGTTCATCCCTTCTTTATGAAACCCTCAAAATTTCGTCAGTTTTAGCGTATCTCTAATCGTTCTCGAGATATTTGTAAATTTTTTAATTCACCGCCGACCGAAACCATCGAATTCTACAACCATGCTTGCATAAATGACACGCACATTAAAAAACCTACTGGTTATAGGCTTTAAACCCATAAATATCGCCATGCGGCCATATGAAATGCGTGGCCATTATCCTTCCGAACCTTGGAAGTAAAATTGATTCTTTAAATATTTTTACGTTTAGCTTCAGGGTCCGGTCAATGACAAATGCACTCAATGGGTTTCGGTCATCCCCCCTTTTTGAAACCCCCAAATTTCGTCAGTTTTAGCGTATCTCTAGCCGTTCTCGAGATATCTGCAATTTTTTGAATTCCCCGCCGACCAAAATCAAACGAATACTTCAACCATGCTTGCATTGGTGACACGCACATTAAAGGATCTACTGGTTATAGGCTTTAAACTCATAAATATCGCCATGCGGCCATATCAATTGCGTGGCCATATTATCCTTCCGATCCTAGGAAGTAAAATTGACTTTTTAAATTTTTTTACGTTTAGCTACAGGGTCCGGTCAATGACAAATGCACTCAATGGGTTTTGTTCATCCCCTCTTTTTGAAACCCCCAAATTTCGTCAGTTTTAGCGTATCTCTAGCCGTTCTCGAGATATCTGCAATTTTTTGAATTCCCCGCCGACCAAAATCAAACGAATACTTCAACCATGCTTGCATTGGTGACACGCACATTAAAGGATCTCCTGGTTATAGGCTTTAAACTCATAAATATCGCCATGCGGCCATATCAATTGCGTGGCCATATTATCCTTCCGATCCTAGGAAGTAAAATTGACTTTTTAAATTTTTTTACGTTTAGCTACAGGGTCCGGTCAATGACAAATGCACTCAATAGGTTTTGTTCATCCCTTCTTTATGAAACCCTCAAAATTTCGTCAGTTTTAGCGTATCTCTAATCGTTCTCGAGATATTTGTAAATTTTTTAATTCACCGCCGACCGAAACCATCGAATTCTACAACCATGCTTGCATAAATGACACGCACATTAAAAAACCTACTGGTTATAGGCTTTAAACTCATAAATATCGCCATGCGGCCATATCAATTGCGTGGCCATATTATCCTTCCGATCCTTGGAAGTAAAATTGATTCTTTAAATATTTTTACGTTTAGCTACAGGGTCCGGTCAATGACAAATGCACTCTATGGGTTTTGTTCATCCCTTCTTTATGAAACCCTCAAAATTTCGTCAGTTTTAGCGTATCTCTAATCGTTCTCGAGATATTTGTAAATTTTTTAATTCACCGCCGACCGAAACCATCGAATTCTACAACCATGCTTGCATAAATGACACGCACATTAAAAAACCTACTGGTTATAGGCTTTAAACTCATAAATATCGCCATGCGGCCATATCAATTGCGTGGCCATATTATCCTTTCGATCCTAGGAAGTAAAATTGACTTTTTAAATTTTTTTACGTTTAGCTACAGGGTCCGGTCAATGACAAATGCACTCAATAGGTTTTGTTCATCCCTTCTTTATGAAACCCTCAAAATTTCGTCAGTTTTAGCGTATCTCTAATCGTTCTCGAGATATTTGTAAATTTTTTAATTCACCGCCGACCGAAACCATCGAATTCTACAACCATGGTGGCATAAATAACACGCACATTAAAAAACCTACTGGTTATAGGCTTTAAACCCATAAATATCGCCATGCGGCCATATGAAATGCGTGGCCATTATCCTTCCGAACCTTGGAAGTAAAATTGATTCTTTAAATATTTTTACGTTTAGCTTCAGGGTCCGGTCAATGACAAATGCACTCAATGGGTTTCGGTCATCCCCCCTTTATGAAACTTCCAAAATTTCGTCAGTTTTAGCGTATCTCTAGCCGTTCTCGAGATATCTGCAATTTTTTGAATTCCCCGCCGACCAAAATCAAACGAATACTTCAACTATGCTTGCATTGGTGACACGCACATTAAAGGATCTACTGGTTATAGGCTTTAAACTCATAAATATCGCCATGCGGCCATATCAATTGCGTGGCCATATTATCCTTCCGATCCTAGGAAGTAAAATTGACTTTTTAAATTTTTTTACGTTTAGCTACAGGGTCCGGTCAATGACAAATGCATTCTATGGGTTTTGTTCATCCCTTCTTTATGAAACCCTCAAAATTTCGACAGTTTTAGCGTATCTCTAATCGTTCTCGAGATATTTGTAAATTTTTTAATTCACCGCCGACCGAAACCATCGAATTCTACAACCATGGTGGCATAAATAACACGCACATTAAAAAACCTACTGGTTATAGGCTTTAAACCCATAAATATCGCCATGCGGCCATATGAAATGCGTGGCCATTATCCTTCCGAACCTTGGAAGTAAAATTGATTCTTTAAATATTTTTACGTTTAGCTTCAGGGTCCGGTCAATGACAAATGGACTCAATGGGTTTCGGTCATCCCCCCTTTATGAAACTTCCAAAATTTCGTCAGTTTTAGCGTATCTCTAGCCGTTCTCGAGATATCTGCAATTTTTTGAATTCCCCGCCGACCAAAATCAAACGAATTCTTCAACCATGCTTGCATTGGTTACACGCACATTAAAGGATCTACTGGTTATAGGCTTTAAACCCATAAATATCGCCATGCGGCCATATCAAATGCGTGGCCATTATCCTTCTGAAACTTGGAAGTAAAATTGATTCTTTAAATTTTTTTACGTTTAGCTACAGGGTCCGGTCAATGACAAATGCACTCAATGGGTTTTGTTCATCCCTTCTTTATGAAACCCTCAAAATTTCGTCAGTTTTAGCGTATCTCTAATCGTACTCGAGATATTTGTAAATTTTTTAATTCACCGCCGACCGAAACCATCGAATTCTACAACCATGGTGGCATAAATAACACGCACATTAAAAAACCTACTGGTTATAGGCTTTAAACCCATAAATATCGCCATGCGGCCATATGAAATGCGTGGCCATTATCCTTCCGAACTTCGGAAGTAAAATTGATTCTTTAAATATTTTTACGTTTAGCTTCAGGGTCCGGTCAATGACAAATGCACTCAATGGGTTTCGGTCATCCCCCCTTTATGAAACTTCCAAAATTTCGTCAGTTTTAGCGTATCTCTAGCCGTTCTCGAGATATCCGCAATTTTTTGAATTCCCCGCCGACCAAAATCAAACGAATACTTCAACCATGCTTGCATTGGTGACACGCACATTAAAGGATCTACTGGTTATAGGCTTTAAGCTCATAAATATCGCCATGCGGCCATATCAATTGCGTGGCCATATTATCCTTCCGATCCTAGGAAGTAAAATTGACTTTTTAAATTTTTTTACGTTTAGCTACAGGGTCCGGTCAATGACAAATGCACTCAATGGGTTTTGTTCATCCCCTCTTTTTGAAACCCCCAAATTTCGTCAGTTTTAGCGTATCTCTAGCCGTTCTCGAGATATTTGTAAATTTTTCAATTCACCGCCGACCGAAACCATCGAATTCTACAACCATGGTGGCATAAATAACACGCACATTAAAAAACCTACTGGTTATAGGCTTTAAACCCATAAATATCGCCATGCGGCCATATGAAATGCGTGGCCATTATCCTTCCGAACCTTGGAAGTAAAATTGATTCTTTAAATATTTTTACGTTTAGCTTCAGGGTCCGGTCAATGACAAATGGACTCAATGGGTTTCGGTCATCCCCCCTTTATGAAACTTCCAAAATTTCGTCAGTTTTAGCGTATCTCTAGCCGTTCTCGAGATATCTGCAATTTTTTGAATTCCCCGCCGACCAAAATCAAACGAATACTTCAACCATGCTTGCATTGGTGACACGCACATTGAAGGATCTACTGGTTATAGGCTTTAAACTCATAAATATCGCCATGCGGCCATATCAATAGCGTGGCCATATTATCCTTCCGATCCTAGGAAGTAAAATTGACTTTTTAAATTTGTTTACGTTTAGCTACAGGGTCCGGTCAATGACAAATGCACTCAATGGGTTTTGTTCATCCCTTCTTTATGAAACCCTCAAAATTTCGTCAGTTTTAGCGTATCTCTAATCGTTCTCGAGATATTTGTAAATTTTTTAATTCACCGCCGACCGAAACCATCGAATTCTGCAACCATGCTTGCATAAATGACACGCACATTAAAAAACCTACTGGTTATAGGCTTTAAACCCATAAATATCGCCATGCGGCCATATGAAATGCGTGGCCATTATCCTTCCGAACCTTGGAAGTAAAATTGATTCTTTAAATATTTTTACGTTTAGCTTCAGGGTCCGGTCAATGACAAATGGACTCAATGGGTTTCGGTCATCCCCCCTTTATGAAACTTCCAAAATTTCGTCAGTTTTAGCGTATCTCTAGCCGTTCTCGAGATATCTGCAATTTTTTGAATTCCCCGCCGACCAAAATCAAACGAATACTTCAACCATGCTTGCATTGGTGACACGCACATTAAAGGATCTACTGGTTATAGGCTTTAAACTCATAAATACCGCCATGCGGCCATATCAATTGCGTGGCCATTATCCTTCCGAACCTTGGAAGTAAAATTGATTCTTTAAATATTTTTACGTTTAGCTTCAGGGTCCGGTCAATGACAAATGCACTCAATGGGTTTTGTTCATCCCCTCTTTTTGAAACCCCCAAATTTCGTCAGTTTTAGCGTATCTCTAGCCGTTCTCGAGATATTTGTAAATTTTTCAATTCACCGCCGACCGAAACCATCGAATTCTACAACCATGGTGGCATAAATAACACGCACATTAAAAAACCTACTGGTTATAGGCTTTAAACCCATAAATATCGCCATGCGGCCATATGAAATGCGTGGCCATTATCCTTCCGAACCTTGGAAGTAAAATTGATTCTTTAAATATTTTTACGTTTAGCTTCAGGGTCCGGTCAATGACAAATGCACTCAATGGGTTTTGTTCATCCCTTCTTTATGAAACCCTCAAAATTTCGTCAGTTTTAGCGTATCTCTAATCGTTCTCGAGATATTTGTAAATTTTTTAATTCACCGCCGACCGAAACCATCGAATTCTGCAACCATGCTTGCATAAATGACACGCACATTAAAAAACCTACTGGTTATAGGCTTTAAACCCATAAATATCGCCATGCGGCCATATGAAATGCGTGGCCATTATCCTTCCGAACCTTGGAAGTAAAATTGATTCTTTAAATATTTTTACGTTTAGCTTCAGGGTCCGGTCAATGACAAATGCACTCAATGCGTTTCGGTCATCCCCCCTTTATGAAACTTCCAAAATTTCGTCAGTTTTAGCGTATCTCTAGCCGTTCTCGAGATATCTGCAATTTTTTGAATTCCCCGCCGACCAAAATCAAACGAATACTTCAACCATGCTTGCATTGGTGACACGCACATTGAAGGATCTACTGGTTATAGGCTTTAAACTCATAAATATCGCCATGCGGCCATATCAATAGCGTGGCCATATTATCCTTCCGATCCTAGGAAGTAAAATTGACTTTTTAAATTTTTTTACGTTTAGCTACAGGGTCCGGTCAATGACAAATGCACTCAATGGGTTTTGTTCATCCCTTCTTTATGAAACCCTCAAAATTTCGTCAGTTTTAGCGTATCTCTAATCGTTCTCGAGATATTTGTAAATTTTTTAATTCACCGCCGACCGAAACCATCGAATTCTGCAACCATGCTTGCATAAATGACACGCACATTAAAAAACCTACTGGTTATAGACTTTAAACCCATAAATATCGCCATGCGGCCATATGGAATGCGTGGCCATTATCCTTCCGAACTTCGGAAGTAAAATTGATTCTTTAAATATTTTTACGTTTAGCATCAGGGTCCGGTCAATGACAAATGCACTCAATGGGTTTCGGTCATCCCCCCTTTATGAAACTTCCAAAATTTCGTCAGTTTTAGCGTATCTCTAGCCGTTCTCGAGATATCTGCAATTTTTTTAATTCCCCGCCGACCAAAATCAAACGAATACTTCAACCATGCTTGCATTGGTGACACGCACATTAAAGGGTCTACTGGTTATAGGCTTTAAACTCATAAATATCGCCATGCGGCCATATCAATTGCGTGGCCATATTATCCTTCCGATCCTAGGAAGTAAAATTGACTTTTTAAATTTTTTTACGTTTAGCTACAGGGTCCGGTCAATGACAAATGCACTCAATGGGTTTTGTTCATCCCTTCTTTATGAAACCCTCAAAATTTCGTCAGTTTTAGCGTATCTCTAATCGTTCTCGAGATATTTGTAAATTTTTTAATTCACCGCCGACCGAAACCATCGAATTCTACAACCATGGTGGCATAAATAACACGCACATTAAAAAACCTACTGGTTATAGGCTTTAAACCCATAAATATCGCCATGCGGCCATATGAAATGCGTGGCCATTATCTTTCCGAACCTTGGAAGTAAAATTGATTCTTTAAATATTTTTACGTTTAGCTACAGGGTCCGGTCAATGACAAATGCACTCAATGGGTTTTGTTCATCCCCTCTTTTTGAAACCCCCAAATTTCGTCAGTTTTAGCGTATCTCTAGCCGTTCTCGAGATATCTGCAATTTTTTGAATTCCCCGCCGACCAAAATCAAACGAATACTTCAACCATGCTTGCATTGGTGACACGCACATTAAAGGATCTACTGGTTATAGGCTTTAAACTCATAAATATCGCCATGCGGCCATATCAATTGCGTGGCCATATTATCCTTCTGAAACTTGGAAGTAAAATTGATTCTTTAAATTTTTTTACGTTTAGCTACAGGGTCCGGTCAATGACAAATGCACTCAATGGGTTTTGTTCATCCCTTCTTTATGAAACCCTCAAATTTTCGTCAGTTTTAGCGTATCTCTAATCGTTCTCGAGATATTTGTAAATTTTTTAATTCACCGCCGACCGAAACCATCGAATTCTACAACCATGGTGGCATAAATAACACGCACATTAAAGGATCTACTGGTTATAGGTTTTAAACCCATAAATATCGCCATGCGGCCATATCAATTGAGTGGCCATATTATCCTTCCGATCCTAGGAAGTAAAATTGACTTTTTAAATTTTTTTACGTTTAGCTACAGGGTCCGGTCAATGACAAATGCATTCTATGGGTTTTGTTCATCCCTTCTTTATGAAACCCTCAAAATTTCGTCAGTTTTAGCGTATCTCTAATCGTTCTCGAGATATTTGTAAATTTTTTAATTCACCGCCGACCGAAACCATCGAATTCTACAACCATGGTGGCATAAATAACACGCACATTAAAAAACCTACTGGTTATAGGCTTTAAACCCATAAATATCGCCATGCGGCCATATGAAATGCGTGGCCATTATCCTTCCGAACTTCGGAAGTAAAATTGATTCTTTAAATATTTTTACGTTTAGCTTCAGGGTCCGGTCAATGACAAATGCACTCAATGGGTTTCGGTCATCCCCCCTTTATGAAACTTCCAAAATTTCGTCAGTTTTAGCGTATCTCTAGCCGTTCTCGAGATATCTGCAATTTTTTGAATTCCCCGCCGACCAAAATCAAACGAATACTTCAACCATGCTTGCATTGGTGACACGCACATTAAAGGATCTACTGGTTATAGGCTTTAAACTCATTAATATCGCCATGCGGCCATATCAATTGCGTGGCCATATTATCCTTCCGATCCTAGGAAGTAAAATTGACTTTTTAAATTTTTTTACGTTTAGCTACAGGGTCCGGTCAATGACAAATGCACTCAATGGGTTTTGTTCATCCCTTCTTTATGAAACCCTCAAAATTTCGTCAGTTTTAGCGTATCTCTAATCGTTCTCGAGATATTTGTAAATTTTTTAATTCACCGCCGACCGAAACCATCGAATTCTACAACCATGCTTGCATAAATGACACGCACATTAAAAAACCTACTGGTTATAGGCTTTAAACCCATAAATATCGCCATGCGGCCATATGAAATGCGTGGCCATTATCCTTCCGAACCTTGGAAGTAAAATTGATTCTTTAAATATTTTTACGTTTAGCTTCAGGGTCCGGTCAATGACAAATGCACTCAATGGGTTTCGGTCATCCCCCCTTTTTGAAACCCCCAAATTTCGTCAGTTTTAGCGTATCTCTAGCCGTTCTCGAGATATCTGCAATTTTTTGAATTCCCCGCCGACCAAAATCAAACGAATACTTCAACCATGCTTGCATTGGTGACACGCACATTAAAGGATCTACTGGTTATAGGCTTTAAACTCATAAATATCGCCATGCGGCCATATCAATTGCGTGGCCATATTATCCTTCCGATCCTAGGAAGTAAAATTGACTTTTTAAATTTTTTTACGTTTAGCTACAGGGTCCGGTCAATGACAAATGCACTCAATCGGTTTTGTTCATCCCCTCTTTTTGAAACCCCCAAATTTCGTCAGTTTTAGCGTATCTCTAGCCGTTCTCGAGATATCTGCAATTTTTTGAATTCCCCGCCGACCAAAATCAAACGAATACTTCAACCATGCTTGCATTGGTGACACGCACATTAAAGGATCTCCTGGTTATAGGCTTTAAACTCATAAATATCGCCATGCGGCCATATCAATTGCGTGGCCATATTATCCTTCCGATCCTAGGAAGTAAAATTGACTTTTTAAATTTTTTTACGTTTAGCTACAGGGTCCGGTCAATGACAAATGCACTCAATAGGTTTTGTTCATCCCTTCTTTATGAAACCCTCAAAATTTCGTCAGTTTTAGCGTATCTCTAATCGTTCTCGAGATATTTGTAAATTTTTTAATTCACCGCCGACCGAAACCATCGAATTCTACAACCATGCTTGCATAAATGACACGCACATTAAAAAACCTACTGGTTATAGGCTTTAAACTCATAAATATCGCCATGCGGCCATATCAATTGCGTGGCCATATTATCCTTCCGATCCTAGGAAGTAAAATTGACTTTTTAAATTTTTTTACGTTTAGCTACAGGGTCCGGTCAATGACAAATGCACTCAATGGGTTTTGTTCATCCCTTCTTTATGAAACCCTCAAAATTTCGTCAGTTTTAGCGTATCTCTAATCGTTCTCGAGATATTTGTAAATTTTTTAATTCACCGCCGACCGAAACCATCGAATTCTACAACCATGGTGGCATAAATAACACGCACATTAAAAAACCTACTGGTTATAGGCTTTAAACCCATAAATATCGCCATGCGGCCATATGAAATGCGTGGCCATTATCCTTCCGAACCTTGGAAGTAAAATTGATTCTTTAAATATTTTTACGTTTAGCTACAGGGTCCGGTCAATGACAAATGCACTCAATGGGTTTTGTTCATCCCCTCTTTTTGAAACCCCCAAATTTCGTCAGTTTTAGCGTATCTCTAGCCGTTCTCGAGATATCTGCAATTTTTTGAATTCCCCGCCGACCAAAATCAAACGAATACTTCAACCATGCTTGCATAAATGACACGCACATTAAAAAACCTACTGGTTATAGGCTTTAAACCCATAAATATCGCCATGCGGCCATATGAAATGCGTGGCGATTATCCTTCCGAACCTTGGAAGTAAAATTGATTCTTTAAATATTTTTACGTTTAGCTACAGGGTCCGGTCAATGACAAATGCACTCAATGGGTTTTGTTCATCCCCTCTTTTTGAAACCCCCAAATTTCGTCAGTTTTAGCGTATCTCTAGCCGTTCTCGAGATATCTGCAATTTTTTGAATTCCCTGCCGACCAAAATCAAACGAATACTTCAACCATGCTTGCATTGGTGACACGCACATTAAAGGATCTACTGGTTATAGGCTTTAAACTCATAAATATCGCCATGCGGCCATATCAATTGCGTGGCCATATTATCCTTCCGAAACTTGGAAGTAAAATTGATTCTTTAAATTTTTTTACGTTTAGCTACAGGGTCCGGTCAATGACAAATGCACTCAATGGGTTTTGTTCATCCCTTCTTTATGAAACCCTCAAAATTTCGTCAGTTTTAGCGTATCTCTAATCGTTCTCGAGATATTTGTAAATTTTTTAATTCACCGCCGACCGAAACCATCGAATTCTACAACCATGGTGGCATAAATGACACGCACATTAAAAAACCTACTGGTTATAGGCTTTAAACCCATAAATATCGCCATGCGGCCATATGAAATGCGTGGCCATTGTCCTTCCGAACCTTGGAAGTAAAATTGATTCTTTAAATATTTTTACGTTTAGCTTCAGGGTCTGGTCAATGACAAATGCACTCAATGGGTTTCGGTCATCCCCCCTTTATGAAACTTCCAAAATTTCGTCAGTTTTAGCGTATCTCTAGCCGTTCTCGAGATATCTGCAATTTTTTGAATTCCCCGCCGACCAAAATCAAACAATTACTTCAACCATGCTTGCATTGGTGACACGCACATTAAAGGATCTACTGGTTATAGGCTTTAAACTCATAAATATCGCCATGCGGCCATATCAATTGCGTGGCCATATTATCCTTCCGATCCTAGGAAGTAAAATTGACTTTTTAAATTTTTTTACGTTTAGCTACAGGGTCCGGTCAATGACAAATGCATTCTATGGGTTTTGTTCATCCCTTCTTTATGAAACCCTCAAAATTTCGTCAGTTTTAGCGTATCTCTAATCGTTCTCGAGATATTTGTAAATTTTTTAATTCACCGCCGACCGAAACCATCGAATTCTACAACCATGCTTGCATAAATGACACGCACATTAAAAAACCTACTGGTTATAGGCTTTAAACCCATAAATATCGCCATGCGGCCATATGAAATGCGTGGCCATTATCCTTCCGAACCTTGGAAGTAAAAGTGATTCTTTAAATATTTTTACGTTTAGCTACAGGGTCCGGTCAATGACAAATGCACTCAATGGGTTTTGTTCATCCCCTCTTTTTGAAACCCCCAAATTTCGTCAGTTTTAGCGTATCTCTAGCCGTTCTCGAGATATCTGCAATTTTTTGAATTCCCCGCCGACCAAAATCAAACGAATACTTCAACCATGCTTGCATTGGTGACACGCACATTAAAGGATCTACTGGTTATAGGCTTTAAACTCATAAATATCGCCATGCGGCCATATCAATTGCGTGGCCATATTATCCTTCCGATCCTAGGAAGTAAAATTGACTTTTTAAATTTTTTTACGTTTAGCTACAGGGTCCGGTCAATGACAAATGCACTCAATGGGTTTTGTTCATCCCTTCTTTATGAAACCCTCAAAATTTCGTCAGTTTTAGCGTATCTCTAGCCGTTCTCGAGATATCTGCAATTTTTTGAATTCCCCGCCGACCAAAATCAAACGAATACTTCAACTAAGCTTGCATTGGTGACACGCACATTAAAAAACCTACTGGTTATAGGCTTTAAACCCATAAATATCGCCATGCGGCCATATGAAATGCGTGGCGATTATCCTTCCGAACCTTGGAAGTAAAATTGATTCTTTAAATATTTTTACGTTTAGCTACAGGGTCCGGTCAATGACAAATGCACTCAATGGGTTTTGTTCATCCCCTCTTTTTGAAACCCCCAAATTTCGTCAGTTTTAGCGTATCTCTAGCCGTTCTCGAGATATCTGCAATTTTTTGAATTCCCCGCCGACCAAAATCAAACGAATACTTCAACCATGCTTGCATTGGTGACACGCACATTAAAGGATCTACTGGTTATAGGCTTTAAACTCATAAATATCGCCATGCGGCCATATCAATTGCGTGGCCATATTATCCTTCCGAAACTTGGAAGTAAAATTGATTCTTTAAATTTTTTTACGTTTAGCTACAGGGTCCGGTCAATGACAAATGCACTCAATGGGTTTTGTTCATCCCTTCTTTATGAAACCCTCAAAATTTCGTCAGTTTTAGCGTATCTCTAATCGTTCTCGAGATATTTGTAAATTTTTTAATTCACCGCCGACCGAAACCATCGAATTCTACAACCATGGTGGCATAAATGACACGCACATTAAAAAACCTACTGGTTATAGGCTTTAAACCCATAAATATCGCCATGCGGCCATATGAAATGCGTGGCCATATTATCCTTCCGATCCTAGGAAGTAAAATTGACTTTTTAAATTTTTTTACGTTTAGCTACAGGGTCCGGTCAATGACAAATGCACTCAATGGGTTTTGTTCATCCCCTCTTTTTGAAACCCCCAAATTTCGTCAGTTTTAGCGTATCTCTAGCCGTTCTCGAGATATCTGCAATTTTTTGAATTCCCCGCCGACCAAAATCAAACGAATACTTCAACCATGCTTGCATTGGTGACACGCACATTAATGGATCTACTGGTTATAGGCTTTAAACTCATAAATACCGCCATGCGGCCATATCAATTGCGTGGCCATATTATCCTTCCGATCCTAGGAAGTAAAATTGACTTTTTAAATTTTTTTACGTTTAGCTACAGGGTCCGGTCAATGACAAATGCACTCAATAGGTTTTGTTCATCCCTTCTTTATGAAACCCTCAAAATTTCGTCAGTTTTAGCGTATCTCTAATCGTTCTCGAGATATTTGTAAATTTTTTAATTCACCGCCGACCGAAACCATCGAATTCTACAACCATGCTTGCATAAATGACACGCACATTAAAAAACCTACTGGTTATAGGCTTTAAACTCATAAATATCGCCATGCGGCCATATCAATTGCGTGGCCATATTATCCTTCCGATCCTTGGAAATAAAATTGATTCTTTAAATATTTTTACGTTTAGCTACAGGGTCCGGTCAATGACAAATGCACTCAATGGGTTTTGTTCATCCCCTCTTTTTGAAACCCCCAAATTTCGTCAGTTTTAGCGTATCTCTAGCCGTTCTCGAGATATCTGCAATTTTTTGAATTCCCCGCCGACCAAAATCAAACGAATACTTCAACTATGCTTGCATTGGTGACACGCACATTAAAGGATCTACTGGTTATAGGCTTTAAACTCATAAATATCGTCATGCGGCCATATCAATTGCGTGGCCATATTATCCTTCCGATCCTAGGAAGTAAAATTGACTTTTTAAATTTTTTTACGTTTAGCTACAGGGTCCGGTCAATGACAAATGCACTCAATGGGTTTTGTTCATCCCCTCTTTTTGAAACCCCCAAATTTCGTCAGTTTTAGCGTATCTCTAGCCGTTCTCGAGATATCTGCAATTTTTTGAATTCCCCGCCGACCAAAATCAAACGAATACTTCAACCATGCTTGCATTGGTGACACGCACATTAAAGGATCTACTGGTTATAGGCTTTAAACTCATAAATATCGCCATGCGGCCATATCAAATGCGTGGCCATTATCCTTCCGATCCTAGGAAGTAAAATTGACTTTTTAAATTTTTTTACGTTTAGCTACAGGGTCCGGTCAATGACAAATGCACTCAATAGGTTTTGTTCATCCCTTCTTTATGAAACCCTCAAAATTTCGTCAGTTTTAGCGTATCTCTAATCGTTCTCGAGATATTTGTAAATTTTTTAATTCACCGCCGACCGAAACCATCGAATTCTACAACCATGCTTGCATAAATGACACGCACATTAAAAAACCTACTGGTTATAGGCTTTAAACTCATAAATATCGCCATGCGGCCATATCAATTGCGTGGCCATATTATCCTTTCGATCCTAGGAAGTAAAATTGACTTTTTAAATTTTTTTACGTTTAGCTACAGGGTCCGGTCAATGACAAATGCACTCAATAGGTTTTGTTCATCCCTTCTTTATGAAACCCTCAAAATTTCGTCAGTTTTAGCGTATCTCTAATCGTTCTCGAGATATTTGTAAATTTTTTAATTCACCGCCGACCGAAACCATCGAATTCTACAACCATGGTGGCATAAATAACACGCACATTAAAAAACCTACTGGTTATAGGCTTTAAACCCATAAATATCGCCATGCGGCCATATGAAATGCGTGGCCATTATCCTTCCGAACCTTGGAAGTAAAATTGATTCTTTAAATATTTTTACGTTTAGCTTCAGGGTCCGGTCAATGACAAATGCACTCAATGGGTTTCGGTCATCCCCCCTTTATGAAACTTCCAAAATTTCGTCAGTTTTAGCGTATCTCTAGCCGTTCTCGAGATATCTGCAATTTTTTGAATTCCCCGCCGACCAAAATCAAACGAATACTTCAACCATGCTTGCATTGGTGACACGCACATTAAAGGATCTACTGGTTATAGGCTTTAAACTCATAAATACCGCCATGCGGCCATATCAATTGCGTGGCCATTATCCTTCCGAACCTTGGAAGTAAAATTGATTCTTTAAATATTTTTACGTTTAGCTTCAGGGTCCGGTCAATGACAAATGCACTCAATGGGTTTTGTTCATCCCCTCTTTTTGAAACCCCCAAATTTCGTCAGTTTTAGCGTATCTCTAGCCGTTCTCGAGATATCTGCAATTTTTTGAATTCCCCGCCGACCAAAATCAAACGAATACTTCAACCATGCTTGCATTGGTGACACGCACATTAAAGGATCTACTGGTTATAGGCTTTAAACTCATAAATACCGCCATGCGGCCATATCAATTGCGTGGCCATTATCCTTCCGAACCTTGGAAGTAAAATTGATTCTTTAAATATTTTTACGTTTAGCTTCAGGGTCCGGTCAATGACAAATGCACTCAATGGGTTTTGTTCATCCCCTCTTTTTGAAACCCCCAAATTTCGTCAGTTTTAGCGTATCTCTAGCCGTTCTCGAGATATCTGCAATTTTTTGAATTCCCCGCCGACCAAAATCAAACGAATACTTCAACCATGCTTGCATTGGTGACACGCACATTAAAGGATCTACTGGTTATAGGCTTTAAACTCATAAATACCGCCATGCGGCCATATCAATTGCGTGGCCATATTATCCTTCCGATCCTAGGAAGTAAAATTGACTTTTTAAATTTTTTTACGTTTAGCTACAGGGTCCGGTCAATGACAAATGCACTCAATAGGTTTTGTTCATCCCTTCTTTATGAAACCCTCAAAATTTCGTCAGTTTTAGCGTATCTCTAATCGTTCTCGAGATATTTGTAAATTTTTTAATTCACCGCCGACCGAAACCATCGAATTCTACAACCATGCTTGCATAAATGACACGCACATTAAAAAACCTACTGGTTATAGGCTTTAAACTCATAAATATCGCCATGCGGCCATATCAATTGCGTGGCCATATTATCCTTCCGATCCTTGGAAGTAAAATTGATTCTTTAAATATTTTTACGTTTAGCTACAGGGTCCGGTCAATGACAAATGCACTCAATGGGTTTTGTTCATCCCCTCTTTTTGAAACCCCCAAATTTCGTCAGTTTTAGCGTATCTCTAGCCGTTCTCGAGATATCTGCAATTTTTTGAATTCCCCGCCGACCAAAATCAAACGAATACTTCAACTATGCTTGCATTGGTGACACGCACATTAAAGGATCTACTGGTTATAGGCTTTAAACCCATAAATATCGCCATGCGGCCATATCAAATGCGTGGCCATTATCCTTCCGAAACTTGGAAGTAAAATTGATTCTTTAAATTTTTTTACGTTTAGCTACAGGGTCCGGTCAATGACAAATGCACTCAATGGGTTTTGTTCATCCCTTCTTTATGAATCCCTCAAAATTTCGTCAGTTTTAGCGTATCTCTAATCGTTCTCGAGATATTTGTAAATTTTTTAATTCACCGCCGACCGAAACCATCGAATTCTACAACCATGCTTGCATAAATGACACGCACATTAAAAAACCTACTGGTTATAGGCTTTAAACCCATAAATATCGCCATGCGGCCATATGAAATGCGTGGCCATTATCCTTCCGAACCTTGGAAGTAAAATTGATTCTTTAAATATTTTTACGTTTAGCTTCAGGGTCCGGTCAATGACAAATGCACTCAATGGGTTTCGGTCATCCCCCCTTTTTGAAACCCCCAAATTTCGTCAGTTTTAGCGTATCTCTAGCCGTTCTCGAGATATCTGCAATTTTTTGAATTCCCCGCCGACCAAAATCAAACGAATACTTCAACCATGCTTGCATTGGTGACACGCACATTAAAGGATCTACTGGTTATAGGCTTTAAACTCATAAATATCGCCATGCGGCCATATCAATTGCGTGGCCATATTATCCTTCCGATCCTAGGAAGTAAAATTGACTTTTTAAATTTTTTTACGTTTAGCTACAGGGTCCGGTCAATGACAAATGCACTCAATGGGTTTTGTTCATCCCCTCTTTTTGAAACCCCCAAATTTCGTCAGTTTTAGCGTATCTCTAGCCGTTCTCGAGATATCTGCAATTTTTTGAATTCCCCGCCGACCAAAATCAAACGAATACTTCAACCATGCTTGCATTGGTGACACGCACATTAAAGGATCTCCTGGTTATAGGCTTTAAACTCATAAATATCGCCATGCGGCCATATCAATTGCGTGGCCATATTATCCTTCCGATCCTAGGAAGTAAAATTGACTTTTTAAATTTTTTTACGTTTAGCTACAGGGTCCGGTCAATGACAAATGCACTCAATAGGTTTTGTTCATCCCTTCTTTATGAAACCCTCAAAATTTCGTCAGTTTTAGCGTATCTCTAATCGTTCTCGAGATATTTGTAAATTTTTTAATTCACCGCCGACCGAAACCATCGAATTCTACAACCATGCTTGCATAAATGACACGCACATTAAAAAACCTACTGGTTATAGGCTTTAAACTCATAAATATCGCCATGCGGCCATATCAATTGCGTGGCCATATTATCCTTCCGATCCTTGGAAGTAAAATTGATTCTTTAAATATTTTTACGTTTAGCTACAGGGTCCGGTCAATGACAAATGCACTCTATGGGTTTTGTTCATCCCTTCTTTATGAAACCCTCAAAATTTCGTCAGTTTTAGCGTATCTCTAATCGTTCTCGAGATATTTGTAAATTTTTTAATTCACCGCCGACCGAAACCATCGAATTCTACAACCATGCTTGCATAAATGACACGCACATTAAAAAACCTACTGGTTATAGGCTTTAAACTCATAAATATCGCCATGCGGCCATATCAATTGCGTGGCCATATTATCCTTTCGATCCTAGGAAGTAAAATTGACTTTTTAAATTTTTTTACGTTTAGCTACAGGGTCCGGTCAATGACAAATGCACTCAATAGGTTTTGTTCATCCCTTCTTTATGAAACCCTCAAAATTTCGTCAGTTTTAGCGTATCTCTAATCGTTCTCGAGATATTTGTAAATTTTTTAATTCACCGCCGACCGAAACCATCGAATTCTACAACCATGGTGGCATAAATAACACGCACATTAAAAAACCTACTGGTTATAGGCTTTAAACCCATAAATATCGCCATGCGGCCATATGAAATGCGTGGCCATTATCCTTCCGAACCTTGGAAGTAAAATTGATTCTTTAAATATTTTTACGTTTAGCTTCAGGGTCCGGTCAATGACAAATGCACTCAATGGGTTTCGGTCATCCCCCCTTTATGAAACTTCCAAAATTTCGTCAGTTTTAGCGTATCTCTAGCCGTTCTCGAGATATCTGCAATTTTTTGAATTCCCCGCCGACCAAAATCAAACGAATACTTCAACTATGCTTGCATTGGTGACACGCACATTAAAGGATCTACTGGTTATAGGCTTTAAACCCATAAATATCGCCATGCGGCCATATCAAATGCGTGGCCATTATCCTTCCGAAACTTGGAAGTAAAATTGATTCTTTAAATTTTTTTACGTTTAGCTACAGGGTCCGGTCAATGACAAATGCACTCAATGGGTTTTGTTCATCCCTTCTTTATGAAACCCTCAAAATTTCGTCAGTTTTAGCGTATCTCTAATCGTTCTCGAGATATTTGTAAATTTTTTAATTCACCGCCGACCGAAACCATCGAATTCTACAACCATGGTGGCATAAATAACACGCACATTAAAAAACCTACTGGTTATAGGCTTTAAACCCATAAATATCGCCATGCGGCCATATGAAATGCGTGGCCATTATCCTTCCGAACTTCGGAAGTAAAATTGACTTTTTAAATTTTTTTACGTTTAGCTACAGGGTCCGGTCAATGACAAATGCACTCAATAGGTTTTGTTCATCCCTTCTTTATGAAACCCTCAAAATTTCGTCAGTTTTAGCGTATCTCTAATCGTTCTCGAGATATTTGTAAATTTTTTAATTCACCGCCGACCGAAACCATCGAATTCTACAACCATGCTTGCATAAATGACACGCACATTAAAAAACCTACTGGTTATAGGCTTTAAACTCATAAATATCGCCATGCGGCCATATCAATTGCGTGGCCATATTATCCTTCCGATCCTTGGAAGTAAAATTGATTCTTTAAATATTTTTACGTTTAGCTACAGGGTCCGGTCAATGACAAATGCACTCTATGGGTTTTGTTCATCCCTTCTTTATGAAACCCTCAAAATTTCGTCAGTTTTAGCGTATCTCTAATCGTTCTCGAGATATTTGTAAATTTTTTAATTCACCGCCGACCGAAACCATCGAATTCTACAACCATGCTTGCATAAATGACACGCACATTAAAAAACCTACTGGTTATAGGCTTTAAACTCATAAATATCGCCATGCGGCCATATCAATTGCGTGGCCATATTATCCTTTCGATCCTAGGAAGTAAAATTGACTTTTTAAATTTTTTTACGTTTAGCTACAGGGTCCGGTCAATGACAAATGCACTCAATAGGTTTTGTTCATCCCTTCTTTATGAAACCCTCAAAATTTCGACAGTTTTAGCGTATCTCTAATCGTTCTCGAGATATTTGTAAATTTTTTAATTCACCGCCGACCGAAACCATCGAATTCTACAACCATGGTGGCATAAATAACACGCACATTAAAAAACCTACTGGTTATAGGCTTTAAACCCATAAATATCGCCATGCGGCCATATGAAATGCGTGGCCATTATCCTTCCGAACCTTGGAAGTAAAATTGATTCTTTAAATATTTTTACGTTTAGCTTCAGGGTCCGGTCAATGACAAATGGACTCAATGGGTTTCGGTCATCCCCCCTTTATGAAACTTCCAAAATTTCGTCAGTTTTAGCGTATCTCTAGCCGTTCTCGAGATATCTGCAATTTTTTGAATTCCCCGCCGACCAAAATCAAACGAATTCTTCAACCATGCTTGCATTGGTTACACGCACATTAAAGGATCTACTGGTTATAGGCTTTAAACCCATAAATATCGCCATGCGGCCATATCAAATGCGTGGCCATTATCCTTCTGAAACTTGGAAGTAAAATTGATTCTTTAAATTTTTTTACGTTTAGCTACAGGGTCCGGTCAATGACAAATGCACTCAATGGGTTTTGTTCATCCCTTCTTTATGAAACCCTCAAAATTTCGTCAGTTTTAGCGTATCTCTAATCGTTCTCGAGATATTTGTAAATTTTTTAATTCACCGCCGACCGAAACCATCGAATTCTACAACCATGGTGGCATAAATAACACGCACATTAAAAAACCTACTGGTTATAGGCTTTAAACCCATAAATATCGCCATGCGGCCATATGAAATGCGTGGCCATTATCCTTCCGAACTTCGGAAGTAAAATTGATTCTTTAAATATTTTTACGTTTAGCTTCAGGGTCCGGTCAATGACAAATGCACTCAATGGGTTTCGGTCATCCCCCCTTTATGAAACTTCCAAAATTTCGTCAGTTTTAGCGTATCTCTAGCCGTTCTCGAGATATCCGCAATTTTTTGAATTCCCCGCCGACCAAAATCAAACGAATACTTCAACCATGCTTGCATTGGTGACACGCACATTAAAGGATCTACTGGTTATAGGCTTTAAGCTCATAAATATCGCCATGCGGCCATATCAATTGCGTGGCCATATTATCCTTCCGATCCTAGGAAGTAAAATTGACTTTTTAAATTTTTTTACGTTTAGCTACAGGGTCCGGTCAATGACAAATGCACTCAATGGGTTTTGTTCATCCCCTCTTTTTGAAACCCCCAAATTTCGTCAGTTTTAGCGTATCTCTAGCCGTTCTCGAGATATTTGTAAATTTTTCAATTCACCGCCGACCGAAACCATCGAATTCTACAACCATGGTTGCATAAATAACACGCACATTAAAAAACCTACTGGTTATAGGCTTTAAACCCATAAATATCGCCATGCGGCCATATGAAATGCGTGGCCATTATCCTTCCGAACCTTGGAAGTAAAATTGATTCTTTAAATATTTTTACGTTTAGCTTCAGGGTCCGGTCAATGACAAATGGACTCAATGGGTTTCGGTCATCCCCCCTTTATGAAACTTCCAAAATTTCGTCAGTTTTAGCGTATCTCTAGCCGTTCTCGAGATATCTGCAATTTTTTGAATTCCCCGCCGACCAAAATCAAACGAATACTTCAACCATGCTTGCATTGGTGACACGCACATTGAAGGATCTACTGGTTATAGGCTTTAAACTCATAAATATCGCCATGCGGCCATATCAATAGCGTGGCCATATTATCCTTCCGATCCTAGGAAGTAAAATTGACTTTTTAAATTTGTTTACGTTTAGCTACAGGGTCCGGTCAATGACAAATGCACTCAATGGGTTTTGTTCATCCCTTCTTTATGAAACCCTCAAAATTTCGTCAGTTTTAGCGTATCTCTAATCGTTCTCGAGATATTTGTAAATTTTTTAATTCACCGCCGACCGAAACCATCGAATTCTGCAACCATGCTTGCATAAATGACACGCACATTAAAAAACCTACTGGTTATAGGCTTTAAACCCATAAATATCGCCATGCGGCCATATGAAATGCGTGGCCATTATCCTTCCGAACCTTGGAAGTAAAATTGATTCTTTAAATATTTTTACGTTTAGCTTCAGGGTCCGGTCAATGACAAATGGACTCAATGGGTTTCGGTCATCCCCCCTTTATGAAACTTCCAAAATTTCGTCAGTTTTAGCGTATCTCTAGCCGTTCTCGAGATATCTGCAATTTTTTGAATTCCCCGCCGACCAAAATCAAACGAATACTTCAACCATGCTTGCATTGGTGACACGCACATTGAAGGATCTACTGGTTATAGGCTTTAAACTCATAATTATCGCCATGCGGCCATATGAAATGCGTGGCCATTATCCTTCCGAACTTCGGAAGTAAAATTGATTCTTTAAATATTTTTACGTTTAGCTTCAGGGTCCGGTCAATGACAAATGCACTCAATGGGTTTTGTTCATCCCTTCTTTATGAAACCCTCAAAATTTCGTCAGTTTTAGCGTATCTCTAATCGTTCTCGAGATATTTGTAAATTTTTTAATTCACCGCCGACCGAAACCATCGAATTCTGCAACCATGCTTGCATAAATGACACGCACATTAAAAAACCTACTGGTTATAGGCTTTAAACCCATAAATATCGCCATGCGGCCATATGAAATGCGTGGCCATTATCCTTCCGAACCTTGGAACTAAAATTGATTCTTTAAATATTTTTACGTTTAGCTTCAGGGTCCGGTCAATGACAAATGCACTCAATGGGTTTCGGTCATCCCCCCTTTATGAAACTTCCAAAATTTCGTCAGTTTTAGCGTATCTCTAGCCGTTCTCGAGATATCTGCAATTTTTTGAATTCCCCGCCGACCAAAATCAAACGAATACTTCAACCATGCTTGCATTGGTGACACGCACATTAAAGGATCTACTGGTTATAGGCTTTAAACTCATAAATACCGCCATGCGGCCATATCAATTGCGTGGCCATTATCCTTCCGAACCTTGGAAGTAAAATTGATTCTTTAAATATTTTTACGTTTAGCTTCAGGGTCCGGTCAATGACAAATGCACTCAATGGGTTTTGTTCATCCCCTCTTTTTGAAACCCCCAAATTTCGTCAGTTTTAGCGTATCTCTAGCCGTTCTCGAGATATTTGTAAATTTTTCAATTCACCGCCGACCGAAACCATCGAATTCTACAACCATGGTGGCATAAATAACACGCACATTAAAAAACCTACTGGTTATAGGCTTTAAACCCATAAATATCGCCATGCGGCCATATGAAATGCGTGGCCATTATCCTTCCGAACCTTGGAAGTAAAATTGATTCTTTAAATATTTTTACGTTTAGCTTCAGGGTCCGGTCAATGACAAATGCACTCAATGGGTTTTGTTCATCCCTTCTTTATGAAACCCTCAAAATTTCGTCAGTTTTAGCGTATCTCTAATCGTTCTCGAGATATTTGTAAATTTTTTAATTCACCGCCGACCGAAACCATCGAATTCTGCAACCATGCTTGCATAAATGACACGCACATTAAAAAACCTACTGGTTATAGGCTTTAAACCCATAAATATCGCCATGTGGCCATATGAAATGCGTGGCCATTATCCTTCCGAACCTTGGAAGTAAAATTGATTCTTTAAATATTTTTACGTTTAGCTTCAGGGTCCGGTCAATGACAAATGCACTCAATGCGTTTCGGTCATCCCCCCTTTATGAAACTTCCAAAATTTCGTCAGTTTTAGCGTATCTCTAGCCGTTCTCGAGATATCTGCAATTTTTTGAATTCCCCGCCGACCAAAATCAAACGAATACTTCAACCATGCTTGCATTGGTGACACGCACATTGAAGGATCTACTGGTTATAGGCTTTAAACTCATAAATATCGCCATGCGGCCATATCAATAGCGTGGCCATATTATCCTTCCGATCCTAGGAAGTAAAATTGACTTTTTAAATTTTTTTACGTTTAGCTACAGGGTCCGGTCAATGACAAATGCACTCAATGGGTTTTGTTCATCCCTTCTTTATGAAACCCTCAAAATTTCGTCAGTTTTAGCGTATCTCTAATCGTTCTCGAGATATTTGTAAATTTTTTAATTCACCGCCGACCGAAACCATCGAATTCTGCAACCATGCTTGCATAAATGACACGCACATTAAAAAACCTACTGGTTATAGACTTTAAACCCATAAATATCGCCATGCGGCCATATGGAATGCGTGGCCATTATCCTTCCGAACTTCGGAAGTAAAATTGATTCTTTAAATATTTTTACGTTTAGCATCAGGGTCCGGTCAATGACAAATGCACTCAATGGGTTTCGGTCATCCCCCCTTTATGAAACTTCCAAAATTTCGTCAGTTTTAGCGTATCTCTAGCCGTTCTCGAGATATCTGCAATTTTTTTAATTCCCCGCCGACCAAAATCAAACGAATACTTCAACCATGCTTGCATTGGTGACACGCACATTAAAGGGTCTACTGGTTATAGGCTTTAAACTCATAAATATCGCCATGCGGCCATATCAATTGCGTGGCCATATTATCCTTCCGATCCTAGGAAGTAAAATTGACTTTTTAAATTTTTTTACGTTTAGCTACAGGGTCCGGTCAATGACAAATGCACTCAATGGGTTTTGTTCATCCCTTCTTTATGAAACCCTCAAAATTTCGTCAGTTTTAGCGTATCTCTAATCGTTCTCGAGATATTTGTAAATTTTTTAATTCACCGCCGACCGAAACCATCGAATTCTACAACCATGGTGGCATAAATAACACGCACATTAAAAAACCTACTGGTTATAGGCTTTAAACCCATAAATATCGCCATGCGGCCATATGAAATGCGTGGCCATTATCTTTCCGAACCTTGGAAGTAAAATTGATTCTTTAAATATTTTTACGTTTAGCTACAGGGTCCGGTCAATGACAAATGCACTCAATGGGTTTTGTTCATCCCCTCTTTTTGAAACCCCCAAATTTCGTCAGTTTTAGCGTATCTCTAGCCGTTCTCGAGATATCTGCAATTTTTTGAATTCCCCGCCGACCAAAATCAAACGAATACTTCAACCATGCTTGCATTGGTGACACGCACATTAAAGGATCTACTGGTTATAGGCTTTAAACTCATAAATATCGCCATGCGGCCATATCAATTGCGTGGCCATATTATCCTTCTGAAACTTGGAAGTAAAATTGATTCTTTAAATTTTTTTACGTTTAGCTACAGGGTCCGGTCAATGACAAATGCACTCAATGGGTTTTGTTCATCCCTTCTTTATGAAACCCTCAAATTTTCGTCAGTTTTAGCGTATCTCTAATCGTTCTCGAGATATTTGTAAATTTTTTAATTCACCGCCGACCGAAACCATCGAATTCTACAACCATGGTGGCATAAATAACACGCACATTAAAGGATCTACTGGTTATAGGTTTTAAACCCATAAATATCGCCATGCGGCCATATCAATTGCGTGGCCATATTATCCTTCCGATCCTAGGAAGTAAAATTGACTTTTTAAATTTTTTTACGTTTAGCTACAGGGTCCGGTCAATGACAAATGCATTCTATGGGTTTTGTTCATCCCTTCTTTATGAAACCCTCAAAATTTCGTCAGTTTTAGCGTATCTCTAATCGTTCTCGAGATATTTGTAAATTTTTTAATTCACCGCCGACCGAAACCATCGAATTCTACAACCATGGTGGCATAAATAACACGCACATTAAAAAACCTACTGGTTATAGGCTTTAAACCCATAAATATCGCCATGCGGCCATATGAAATGCGTGGCCATTATCCTTCCGAACTTCGGAAGTAAAATTGATTCTTTAAATATTTTTACGTTTAGCTTCAGGGTCCGGTCAATGACAAATGCACTCAATGGGTTTCGGTCATCCCCCCTTTATGAAACTTCCAAAATTTCGTCAGTTTTAGCGTATCTCTAGCCGTTCTCGAGATATCTGCAATTTTTTGAATTCCCCGCCGACCAAAATCAAACGAATACTTCAACCATGCTTGCATTGGTGACACGCACATTAAAGGATCTACTGGTTATAGGCTTTAAACTCATAAATATCGCCATGCGGCCATATCAATTGCGTGGCCATATTATCCTTCCGATCCTAGGAAGTAAAATTGACTTTTTAAATTTTTTTACGTTTAGCTACAGGGTCCGGTCAATGACAAATGCACTCAATGGGTTTTGTTCATCCCTTCTTTATGAAACCCTCAAAATTTCGTCAGTTTTAGCGTATCTCTAATCGTTCTCGAGATATTTGTAAATTTTTTAATTCACCGCCGACCGAAACCATCGAATTCTACAACCATGGTGGCATAAATAACACGCACATTAAAAAACCTACTGGTTATAGGCTTTAAACCTATAAATATCGCCATGCGGCCATATGAAATGCGTGGCCATTATCTTTCCGAACCTTGGAAGTAAAATTGATTCTTTAAATATTTTAACGTTTAGCTACAGGGTCCGGTCAATGACAAATGCACTCAATGGGTTTTGTTCATCCCCTCTTTTTGAAACCCCCAAATTTCGTCAGTTTTAGCGTATCTCTAGCCGTTCTCGAGATATTTGTAAATTTTTCAATTCACCGCCGACCGAAACCATCGAATTCTACAACCATGCTTGCATAAATGACACGCACATTAAAAAACCTACTGGTTATAGGCTTTAAACCCATAAATATCGCCATGCGGCCATATGAAATGCGTGGCCATTATCTTTCCGAACCTTGGAAGTAAAATTGATTCTTTAAATATTTTAACGTTTAGCTACAGGGTCCGGTCAATGACAAATGCACTCAATGGGTTTTGTTCATCCCCTCTTTTTGAAACCCCCAAATTTCGTCAGTTTTAGCGTATCTCTAGCCGTTCTCGAGATATTTGTAAATTTTTCAATTCACCGCCGACCGAAACCATCGAATTCTACAACCATGGTGGCATAAATAACACGCACATTAAAAAACCTACTGGTTATAGGCTTTAAACCCATAAATATCGCCATGCGGCCATATGAAATGCGTGGCCATTATCCTTCCGAACCTTGGAAGTAAAATTGATTCTTTAAATTTTTTTACGTTTAGCTACAGGGTCCGTCAATGACAAATGCACTCAATGGGTTTTGTTCATCCCTTCTTTATGAAACCCTCAAAATTTCGTCAGTTTTAGCGTATCTCTAATCGTTCTCGAGATATTTGTAAATTTTTTAATTCACCGCCGACCGAAACCATCGAATTCTAAAACCATGCTTGCATAAATGACACGCACATTAAAAAACCTACTGGTTATAGGCTTTAAACCCATAAATATCGCCATGCGGCCATATGAAATGCGTGGCCATTATCCTTCCGAACCTTGGAAGTAAAATTGATTCTTTAAATATTTTTACGTTTAGCTACAGGGTCCGGTCAATGACAAATGCACTCAATGGGTTTTGTTCATCCCTTCTTTATGAAACCCTCAAAATTTCGTCAGTTTTAGCGTATCTCTAATCGTTCTCGAGATATTTGTAAATTTTTTAATTCACCGCCGACCGAAACCATCGAATTCTACAACCATGGTGGCATAAATAACACGCACATTAAAAAACCTACTGGTTATAGACTTTAAACCCATAAATATCGCCATGCGGCCATATGGAATGCGTGGCCATTATCCTTCCGAACTTCGGAAGTAAAATTGATTCTTTAAATATTTTTACGTTTAGCATCAGGGTCCGGTCAATGACAAATGCACTCAATGGGTTTCGGTCATCCCCCCTTTATGAAACTTCCAAAATTTCGTCAGTTTTAGCGTATCTCTAGCCGTTCTCGAGATATCTGCAATTTTTTTAATTCCCCGCCGACCAAAATCAAACGAATACTTCAACCATGCTTGCATTGGTGACACGCACATTAAAGGGTCTACTGGTTATAGGCTTTAAACTCATAAATATCGCCATGCGGCCATATCAATTGCGTGGCCATATTATCCTTCCGATCCTAGGAAGTAAAATTGACTTTTTAAATTTTTTTACGTTTAGCTACAGGGTCCGGTCAATGACAAATGCACTCAATGGGTTTTGTTCATCCCTTCTTTATGAAACCCTCAAAATTTCGTCAGTTTTAGCGTATCTCTAATCGTTCTCGAGATATTTGTAAATTTTTTAATTCACCGCCGACCGAAACCATCGAATTCTACAACCATGGTGGCATAAATAACACGCACATTAAAAAACCTACTGGTTATAGGCTTTAAACCCATAAATATCGCCATGCGGCCATATGAAATGCGTGGCCATTATCTTTCCGAACCTTGGAAGTAAAATTGATTCTTTAAATATTTTTACGTTTAGCTACAGGGTCCGGTCAATGACAAATGCACTCAATGGGTTTTGTTCATCCCCTCTTTTTGAAACCCCCAAATTTCGTCAGTTTTAGCGTATCTCTAGCCGTTCTCGAGATATCTGCAATTTTTTGAATTCCCCGCCGACCAAAATCAAACGAATACTTCAACCATGCTTGCATTGGTGACACGCACATTAAAGGATCTACTGGTTATAGGCTTTAAACTCATAAATATCGCCATGCGGCCATATCAATTGCGTGGCCATATTATCCTTCTGAAACTTGGAAGTAAAATTGATTCTTTAAATTTTTTTACGTTTAGCTACAGGGTCCGGTCAATGACAAATGCACTCAATGGGTTTTGTTCATCCCTTCTTTATGAAACCCTCAAATTTTCGTCAGTTTTAGCGTATCTCTAATCGTTCTCGAGATATTTGTAAATTTTTTAATTCACCGCCGACCGAAACCATCGAATTCTACAACCATGGTGGCATAAATAACACGCACATTAAAGGATCTACTGGTTATAGGTTTTAAACCCATAAATATCGCCATGCGGCCATATCAATTGCGTGGCCATATTATCCTTCCGATCCTAGGAAGTAAAATTGACTTTTTAAATTTTTTTACGTTTAGCTACAGGGTCCGGTCAATGACAAATGCATTCTATGGGTTTTGTTCATCCCTTCTTTATGAAACCCTCAAAATTTCGTCAGTTTTAGCGTATCTCTAATCGTTCTCGAGATATTTGTAAATTTTTTAATTCACCGCCGACCGAAACCATCGAATTCTACAACCATGGTGGCATAAATAACACGCACATTAAAAAACCTACTGGTTATAGGCTTTAAACCCATAAATATGGCCATGCGGCCATATGAAATGCGTGGCCATTATCCTTCCGAACTTCGGAAGTAAAATTGATTCTTTAAATATTTTTACGTTTAGCTTCAGGGTCCGGTCAATGACAAATGCACTCAATGGGTTTCGGTCATCCCCCCTTTATGAAACTTCCAAAATTTCGTCAGTTTTAGCGTATCTCTAGCCGTTCTCGAGATATCTGCAATTTTTTGAATTCCCCGCCGACCAAAATCAAACGAATACTTCAACCATGCTTGCATTGGTGACACGCACATTAAAGGATCTACTGGTTATAGGCTTTAAACTCATAAATATCGCCATGCGGCCATATCAATTGCGTGGCCATATTATCCTTCCGATCCTAGGAAGTAAAATTGACTTTTTAAATTTTTTTACGTTTAGCTACAGGGTCCGGTCAATGACAAATGCACTCAATGGGTTTTGTTCATCCCCTCTTTTTGAAACCCCCAAATTTCGTCAGTTTTAGCGTATCTCTAGCCGTTCTCGAGATATTTGTAAATTTTTCAATTCACCGCCGACCGAAACCATCGAATTCTACAACCATGCTTGCATAAATGACACGCACATTAAAAAACCTACTGGTTATAGGCTTTAAACCCATAAATATCGCCATGCGGCCATATGAAATGCGTGGCCATTATCTTTCCGAACCTTGGAAGTAAAATTGATTCTTTAAATATTTTAACGTTTAGCTACAGGGTCCGGTCAATGACAAATGCACTCAATGGGTTTTGTTCATCCCCTCTTTTTGAAACCCCCAAATTTCGTCAGTTTTAGCGTATCTCTAGCCGTTCTCGAGATATTTGTAAATTTTTCAATTCACCGCCGACCGAAACCATCGAATTCTAAAACCATGCTTGCATAAATGACACGCACATTAAAAAACCTACTGGTTATAGGCTTTAAACCCATAAATATCGCCATGCGGCCATATGAAATGCGTGGCCATTATCCTTCCGAACCTTGGAAGTAAAATTGATTCTTTAAATTTTTTTACGTTTAGCTACAGGGTCCGTCAATGACAAATGCACTCAATGGGTTTTGTTCATCCCCTCTTTTTGAAACCCCCAAATTTCGTCAGTTTTAGCGTATCTCTAGCCGTTCTCGAGATATCTGCAATTTTTTGAATTCCCCGCCGACCAAAATCAAACGAATACTTCAACCATGCTTGCATTGGTGACACGCACATTAAAGGATCTACTGGTTATAGGCTTTAAACTCATAAATATCGCCATGCGGCCATATCAATTGCGTGGCCATATTATCCTTCCGATCCTAGGAAGTAAAATTGACTTTTTAAATTTTTTTACGTTTAGCTACAGGGTCCGGTCAATGACAAATGCATTCTATGGGTTTTGTTCATCCCTTCTTTATGAAACCCTCAAAATTTCGTCAGTTTTAGCGTATCTCTAATCGTTCTCGAGATATTTGTAAATTTTTTAATTCACCGCCGACCGAAACCATCGAATTCTACAACCATGGTGGCATAAATAACACGCACATTAAAAAACCTACTGGTTATAGGCTTTAAACCCATAAATATCGCCATGCGGCCATATGAAATGCGTGGCCATTATCCTTCCGAACTTCGGAAGTAAAATTGATTCTTTAAATATTTTTACGTTTAGCTTCAGGGTCCGGTCAATGACAAATGCACTCAATGGGTTTCGGTCATCCCCCCTTTATGAAACTTCCAAAATTTCGTCAGTTTTAGCGTATCTCTAGCCGTTCTCGAGATATCTGCAATTTTTTGAATTCCCCGCCGACCAAAATCAAACGAATACTTCAACCATGCTTGCATTGGTGACACGCACATTAAAGGATCTACTGGTTATAGGCTTTAAACTCATAAATATCGCCATGCGGCCATATCAATTGCGTGGCCATATTATCCTTCCGATCCTAGGAAGTAAAATTGACTTTTTAAATTTTTTTACGTTTAGCTACAGGGTCCGGTCAATGACAAATGCACTCAATGGGTTTTGTTCATCCCTTCTTTATGAAACCCTCAAAATTTCGTCAGTTTTAGCGTATCTCTAATCGTTCTCGAGATATTTGTAAATTTTTTAATTCACCGCCGACCGAAACCATCGAATTCTACAACCATGGTGGCATAAATAACACGCACATTAAAAAACCTACTGGTTATAGGCTTTAAACCCATAAATATCGCCATGCGGCCATATGAAATGCGTGGCCATTATCTTTCCGAACCTTGGAAGTAAAATTGATTCTTTAAATATTTTTACGTTTAGCTACAGGGTCCGGTCAATGACAAATGCACTCAATGGGTTTCGGTCATCCCCCCTTTATGAAACTTCCAAAATTTCGTCAGTTTTAGCGTATCTCTAGCCGTTCTCGAGATATCTGCAATTTTTGGAATTCCCCGCCGACCAAAATCAAACGAATTCTTCAACCATGCTTGCATTGGTGACACGCACATTAAAGGATCTACTGGTTATAGGCTTTAAACCCATAAATATCGCCATGCGGCCATATCAAATGCGTGGCCATTATCCTTCCGAAACTTGTAAGTAAAATTGATTCTTTAAATTTTTTTACGTTTAGCTACAGGGTCCGGTCAATGACAAATGCACTCAATGGGTTTTGTTCATCCCTTCTTTATGAAACCCTCAAAATTTCGTCAGTTTTAGCGTATCTCTAATCGTTCTCGAGATATTTGTAAATTTTTTAATTCACCGCCGACCGAAACCATCGAATTCTACAACCATGGTGGCATAAATAACACGCACATTAAAAAACCTACTGGTTATAGGCTTTAAACCCATAAATATCGCCATGCGGCCATATGAAATGCGTGGCCATTATCCTTCCGAACCTTGGAAGTAAAATTGATTCTTTAAATTTTTTTACGTTTAGCTACAGGGTCCGTCAATGACAAATGCACTCAATGGGTTTTGTTCATCCCTTCTTTATGAAACCCTCAAAATTTCGTCAGTTTTAGCGTATCTCTAATCGTTCTCGAGATATTTGTAAATTTTTTAATTCACCGCCGACCGAAACCATCGAATTCTAAAACCATGCTTGCATTGGTTACACGCACATTAAAGGATCTACTGGTTATAGGCTTTAAACCCATAAATATCGCCATGCGGCCATATGAAATGCGTGGCCATTATCCTTCCGAACCTTGGAAGTAAAATTGATTCTTTAAATATTTTTACATTTAGCTACAGGGTCCGGTCAATGACAAATGCACTCAATGGGTTTTGTTCATCCCTTCTTTATGAAACCCTCAAAATTTCGTCAGTTTTAGCGTATCTCTAATCGTTCTCGAGATATTTATAAATTTTTTAATTCACCGCCGACCGAAACCATCGAATTCTACAACCATGGTGGCATAAATAACACGCACATTAAAAAACCTACTGGTTATAGGCTTTAAACCCATAAATATCGCCATGCGGCCATATGAAATGCGTGGCCATTATCCTTCCGAACCTTGGAAGTAAAATTGATTCTTTAAATATTTTTACGTTTAGCTACAGGGTCCGGTCAATGACAAATGCACTCAATGGGTTTTGTTCATCCCCTCTTTTTGAAACCCCCAAATTTCGTCAGTTTTAGCGTATCTCTAGCCGTTCTCGAGATATCTGCAATTTTTTGAATTCCCCGCCGACCAAAATCAAACGAATACTTCAACCATGCTTGCATTGGTGACACGCACATTAAAGGATCTACTGGTTATAGGCTTTAAACCCATAAATATCGCCATGCGGCCATATGAAATGCGTGGCCATTATCCTTCCGAACCTTGGAAGTAAAATTGATTCTTTAAATTTTTTTACGTTTAGCTACAGGGTCCGGTCAATGACAAATGCATTCTATGGGTTTTGTTCATCCCTTCTTTATGAAACCCTCAAAATTTCGACAGTTTTAGCGTATCTCTAATCGTTCTCGAGATATTTGTAAATTTTTTAATTCACCGCCGACCGAAACCATCGAATTCTACAACCATGGTGGCATAAATAACACGCACATTAAAAAACCTACTGGTTATAGGCTTTAAACCCATAAATATCGCCATGCGGCCATATGAAATGCGTGGCCATTATCCTTCCGAACCTTGGAAGTAAAATTGATTCTTTAAATATTTTTACGTTTAGCTTCAGGGTCCGGTCAATGACAAATGGACTCAATGGGTTTCGGTCATCCCCCCTTTATGAAACTTCCAAAATTTCGTCAGTTTTAGCGTATCTCTAGCCGTTCTCGAGATATCTGCAATTTTTTGAATTCCCCGCCGACCAAAATCAAACGAATTCTTCAACCATGCTTGCATTGGTTACACGCACATTAAAGGATCTACTGGTTATAGGCTTTAAACCCATAAATATCGCCATGCGGCCATATGAAATGCGTGGCCATTATCTTTCCGAACCTTGGAAGTAAAATTGATTCTTTAAATATTTTAACGTTTAGCTACAGGGTCCGGTCAATGACAAATGCACTCAATGGGTTTTGTTCATCCCCTCTTTTTGAAACCCCCAAATTTCGTCAGTTTTAGCGTATCTCTAGCCGTTCTCGAGATATTTGTAAATTTTTCAATTCACCGCCGACCGAAACCATCGAATTCTAAAACCATGGTGGCATAAATAACACGCACATTAAAAAACCTACTGGTTATAGGCTTTAAACCCATAAATATCGCCATGCGGCCATATGAAATGCGTGGCCATTATCCTTCCGAACCTTGGAAGTAAAATTGATTCTTTAAATTTTTTTACGTTTAGCTACAGGGTCCGTCAATGACAAATGCACTCAATGGGTTTTGTTCATCCCTTCTTTATGAAACCCTCAAAATTTCGTCAGTTTTAGCGTATCTCTAATCGTTCTCGAGATATTTGTAAATTTTTTAATTCACCGCCGACCGAAACCATCGAATTCTACAACCATGGTGGCATAAATAACACGCACATTAAAGGATCTACTGGTTATAGGTTTTAAACCCATAAATATCGCCATGCGGCCATATCAATTGCGTGGCCATATTATCCTTCCGATCCTAGGAAGTAAAATTGACTTTTTAAATTTTTTTACGTTTAGCTACAGGGTCCGGTCAATGACAAATGCATTCTATGGGTTTTGTTCATCCCTTCTTTATGAAACCCTCAAAATTTCGTCAGTTTTAGCGTATCTCTAATCGTTCTCGAGATATTTGTAAATTTTTTAATTCACCGCCGACCGAAACCATCGAATTCTACAACCATGGTGGCATAAATAACACGCACATTAAAAAACCTACTGGTTATAGGCTTTAAACCCATAAATATCGCCATGCGGCCATATGAAATGCGTGGCCATTATCCTTCCGAACTTCGGAAGTAAAATTGATTCTTTAAATATTTTTACGTTTAGCTTCAGGGTCCGGTCAATGACAAATGCACTCAATGGGTTTCGGTCATCCCCCCTTTATGAAACTTCCAAAATTTCGTCAGTTTTAGCGTATCTCTAGCCGTTCTCGAGATATCTGCAATTTTTTGAATTCCCCGCCGACCAAAATCAAACGAATACTTCAACCATGCTTGCATTGGTGACACGCACATTAAAGGATCTACTGGTTATAGGCTTTAAACTCATAAATATCGCCATGCGGCCATATCAATTGCGTGGCCATATTATCCTTCCGATCCTAGGAAGTAAAATTGACTTTTTAAATTTTTTTACGTTTAGCTACAGGGTCCGGTCAATGACAAATGCATTCTATGGGTTTTGTTCATCCCTTCTTTATGAAACCCTCAAAATTTCGTCAGTTTTAGCGTATCTCTAATCGTTCTCGAGATATTTGTAAATTTTTTAATTCACCGCCGACCGAAACCATCGAATTCTACAACCATGGTGGCATAAATAACACGCACATTAAAAAACCTACTGGTTATAGGCTTTAAACCCATAAATATCGCCATGCGGCCATATGAAATGCGTGGCCATTATCCTTCCGAACTTCGGAAGTAAAATTGATTCTTTAAATATTTTTACGTTTAGCTTCAGGGTCCGGTCAATGACAAATGCACTCAATGGGTTTCGGTCATCCCCCCTTTATGAAACTTCCAAAATTTCGTCAGTTTTAGCGTATCTCTAGCCGTTCTCGAGATATCTGCAATTTTTTGAATTCCCCGCCGACCAAAATCAAACGAATACTTCAACCATGCTTGCATTGGTGACACGCACATTAAAGGATCTACTGGTTATAGGCTTTAAACTCATAAATATCGCCATGCGGCCATATCAATTGCGTGGCCATATTATCCTTCCGATCCTAGGAAGTAAAATTGACTTTTTAAATTTTTTTACGTTTAGCTACAGGGTCCGGTCAATGACAAATGCACTCAATGGGTTTTGTTCATCCCTTCTTTATGAAACCCTCAAAATTTCGTCAGTTTTAGCGTATCTCTAATCGTTCTCGAGATATTTGTAAATTTTTTAATTCACCGCCGACCGAAACCATCGAATTCTACAACCATGGTGGCATAAATAACACGCACATTAAAAAACCTACTGGTTATAGGCTTTAAACCCATAAATATCGCCATGCGGCCATATGAAATGCGTGGCCATTATCTTTCCGAACCTTGGAAGTAAAATTGATTCTTTAAATATTTTTACGTTTAGCTACAGGGTCCGGTCAATGACAAATGCACTCAATGGGTTTCGGTCATCCCCCCTTTATGAAACTTCCAAAATTTCGTCAGTTTTAGCGTATCTCTAGCCGTTCTCGAGATATCTGCAATTTTTGGAATTCCCCGCCGACCAAAATCAAACGAATTCTTCAACCATGCTTGCATTGGTGACACGCACATTAAAGGATCTACTGGTTATAGGCTTTAAACCCATAAATATCGCCATGCGGCCATATCAAATGCGTGGCCATTATCCTTCCGAAACTTGTAAGTAAAATTGATTCTTTAAATTTTTTTACGTTTAGCTACAGGGTCCGGTCAATGACAAATGCACTCAATGGGTTTTGTTCATCCCTTCTTTATGAAACCCTCAAAATTTCGTCAGTTTTAGCGTATCTCTAATCGTTCTCGAGATATTTGTAAATTTTTTAATTCACCGCCGACCGAAACCATCGAATTCTACAACCATGGTGGCATAAATAACACGCACATTAAAAAACCTACTGGTTATAGGCTTTAAACCCATAAATATCGCCATGCGGCCATATGAAATGCGTGGCCATTATCCTTCCGAACCTTGGAAGTAAAATTGATTCTTTAAATTTTTTTACGTTTAGCTACAGGGTCCGTCAATGACAAATGCACTCAATGGGTTTTGTTCATCCCTTCTTTATGAAACCCTCAAAATTTCGTCAGTTTTAGCGTATCTCTAATCGTTCTCGAGATATTTGTAAATTTTTTAATTCACCGCCGACCGAAACCATCGAATTCTAAAACCATGCTTGCATTGGTTACACGCACATTAAAGGATCTACTGGTTATAGGCTTTAAACCCATAAATATCGCCATGCGGCCATATGAAATGCGTGGCCATTATCCTTCCGAACCTTGGAAGTAAAATTGATTCTTTAAATATTTTTACGTTTAGCTACAGGGTCCGGTCAATGACAAATGCACTCAATGGGTTTTGTTCATCCCTTCTTTATGAAACCCTCAAAATTTCGTCAGTTTTAGCGTATCTCTAATCGTTCTCGAGATATTTATAAATTTTTTAATTCACCGCCGACCGAAACCATCGAATTCTACAACCATGGTGGCATAAATAACACGCACATTAAAAAACCTACTGGTTATAGGCTTTAAACCCATAAATATCGCCATGCGGCCATATGAAATGCGTGGCCATTATCCTTCCGAACCTTGGAAGTAAAATTGATTCTTTAAATATTTTTACGTTTAGCTACAGGGTCCGGTCAATGACAAATGCACTCAATGGGTTTTGTTCATCCCCTCTTTTTGAAACCCCCAAATTTCGTCAGTTTTAGCGTATCTCTAGCCGTTCTCGAGATATCTGCAATTTTTTGAATTCCCCGCCGACCAAAATCAAACGAATACTTCAACCATGCTTGCATTGGTGACACGCACATTAAAGGATCTACTGGTTATAGGCTTTAAACCCATAAATATCGCCATGCGGCCATATGAAATGCGTGGCCATTATCCTTCCGAACCTTGGAAGTAAAATTGATTCTTTAAATTTTTTTACGTTTAGCTACAGGGTCCGGTCAATGACAAATGCATTCTATGGGTTTTGTTCATCCCTTCTTTATGAAACCCTCAAAATTTCGACAGTTTTAGCGTATCTCTAATCGTTCTCGAGATATTTGTAAATTTTTTAATTCACCGCCGACCGAAACCATCGAATTCTACAACCATGGTGGCATAAATAACACGCACATTAAAAAACCTACTGGTTATAGGCTTTAAACCCATAAATATCGCCATGCGGCCATATGAAATGCGTGGCCATTATCCTTCCGAACCTTGGAAGTAAAATTGATTCTTTAAATATTTTTACGTTTAGCTTCAGGGTCCGGTCAATGACAAATGGACTCAATGGGTTTCGGTCATCCCCCCTTTATGAAACTTTCAAAATTTCGTCAGTTTTAGCGTATCTCTAGCCGTTCTCGAGATATCTGCAATTTTTTGAATTCCCCGCCGACCAAAATCAAACGAATTCTTCAACCATGCTTGCATTGGTTACACGCACATTAAAGGATCTACTGGTTATAGGCTTTAAACCCATAAATATCGCCATGCGGCCATATCAAATGCGTGGCCATTATCCTTCTGAAACTTGGAAGTAAAATTGATTCTTTAAATTTTTTTACGTTTAGCTACAGGGTCCGGTCAATGACAAATGCATTCTATGGGTTTTGTTCATCCCTTCTTTATGAAACCCTCAAAATTTCGTCAGTTTTAGCGTATCTCTAATCGTTCTCGAGATATTTGTAAATTTTTCAATTCACCGCCGACCGAAACCATCGAATTCTACAACCATGGTGGCATAAATAACACGCACATTAAAAAACCTACTGGTTATAGGCTTTAAACCCATAAATATCGCCATGCGGCCATATGAAATGCGTGGCCATTATCCTTCCGAACCTTGGAAGTAAAATTGATTCTTTAAATATTTTTACGTTTAGCTTCAGGGTCCGTCAATGACAAATGCACTCAATGGGTTTTGTTCATCCCCCCTTTATGAAACTTCCAAAATTTCGTCAGTTTTAGCGTATCTCTAGCCGTTCTCGAGATATCTGCAATTTTTTGAATTCCCCGCCGACCAAAATCAAACGAATTCTTCAACCATGCTTGCATTGGTTACACGCACATTAAAAAACCTACTGGTTATAGGCTTTAAACCCATAAATATCGCCATGCGGCCATATCAATTGCGTGGCCATATTATCCTTCCGATCCTAGGAAGTAAAATTGACTTTTTAAATTTTTTTACGTTTAGCTACAGGGTCCGGTCAATGACAAATGCATTCCATGGGTTTTGTTCATCCCTTCTTTAAGAAACCCTCAAAATTTCGTCAGTTTTAGCGTATCTCTAATCGTTCTCGAGATATTTGTAAATTTTTCAATTCACCGCCGACCGAAACCATCGAATTCTACAACCATGGTGGCATAAATAACACGCACATTAAAAAACCTACTGGTTATAGGCTTTAAACCCATAAATATCGCCATGCGGCCATATGAAATGCGTGGCCATTATCCTTCCGAACCTTGGAAGTAAAATTGATTCTTTAAATATTTTTACGTTTAGCTTCAGGGTCCGGTCAATGACAAATGGACTCAATGGGTTTCGGTCATCCCCCCTTTATGAAACTTCCAAAATTTCGTCAGTTTTAGCGTATCTCCAGCCGTTCTCGAGATATCTGCAATTTTTTGAATTCCCCGCCGACCAAAATCAAACGAATACTTCAACCATGCTTGCATTGGTGACACGCACATTGAAGGATCTACTGGTTATAGGCTTTAAACTCATAAATATCGCCATGCGGCCATATCAATTGCGTGGCCATATTATCCTTCCGATCCTAGGAAGTAAAATTGACTTTTTAAATTTTTTTACGTTTAGCTACAGGGTCCGGTCAATGACAAATGCATTCCATGGGTTTTGTTCATCCCTTCTTTATGAAACCCTCAAAATTTCGTCAGTTTTAGCGTATCTCTAATCGTTCTCGAGATATTTGTAAATTTTTCAATTCACCGCCGACCGAAACCATCGAATTCTACAACCATGGTGGCATAAATAACACGCACATTAAAAAACCTACTGGTTATAGGCTTTAAACCCATAATTATCGCCATGCGGCCATATGAAATGCGTGGCCATTATCCTTCCGAACCTTGGAAGTAAAATTGATTCTTTAAATATTTTTACGTTTAGCTTCAGGGTCCGGTCAATGACAAATGGACTCAATGGGTTTCGGTCATCCCCCCTTTATGAAACTTCCAAAATTTCGTCAGTTTTAGCGTATCTCCAGCCGTTCTCGAGATATCTGCAATTTTTTGAATTCCCCGCCGACCAAAATCAAACGAATACTTCAACCATGCTTGCATTGGTGACACGCACATTGAAGGATCTACTGGTTATAGGCTTTAAACTCATAAATATCGCCATGCGGCCATATCAATTGCGTGGCCATATTATCCTTCCGATCCTAGGAAGTAAAATTGACTTTTTAAATTTTTTTACGTTTAGCTACAGGGTCCGGTCAATGACAAATGCACTCAATGGGATTTTTTCATCCCTTCTTTATGAAACCCTCAAAATTTCGTCAGTTTTAGCGTATCTCTAATCGTTCTCGAGATATTTGTAAATTTTTTAATTCACCGCCGACCGAAACCATCGAATTCTACAACCATGGTGGCATAAATAACACGCACATTAAAAAACCTACTGGTTATAGGCTTTAAACCCATAAATATCGCCATGCGGCCATATGAAATGCGTGGCCATTATCCTTCCGAACCTTGGAAGTAAAATTGATTCTTTAAATTTTTTTACGTTTAGCTACAGGGTCCGGTCAATGACAAATGCACTCAATGGGTTTTGTTCATCCCCTCTTTTTGAAACCCCCAAATTTCGTCAGTTTTAGCGTATCTCTAGCCGTTCTCGAGATATCTGCAATTTTTTGAATTCCCCGCCGACCAAAATCAAACGAATACTTCAACCATGCTTGCATTGGTGACACGCACATTAAAGGATCTACTGGTTATAGGCTTTAAACTCATAAATATCGCTATGCGGCCATATCAATTGCGTGGCCATATTATCCTTCCGATCCTAGGAAGTAAAATTGACTTTTTAAATTTTTTTACGTTTAGCTACAGGGTCCGGTCAATGACAAATGCATTCTATGGGTTTTGTTCATCCCTTCTTTATGAAACCCTCAAAATTTCGTCAGTTTTAGCGTATCTCTAATCGTCCTCGAGATATTTGTAAATTTTTCAATTCACCGCCGACCGAAACCATCGAATTCTACAACCATGCTTGCATAAATGACACGCACATTAAAAAACCTACTGGTTATAGGCTTTAAACCCATAAATATCGCCATGCGGCCATATGAAATGCGTGGCCATTATCCTTCCGAACCTTGGAAGTAAAATTGATTCTTTAAATATTTTTACGTTTAGCTACAGGGTCCGGTCAATGACAAATGCACTCAATGGGTTTTGTTCATCCCCTCTTTTAGAAACCCCCAAATTTCGTCAGTTTTAGCGTATCTCTAGCCGTTCTCGAGATATCTGCAATTTTTTGAATTCCCCGCCGACCAAAATCAAACGAATACTTCAACCATGCTTGCATTGGTGACACGCACATTAAAGGATCTACTGGTTATAGGCTTTAAACTCATAAATATCGCCATGCGGCCATATCAATTGCGTGGCCATATTATCCTTCCGATCCTAGGAAGTAAAATTGACTTTTTAAATTTTTTTACGTTTAGCTACAGGGTCCGGTCAATGACAAATACACTCAATGGGTTTCGGTCATCCCCCCTTTATGAAACTTCCAAAATTTCGTCAGTTTTAGCGTATCTCTAGCCGTTCTCGAGATATCTGCAATTTTTGGAATTCCCCGCCGACCAAAATCAAACGAATACTTCAACCATGCTTGCATTGGTGACACGCACATTAAAGGATCTACTGGTTATAGGCTTTAAACTCATAAATATCGCCATGCGGCCATATCAATTGCGTGGCCATATTATCCTTCCGATCCTAGGAAGTAAAATTGACTTTTTAAATTTTTTTACGTTTAGCTACAGGGTCCGGTCAATGACAAATGCACTCAATGGGTTTTGTTCATCCCTTCTTTATGAAACCCTCAAAATTTCGTCAGTTTTAGCGTATCTCTAATCGTTCTCGAGATATTTGTAAATTTTTTAATTCACCGCCGACCGAAACCATCGAATTCTACAACCATGGTGGCATAAATAACACGCACATTAAAAAACCTACTGGTTATAGGCTTTAAACCCATAAATATCGCCATGCGGCCATATGAAATGCGTGGCCATTATCCTTCCGAACCTTGGAAGTAAAATTGATTCTTTAAATATTTTTACGTTTAGCTTCAGGGTCCGGTCAATGACAAATGCACTCAATGGGTTTCGGTCATCCCCCCTTTATGAAACTTCCAAAATTTCGTCAGTTTTAGCGTATCTCTAGCCGTTCTCGAGATATCTGCAATTTTTGGAATTCCCCGCCGACCAAAATCAAACGAATACTTCAACCATGCTTGCATTGGTGACACGCACATTAAAGGATCTACTGGTTATAGGCTTTAAACTCATAAATATCGCCATGCGGCCATATCAATTGCGTGGCCATATTATCCTTCCGATCCTAGGAAGTAAAATTGACTTTTTAAATTTTTTTACGTTTAGCTACAGGGTCCGGTCAATGACAAATGCACTCAATGGGTTTTGTTCATCCCTTCTTTATGAAACCCTCAAAATTTCGTCAGTTTTAGCGTATCTCTAATCGTTCTCGAGATATTTGTAAATTTTTTAATTCACCGCCGACCGAAACCATCGAATTCTACAACCATGGTGGCATAAATAACACGCACATTAAAAAACCTACTGGTTATAGGCTTTAAACCCATAAATATCGCCATGCGGCCATATGAAATGCGTGGCCATTATCTTTCCGAACCTTGGAAGTAAAATTGATTCTTTAAATATTTTTACGTTTAGCTACAGGGTCCGGTCAATGACAAATGCACTCAATGGGTTTTGTTCATCCCCTCTTTTTGAAACCCCCAAATTTCGTCAGTTTTAGCGTATCTCTAGCCGTTCTCGAGATATCTGCAATTTTATGAATTCCCCGCCGACCAAAATCAAACGAATACTTCAACCATGCTTGCATTGGTGACACGCACATTAAAGGATCTACTGGTTATAGGCTTTAAACTCATAAATATCGCCATGCGGCCATATCAATTGCGTGGCCATATTATCCTTCCGATCCTAGGAAGTAAAATTGACTTTTTAAATTTTTTTACGTTTAGCTACAGGGTCCGGTCAATGACAAATGCATTCTATGGGTTTTGTTCATCCCTTCTTTATGAAACCCTCAAAATTTCGTCAGTTTTAGCGTATCTCTAATCGTCCTCGAGATATTTGTAAATTTTTCAATTCACCGCCGACCGAAACCATCGAATTCTACAACCATGCTTGCATAAATGACACGCACATTAAAAAACCTACTGGTTATAGGCTTTAAACCCATAAATATCGCCATGCGGCCATATGAAATGCGTGGCCATTATCCTTCCGAACCTTGGAAGTAAAATTGATTCTTTAAATATTTTTACGTTTAGCTTCAGGGTCCGGTCAATGACAAATGCACTCAATGGGTTTCGGTCATCCCCCCTTTATGAAACTTCCAAAATTTCGTCAGTTTTAGCGTATCTCTAGCCGTTCTCGAGATATCTGCAATTTTTTGAATTCCCCGCCGACCAAAATCAAACGAATACTTCAACCATGCTTGCATTGGTGACACGCACATTAAAGGATCTACTGGTTATAGGCTTTAAACTCATAAATATCGCCATGCGGCCATATCAATTGCGTGGCCATATTATCCTTCCGATCCTAGGAAGTAAAATTGACTTTTTAAATTTTTTTACGTTTAGCTACAGGGTCCGGTCAATGACAAATGCATTCTATGGGTTTTGTTCATCCCTTCTTTATGAAACCCTCAAAATTTCGTCAGTTTTAGCGTATCTCTAATCGTCCTCGAGATATTTGTAAATTTTTCAATTCACCGCCGACCGAAACCATCGAATTCTACAACCATGCTTGCATAAATGACACGCACATTAAAAAACCTACTGGTTATAGGCTTTAAACCCATAAATATCGCCATGCGGCCATATGAAATGCGTGGCCATTATCCTTCCGAACCTTGGAAGTAAAATTGATTCTTTAAATATTTTTACGTTTAGCTACAGGGTCCGGTCAATGACAAATGCACTCAATGGGTTTTGTTCATCCCCTCTTTTTGAAACCCCCAAATTTCGTCAGTTTTAGCGTATCTCTAGCCGTTCTCGAGATATCTGCAATTTTTTGAATTCCCCGCCGACCAAAATCAAACGAATACTTCAACCATGCTTGCATTGGTGACACGCACATTAAAGGATCTACTGGTTATAGGCTTTAAACTCATAAATATCGCCATGCGGCCATATCAATTGCGTGGCCATATTATCCTTCCGATCCTAGGAAGTAAAATTGACTTTTTAAATTTTTTTACGTTTAGCTACAGGGTCCGGTCAATGACAAATGCATTCTATGGGTTTTGTTCATCCCTTCTTTATGAAACCCTCAAAATTTCGTCAGTTTTAGCGTATCTCTAATCGTTCTCGAGATATTTGTAAATTTTTCAATTCACCGCCGACCGAAACCATCGAATTCTACAACCATGGTGGCATAAATAACACGCACATTAAAAAACCTACTGGTTATAGGCTTTAAACCCATAAATATCGCCATGCGGCCATATGAAATGCGTGGCCATTATCCTTCCGAACCTTGGAAGTAAAATTGATTCTTTAAATATTTTTACGTTTAGCTTCAGGGTCCGGTCAATGACAAATGCACTCAATGGGTTTCGGTCATCCCCCCTTTATGAAACTTCCAAAATTTCGTCAGTTTTAGCGTATCTCTAGCCGTTCTCGAGATATCTGCAATTTTTGGAATTCCCCGCCGACCAAAATCAAACGAATACTTCAACCATGCTTGCATTGGTGACACGCACATTAAAGGATCTACTGGTTATAGGCTTTAAACTCATAAATATCGCCATGCGGCCATATCAATTGCGTGGCCATATTATCCTTCCGATCCTAGGAAGTAAAATTGACTTTTTAAATTTTTTTACGTTTAGCTACAGGGTCCGGTCAATGACAAATGCACTCAATGGGTTTTGTTCATCCCTTCTTTATGAAACCCTCAAAATTTCGTCAGTTTTAGCGTATCTCTAATCGTTCTCGAGATATTTGTAAATTTTTTAATTCACCGCCGACCGAAACCATCGAATTCTACAACCATGGTGGCATAAATAACACGCACATTAAAAAACCTACTGGTTATAGGCTTTAAACCCATAAATATCGCCATGCGGCCATATGAAATGCGTGGCCATTATCTTTCCGAACCTTGGAAGTAAAATTGATTCTTTAAATATTTTTACGTTTAGCTACAGGGTCCGGTCAATGACAAATGCACTCAATGGGTTTTGTTCATCCCCTCTTTTTGAAACCCCCAAATTTCGTCAGTTTTAGCGTATCTCTAGCCGTTCTCGAGATATCTGCAATTTTATGAATTCCCCGCCGACCAAAATCAAACGAATACTTCAACCATGCTTGCATTGGTGACACGCACATTAAAGGATCTACTGGTTATAGGCTTTAAACTCATAAATATCGCCATGCGGCCATATCAATTGCGTGGCCATATTATCCTTCCGATCCTAGGAAGTAAAATTGACTTTTTAAATTTTTTTACGTTTAGCTACAGGGTCCGGTCAATGACAAATGCATTCTATGGGTTTTGTTCATCCCTTCTTTATGAAACCCTCAAAATTTCGTCAGTTTTAGCGTATCTCTAATCGTCCTCGAGATATTTGTAAATTTTTCAATTCACCGCCGACCGAAACCATCGAATTCTACAACCATGCTTGCATAAATGACACGCACATTAAAAAACCTACTGGTTATAGGCTTTAAACCCATAAATATCGCCATGCGGCCATATGAAATGCGTGGCCATTATCCTTCCGAACCTTGGAAGTAAAATTGATTCTTTAAATATTTTTACGTTTAGCTTCAGGGTCCGGTCAATGACAAATGCACTCAATGGGTTTCGGTCATCCCCCCTTTATGAAACTTCCAAAATTTCGTCAGTTTTAGCGTATCTCTAGCCGTTCTCGAGATATCTGCAATTTTTTGAATTCCCCGCCGACCAAAATCAAACGAATACTTCAACCATGCTTGCATTGGTGACACGCACATTAAAGGATCTACTGGTTATAGGCTTTAAACTCATAAATATCGCCATGCGGCCATATCAATTGCGTGGCCATATTATCCTTCCGATCCTAGGAAGTAAAATTGACTTTTTAAATTTTTTTACGTTTAGCTACAGGGTCCGGTCAATGACAAATGCATTCTATGGGTTTTGTTCATCCCTTCTTTATGAAACCCTCAAAATTTCGTCAGTTTTAGCGTATCTCTAATCGTCCTCGAGATATTTGTAAATTTTTCAATTCACCGCCGACCGAAACCATCGAATTCTACAACCATGCTTGCATAAATGACACGCACATTAAAAAACCTACTGGTTATAGGCTTTAAACCCATAAATATCGCCATGCGGCCATATGAAATGCGTGGCCATTATCCTTCCGAACCTTGGAAGTAAAATTGATTCTTTAAATATTTTTACGTTTAGCTACAGGGTCCGGTCAATGACAAATGCACTCAATGGGTTTTGTTCATCCCCTCTTTTTGAAACCCCCAAATTTCGTCAGTTTTAGCGTATCTCTAGCCGTTCTCGAGATATCTGCAATTTTTTGAATTCCCCGCCGACCAAAATCAAACGAATACTTCAACCATGCTTGCATTGGTGACACGCACATTAAAGGATCTACTGGTTATAGGCTTTAAACTCATAAATATCGCCATGCGGCCATATCAATTGCGTGGCCATATTATCCTTCCGATCCTAGGAAGTAAAATTGACTTTTTAAATTTTTTTACGTTTAGCTACAGGGTCCGGTCAATGACAAATGCATTCTATGGGTTTTGTTCATCCCTTCTTTATGAAACCCTCAAAATTTCGTCAGTTTTAGCGTATCTCTAATCGTTCTCGAGATATTTGTAAATTTTTCAATTCACCGCCGACCGAAACCATCGAATTCTACAACCATGGTGGCATAAATAACACGCACATTAAAAAACCTACTGGTTATAGGCTTTAAACCCATAAATATCGCCATGCGGCCATATGAAATGCGTGGCCATTATCCTTCCGAACCTTGGAAGTAAAATTGATTCTTTAAATATTTTTACGTTTAGCTACAGGGTCCGGTCAATGACAAATGCACTCAATGGGTTTTGTTCATCCCCTCTTTTTGAAACCCCCAAATTTCGTCAGTTTTAGCGTATCTCTAGCCGTTCTCGAGATATCTGCAATTTTTTGAATTCCCCGCCGACCAAAATCAAACGAATACTTCAACCATGCTTGCATTGGTGACACGCACATTAAAGGATCTACTGGTTATAGGCTTTAAACTCATAAATATCGCTATGCGGCCATATCAATTGCGTGGCCATATTATCCTTCCGATCCTAGGAAGTAAAATTGACTTTTTAAATTTTTTTACGTTTAGCTACAGGGTCCGGTCAATGACAAATGCATTCTATGGGTTTTGTTCATCCCTTCTTTATGAAACCCTCAAAATTTCGTCAGTTTTAGCGTATCTCTAATCGTCCTCGAGATATTTGTAAATTTTTCAATTCACCGCCGACCGAAACCATCGAATTCTACAACCATGCTTGCATAAATGACACGCACATTAAAAAACCTACTGGTTATAGGCTTTAAACCCATAAATATCGCCATGCGGCCATATGAAATGCGTGGCCATTATCCTTCCGAACCTTGGAAGTAAAATTGATTCTTTAAATATTTTTACGTTTAGCTACAGGGTCCGGTCAATGACAAATGCACTCAATGGGTTTTGTTCATCCCCTCTTTTTGAAACCCCCAAATTTCGTCAGTTTTAGCGTATCTCTAGCCGTTCTCGAGATATCTGCAATTTTTTGAATTCCCCGCCGACCAAAATCAAACGAATACTTCAACCATGCTTGCATTGGTGACACGCACATTAAAGGATCTACTGGTTATAGGCTTTAAACTCATAAATATCGCCATGCGGCCATATCAATTGCGTGGCCATATTATCCTTCCGATCCTAGGAAGTAAAATTGACTTTTTAAATTTTTTTACGTTTAGCTACAGGGTCCGGTCAATGACAAATGCATTCTATGGGTTTTGTTCATCCCTTCTTTATGAAACCCTCAAAATTTCGTCAGTTTTAGCGTATCTCTAATCGTTCTCGAGATATTTGTAAATTTTTCAATTCACCGCCGACCGAAACCATCGAATTCTACAACCATGGTGGCATAAATAACACGCACATTAAAAAACCTACTGGTTATAGGCTTTAAACCCATAAATATCGCCATGCGGCCATATGAAATGCGTGGCCATTATCCTTCCGAACCTTGGAAGTAAAATTGATTCTTTAAATATTTTTACGTTTAGCTTCAGGGTCCGGTCAATGACAAATGCACTCAATGGGTTTCGGTCATCCCCCCTTTATGAAACTTCCAAAATTTCGTCAGTTTTAGCGTATCTCTAGCCGTTCTCGAGATATCTGCAATTTTTTGAATTCCCCGCCGACCAAAATCAAACGAATTCTTCAACCATGCTTGCATTGGTTACACGCACATTAAAGGATCTACTGGTTATAGGCTTTAAATTCATAAATATCGCCATGCGGCCATATCAAATGCGTGGCCATTATCCTTCCGAAACTTGGAAGTAAAATTGATTCTTTAAATTTTTTTACGTTTAGCTACAGGGTCCGGTCAATGACAAATGCACTCAATGGGTTTTGTTCATCCCTTCTTTATGAAACCCTCAAAATTTCGTCAGTTTTAGCGTATCTCTAATCGTTCTCGAGATATTTGTAAATTTTTTAATTCACCGCCGACCGAAACCATCGAATTCTACAACCATGGTGGCATAAATAACACGCACATTAAAAAACCTACTGGTTATAGGCTTTAAACCCATAAATATCGCCATGCGGCCATATGAAATGCGTGGCCATTATCCTTCCGAACCTTGGAAGTAAAATTGATTCTTTAAATATTTTTACGTTTAGCTACAGGGTCCGGTCAATGACAAATGCACTCAATGGGTTTTGTTCATCCCCTCTTTTTGAAACCCCCAAATTTCGTCAGTTTTAGCGTATCTCTAGCCGTTCTCGAGATATCTGCAATTTTTTGAATTCCCCGCCGACCAAAATCAAACGAATACTTCAACCATGCTTGCATTGGTGACACGCACATTAAAGGATCTACTGGTTATAGGCTTTAAACTCATAAATATCGCTATGCGGCCATATCAATTGCGTGGCCATATTATCCTTCCGATCCTAGGAAGTAAAATTGACTTTTTAAATTTTTTTACGTTTAGCTACAGGGTCCGGTCAATGACAAATGCATTCTATGGGTTTTGTTCATCCCTTCTTTATGAAACCCTCAAAATTTCGTCAGTTTTAGCGTATCTCTAATCGTCCTCGAGATATTTGTAAATTTTTCAATTCACCGCCGACCGAAACCATCGAATTCTACAACCATGCTTGCATAAATGACACGCACATTAAAAAACCTACTGGTTATAGGCTTTAAACCCATAAATATCGCCATGCGGCCATATGAAATGCGTGGCCATTATCCTTCCGAACCTTGGAAGTAAAATTGATTCTTTAAATATTTTTACGTTTAGCTACAGGGTCCGGTCAATGACAAATGCACTCAATGGGTTTTGTTCATCCCCTCTTTTAGAAACCCCCAAATTTCGTCAGTTTTAGCGTATCTCTAGCCGTTCTAGAGATATCTGCAATTTTTTGAATTCCCCGCCGACCAAAATCAAACGAATACTTCAACCATGCTTGCATTGGTGACACGCACATTAAAGGATCTACTGGTTATAGGCTTTAAACTCATAAATATCGCCATGCGGCCATATCAATTGCGTGGCCATATTATCCTTCCGATCCTAGGAAGTAAAATTGACTTTTTAAATTTTTTTACGTTTAGCTACAGGGTCCGGTCAATGACAAATGCATTCTATGGGTTTTGTTCATCCCTTCTTTATGAAACCCTCAAAATTTCGTCAGTTTTAGCGTATCTCTAATCGTCCTCGAGATATTTGTAAATTTTTCAATTCACCGCCGACCGAAACCATCGAATTCTACAACCATGCTTGCATAAATGACACGCACATTAAAAAACCTACTGGTTATAGGCTTTAAACCCATAAATATCGCCATGCGGCCATATGAAATGCGTGGCCATTATCCTTCCGAACCTTGGAAGTAAAATTGATTCTTTAAATATTTTTACGTTTAGCTACAGGGTCCGGTCAATGACAAATGCACTCAATGGGTTTCGGTCATCCCCCCTTTATGAAACTTCCAAAATTTCGTCAGTTTTAGCGTATCTCTAGCCGTTCTCGAGATATCTGCAATTTTTGGAATTCCCCGCCGACCAAAATCAAACGAATACTTCAACCATGCTTGCATTGGTGACACGCACATTAAAGGATCTACTGGTTATAGGCTTTAAACTCATAAATATCGCCATGCGGCCATATCAATTGCGTGGCCATATTATCCTTCCGATCCTAGGAAGTAAAATTGACTTTTTAAATTTTTTTACGTTTAGCTACAGGGTCCGGTCAATGACAAATGCACTCAATGGGTTTTGTTCATCCCTTCTTTATGAAACCCTCAAAATTTCGTCAGTTTTAGCGTATCTCTAATCGTTCTCGAGATATTTGTAAATTTTTTAATTCACCGCCGACCGAAACCATCGAATTCTACAACCATGGTGGCATAAATAACACGCACATTAAAAAACCTACTGGTTATAGGCTTTAAACCCATAAATATCGCCATGCGGCCATATGAAATGCGTGGCCATTATCTTTCCGAACCTTGGAAGTAAAATTGATTCTTTAAATATTTTTACGTTTAGCTACAGGGTCCGGTCAATGACAAATGCACTCAATGGGTTTTGTTCATCCCCTCTTTTTGAAACCCCCAAATTTCGTCAGTTTTAGCGTATCTCTAGCCGTTCTCGAGATATCTGCAATTTTTTGAATTCCCCGCCGACCAAAATCAAACGAATACTTCAACCATGCTTGCATTGGTGACACGCACATTAAAGGATCTACTGGTTATAGGCTTTAAACTCATAAATATCGCCATGCGGCCATATCAATTGCGTGGCCATATTATCCTTCCGATCCTAGGAAGTAAAATTGACTTTTTAAATTTTTTTACGTTTAGCTACAGGGTCCGGTCAATGACAAATGCATTCTATGGGTTTTGTTCATCCCTTCTTTATGAAACCCTCAAAATTTCGTCAGTTTTAGCGTATCTCTAATCGTCCTCGAGATATTTGTAAATTTTTCAATTCACCGCCGACCGAAACCATCGAATTCTACAACCATGCTTGCATAAATGACACGCACATTAAAAAACCTACTGGTTATAGGCTTTAAACCCATAAATATCGCCATGCGGCCATATGAAATGCGTGGCCATTATCCTTCCGAACCTTGGAAGTAAAATTGATTCTTTAAATATTTTTACGTTTAGCTTCAGGGTCCGGTCAATGACAAATGCACTCAATGGCTTTCGGTCATCCCCCCTTTATGAAACTTCCAAAATTTCGTCAGTTTTAGCGTATCTCTAGCCGTTCTCGAGATATCTGCAATTTTTTGAATTCCCCGCCGACCAAAATCAAACGAATACTTCAACCATGCTTGCATTGGTGACACGCACATTAAAGGATCTACTGGTTATAGGCTTTAAACTCATAAATATCGCCATGCGGCCATATCAATTGCGTGGCCATATTATCCTTCCGATCCTAGGAAGTAAAATTGACTTTTTAAATTTTTTTACGTTTAGCTACAGGGTCCGGTCAATGACAAATGCATTCTATGGGTTTTGTTCATCCCTTCTTTATGAAACCCTCAAAATTTCGTCAGTTTTAGCGTATCTCTAATCGTTCTCGAGATATTTGTAAATTTTTTAATTCACCGCCGACCGAAACCATCGAATTCTACAACCATGGTGGCATAAATAACACGCACATTAAAAAACCTACTGGTTATAGGCTTTAAACCCATAAATATCGCCATGCGGCCATATCAATTGCGTGGCCATATTATCCTTCCGATCCTAGGAAGTAAAATTGACTTTTTAAATTTTTTTACGTTTAGCTACAGGGTCCGGTCAATGACAAATGCATTCTATGGGTTTTGTTCATCCCTTCTTTATGAAACCCTCAAAATTTCGTCAGTTTTAGCGTATCTCTAATCGTTCTCGAGATATTTGTAAATTTTTCAATTCACCGCCGACCGAAACCATCGAATTCTACAACCATGGTGGCATAAATAACACGCACATTAAAAAACCTACTGGTTATAGGCTTTAAACCCATAAATATCGCCATGCGGCCATATGAAATGCGTGGCCATATTATCCTTCCGAACCTTGGAAGTAAAATTGATTCTTTAAATTTTTTTACGTTTAGCTACAGGGTCCGGTCAATGACAAATGCACTCAATGGGTTTTGTTCATTCCCTCTTTATGAAACCCTCAAAATTTCGTCAGTTTTAGCGTATCTCTAATCGTTATCGAGATATTTGTAAATTTTTTAATTCACCGCCGACCGAAACCATCGAATTCGACAACCATGGTGGCATAAATAACACGCACATTAAAAAACCTACTGGTTATAGGCTTTAAACCCATAAATATCGCCATGCGGCCATATGAAATGCGTGGCCATTATCCTTCCGAACCTTGGAAGTAAAATTGATTCTTTAAATATTTTTACGTTTAGCTACAGGGTCCGGTCAATGACAAATGCACTCAATGGGTTTTGTTCATCCCCTCTTTTTGAAACCCCCAAAATTTCGTCAGTTTTAGCGTATCTCTAGTCGTTCTCGAGATATCTGCAATTTTTTGAATTCCCCGCCGACCAAAATCAAACGAATACTTCAACTATGCTTGCATTGGTGACACGCACATTAAAGGATCTACTGGTTATAGGCTTTAAACCCATAAATATCGCCATGCGGCCATATCAAATGCGTGGCCATTATCCTTCCGAAACTTAGAAGTAAAATTGATTCTTTAAATTTTTTTACGTTTAGCTACAGGGTCCGGTCAATGACAAATGCACTCAATGGGTTTTGTTCATCCCCTCTTTTTGAAACCCCCAAAATTTCGTCAGTTTTAGCGTATCTCTAGTCGTTCTCGAGATATCTGCAATTTTTGGAATTCCCCGCCGACCAAAATCAAACGAATACTTCAACCATGCTTGCATTGGTGACACGCACATTAAAGGATCTACTGGTTATAGGCTTTAAACTCATAAATATCGCCATGCGGCCATATCAATTGCGTGGCCATATTATCCTTCCGATCCTAGGAAGTAAAATTGACTTTTTAAATTTTTTTACGTTTAGCTACAGGGTCCGGTCAATGACAAATGCACTCAATGGGTTTTGTTCATCCCTTCTTTATGAAACCCTCAAAATTTCGTCAGTTTTAGCGTATCTCTAATCGTTCTCGAGATATTTGTAAATTTTTTAATTCACCGCCGACCGAAACCATCGAATTCTACAACCATGGTGGCATAAATAACACGCACATTAAAAAACCTACTGGTTATAGGCTTTAAACCCATAAATATCGCCATGCGGCCATATGAAATGCGTGGCCATTATCTTTCCGAACCTTGGAAGTAAAATTGATTCTTTAAATATTTTTACGTTTAGCTACAGGGTCCGGTCAATGACAAATGCACTCAATGGGTTTTGTTCATCCCCTCTTTTTGAAACCCCCAAATTTCGTCAGTTTTAGCGTATCTCTAGCCGTTCTCGAGATATCTGCAATTTTTTGAATTCCCCGCCGACCAAAATCAAACGAATACTTCAACCATGCTTGCATTGGTGACACGCACATTAAAGGATCTACTGGTTATAGGCTTTAAACTCATAAATATCGCCATGCGGCCATATCAATTGCGTGGCCATATTATCCTTCCGATCCTAGGAAGTAAAATTGACTTTTTAAATTTTTTTACGTTTAGCTACAGGGTCCGGTCAATGACAAATGCATTCTATGGGTTTTGTTCATCCCTTCTTTATGAAACCCTCAAAATTTCGTCAGTTTTAGCGTATCTCTAATCGTTCTCGAGATATTTGTAAATTTTTTAATTCACCGCCGACCGAAACCATCGAATTCTACAACCATGGTGGCATAAATAACACGCACATTAAAAAACCTACTGGTTATAGGCTTTAAACCCATAAATATCGCCATGCGGCCATATCAATTGCGTGGCCATATTATCCTTCCGATCCTAGGAAGTAAAATTGACTTTTTAAATTTTTTTACGTTTAGCTACAGGGTCCGGTCAATGACAAATGCATTCTATGGGTTTTGTTCATCCCTTCTTTATGAAACCCTCAAAATTTCGTCAGTTTTAGCGTATCTCTAATCGTTCTCGAGATATTTGTAAATTTTTCAATTCACCGCCGACCGAAACCATCGAATTCTACAACCATGGTGGCATAAATAACACGCACATTAAAAAACCTACTGGTTATAGGCTTTAAACCCATAAATATCGCCATGCGGCCATATGAAATGCGTGGCCATATTATCCTTCCGAACCTTGGAAGTAAAATTGATTCTTTAAATTTTTTTACGTTTAGCTACAGGGTCCGGTCAATGACAAATGCACTCAATGGGTTTTGTTCATTCCTTCTTTATGAAACCCTCAAAATTTCGTCAGTTTTAGCGTATCTCTAATCGTTATCGAGATATTTGTAAATTTTTTAATTCACCGCCGACCGAAACCATCGAATTCGACAACCATGGTGGCATAAATAACACGCACATTAAAAAACCTACTGGTTATAGGCTTTAAACCCATAAATATCGCCATGCGGCCATATGAAATGCGTGGCCATTATCCTTCCGAACCTTGGAAGTAAAATTGATTCTTTAAATATTTTTACGTTTAGCTACAGGGTCCGGTCAATGACAAATGCACTCAATGGGTTTTGTTCATCCCCTCTTTTTGAAACCCCCAAAATTTCGTCAGTTTTAGCGTATCTCTAGTCGTTCTCGAGATATCTGCAATTTTTTGAATTCCCCGCCGACCAAAATCAAACGAATACTTCAACTATGCTTGCATTGGTGACACGCACATTAAAGGATCTACTGGTTATAGGCTTTAAACCCATAAATATCGCCATGCGGCCATATCAAATGCGTGGCCATTATCCTTCCGAAACTTAGAAGTAAAATTGATTCTTTAAATTTTTTTACGTTTAGCTACAGGGTCCGGTCAATGACAAATGCACTCAATGGGTTTTGTTCATCCCCTCTTTTTGAAACCCCCAAAATTTCGTCAGTTTTAGCGTATCTCTAGCCGTTCTCGAGATATCTGCAATTTTTTGAATTCCCCGCCGACCAAAATCAAACGAATACTTCAACTATGCTTGCATTGGTGACACGCACATTATAGGATCTACTGGTTATAGGCTTTAAACCCATAAATATCGCCATGCGGCCATATCAAATGCGTGGCCATTATCCTTCCGAAACTTGGAAGTAAAATTGATTATTTAAATTTTTTTACGTTTAGCTACAGGGTCCGGTCAATGACAAATGCACTCAATGGGTTTTGTTCATCCCTTCTTTATGAAACCCTCAAAATTTCGTCAGTTTTAGCGTATCTCTAATCGTTCTCGAGATATTTGTAAATTTCTCAATTCACCGCCGACCGAAACCATCGAATTCTACAACCATGGTGGCATAAATAACACGCACATTAAAAAAACTTACTGGTTATAGGCTTTAAACCCATAAATATCGCCATGCGGCCATATGAAATGCGTGGCCATTATCCTTCCGAACCTTGGAAGTAAAATTGATTCTTTAAATATTTTTACGTTTAGCTTCAGGGTCCGGTCAATGACAAATGCACTCAATGGGTTTCGGTCATCCCCCCTTTATGAAACTTCCAAAATTTCGTCAGTTTTAGCGTATCTCTAGCCGTTCTCGAGATATCTGCAATTTTTTGAATTCCCCGCCGACCAAAATCAAACGAATTCTTCAACCATGCTTGCATTGGTGACACGCACATTAAAGGATCTACTGGTTATAGGCTTTAAACCCATAAATATCGCCATGCGGCCATTTTAAATGCGTGGCCATTATCCTTCCGAAACTTGGAAGTAAAATTGACTTTTTAAATTTTTTTACGTTTAGCTACAGGGTCCGGTCAATGACAAATGCACTCAATGGGTTTTGTTCATCTCTTCTTTATGAAACCCTCAAAATTTCGTCAGTTTTAGCGTATCTCTAATCGTTCTCGAGATATTTGTAAATTTTTTAATTCACCGCCGACCGAAACCATCGAATTCTACAACCATGGTGCATTAATAACACGCACATTAAAAAACCTACTGGTTATAGGCTTTAAACCCATAAATATCGCCATGCGGCCATATGAAATGCGTGGCCATTATCCTTCCGAACCTTGGAAGTAAAATTGATTCTTTAAATTTTTTTACGTTTAGCTACAGGGTCCGGTCAATGACAAATGCACTCAATGGGTTTTGTTCATCCCTTCTTTATGAAACCCTCAAAATTTCGTCAGTTTTAGCGTATCTCTAATCGTTCTCGAGATATTTGTAAATTTTTTAATTCACCGCCGACCGAAACCATCGAATTCTACAACCATGCTTGCATAAATAACACGCACATTAAAAAACCTACTGGTTATAGGCTTTAAACCCATAAATATCGCCATGCGGCCATATGAAATGCGTGGCCATTATCCTTCCGAACCTTGGAAGTAAAATTGATTCTTTAAATATTTTTACGTTTAGCTTCAGGGTCCGGTCAATGACAAATGCACTCAATGGGTTTCGGTCATCCCCCCTTTATGAAACTTCCAAAATTTCGTCAGTTTTAGCGTATCTCTAGCCGTTCTCGAGATATCTGCAATTTTTTGAATTCCCCGCCGACCAAAATCAAACGAATACTTCAACCATGCTTGCATTGGTGACACGCACATTAAAGGATCTACTGGTTATAGGCTTTAAACTCATAAATATTGCCATGCGGCCATATCAATTGCGTGGCCATATTATCGTTCCGATCCTAGGAAGTAAAATTGACTTTTTAAATTTTTTTACGTTTAGCTACAGGGTCCGGTCAATGACAAATGCATTCAATGGGTTTTGTTCATCCCTTCTTTATGAAACCCTCAAAATTTCGTCAGTTTTAGCGTATCTCTAATCGTTCTCGAGATATTTGTAAATTTTTTAATTCACCGCCGACCGAAACCATCGAATTCTACAACCATGCTTGCATAAATGACACGCACATTAAAAAACCTACTGGTTATAGGCTTTAAACCCATAAATATCGCCATGCGGCCATATCAAATGCGTGGCCATTATCCTTCCGAAACTTGGAAGTAAAATTGATTCTTTAAATTTTTTTACGTTTAGCTACAGGGTCCGGTCAATGACAAATGCACTCAATGGGTTTTGTTCATTCCTTCTTTATGAAACCCTCAAAATTTCGTCAGTTTTAGCGTATCTCTAATCGTTATCGAGATATTTGTAAATTTTTTAATTCACCGCCGACCGAAACCATCGAATTCGACAACCATGGTGGCATAAATAACACGCACATTAAAAAACCTACTGGTTATAGGCTTTAAACCCATAAATATCGCCATGCGGCCATATCAAATGCGTGGCCATTATCCTTCCGAAACTTGGAAGTAAAATTGATTCTTTAAATTTTTTTACGTTTAGCTACAGGGTCCGGTCAATGACAAATGCACTCAATGGGTTTTGTTCATCCCTTCTTTATGAAACCCTCAAAATTTCGTCAGTTTTAGCGTATCTCTAATCGTTCTCGAGATATTTGTAAATTTTTTAATTCACCGCCGACCGAAACCATCGAATTCTACAACCATGGTGCATTAATAACACGCACATTAAAAAACCTACTGGTTATAGGCTTTAAACCCATAAATATCGCCATGCGGCCATATGAAATGCGTGGCCATTATCCTTCCGAACCTTGGAAGTAAAATTGATTCTTTAAATTTTTTTACGTTTAGCTACAGGGTCCGGTCAATGACAAATGCACTCAATGGGTTTTGTTCATCCCTTCTTTATGAAACCCTCAAAATTTCGTCAGTTTTAGCGTATCTCTAATCGTTCTCGAGATATTTGTAAATTTTTTAATTCACCGCCGACCGAAACCATCGAATTCTACAACCATGCTTGCATAAATAACACGCACATTAAAAAACCTACTGGTTATAGGCTTTAAACCCATAAATATCGCCATGCGGCCATATGAAATGCGTGGCCATTATCCTTCCGAACCTTGGAAGTAAAATTGATTCTTTAAATATTTTTACGTTTAGCTTCAGGGTCCGGTCAATGACAAATGCACTCAATGGGTTTCGGTCATCCCCCCTTTATGAAACTTCCAAAATTTCGTCAGTTTTAGCGTATCTCTAGCCGTTCTCGAGATATCTGCAATTTTTTGAATTCCCCGCCGACCAAAATCAAACGAATACTTCAACCATGCTTGCATTGGTGACACGCACATTAAAGGATCTACTGGTTATAGGCTTTAAACTCATAAATATTGCCATGCGGCCATATCAATTGCGTGGCCATATTATCGTTCCGATCCTAGGAAGTAAAATTGACTTTTTAAATTTTTTTACGTTTAGCTACAGGGTCCGGTCAATGACAAATGCATTCAATGGGTTTTGTTCATCCCTTCTTTATGAAACCCTCAAAATTTCGTCAGTTTTAGCGTATCTCTAATCGTTCTCGAGATATTTGTAAATTTTTTAATTCACCGCCGACCGAAACCATCGAATTCTACAACCATGCTTGCATAAATGACACGCACATTAAAAAACCTACTGGTTATAGGCTTTAAACCCATAAATATCGCCATGCGGCCATATCAAATGCGTGGCCATTATCCTTCCGAAACTTGGAAGTAAAATTGATTCTTTAAATTTTTTTACGTTTAGCTACAGGGTCCGGTCAATGACAAATGCACTCAATGGGTTTTGTTCATTCCTTCTTTATGAAACCCTCAAAATTTCGTCAGTTTTAGCGTATCTCTAATCGTTATCGAGATATTTGTAAATTTTTTAATTCACCGCCGACCGAAACCATCGAATTCGACAACCATGGTGGCATAAATAACACGCACATTAAAAAACCTACTGGTTATAGGCTTTAAACCCATAAATATCGCCATGCGGCCATATCAAATGCGTGGCCATTATCCTTCCGAAACTTGGAAGTAAAATTGATTCTTTAAATTTTTTTACGTTTAGCTACAGGGTCCGGTCAATGACAAATGCACTCAATGGGTTTTGTTCATCCCTTCTTTATGAAACCCTCAAAATTTCGTCAGTTTTAGCGTATCTCTAATCGTTCTCGAGATATTTGTAAATTTTTTAATTCACCGCCGACCGAAACCATCGAATACTTCAACTATGCTTGCATTGGTGACACGCACATTAAAAAACCTACTGGTTATAGGCTTTAAACCCATAAATATCGCCATGCGGCCATATGAAATGCGTGGCCATATTATCCTTCCGAACCTTGGAAGTAAAATTGATTCTTTAAATTTTTTTACGTTTAGCTACAGGGTCCGGTCAATGACAAATGCACTCAATGGGTTTTGTTCATCCCCTCTTTTTGAAACCCCCAAAATTTCGTCAGTTTTAGCGTATCTCTAGCCGTTCTCGAGATATCTGCAATTTTTTGAATTCCCCGCCGACCAAAATCAAACGAATACTTCAACTATGCTTGCATTGGTGACACGCACATTATAGGATCTACTGGTTATAGGCTTTAAACCCATAAATATCGCAAGAGATCTTTCATCATGCGGTTTATTTAAAATTTTGCTTGGTGCTAAATCAGATAAAGCGATGCCAGTCAAATTTTTAACTCGACTAAGTGCAACATATATTTGCCCTTTGGCGAAATTTCGTTTACCTAAATCGATGACAGCTTTATCTAATGTTGTTCCTTGTAATTTGTGCACTGTTACGGCCCAGCTTAGTATAAGCGGAAGCATTCGTCGTTCAATATCTCCGTAACCCTTCGTCGCTTGAAACGTCGCTGTGACGGGAGCAATCGCAACGCATCCATCCGAATCTTTGTATCTATTTGCAATCGTTTCATCATCAAATTGAATGAGTACTGATGTCGGAAGTTCACCCTCTTCTAATTGATCTCTACGAAGTGCCGGCCAAAGGAACTTCTTCACGATTCCCATTGCACCATTTACTAGTCCATCGGATAGTGATATGTTTCGTCGTAGCATAACTCGTGACCCTTCACCTAATGTTATAGTTTGTAACAAACCACCGCAATTATTTGGATTCGTAGGGATGACGTTCTTAGGCGGTTTCTTTCCATATGTAGCTGCCTCACGCGATTCGTCCACTGCGTTGATTGTATATACTCGAGATGAACTTCTCATTATTGCCTCAGTCATTTTGCAATTATACTCATCAACTAAATTCAACGTTGGAAATATTCTTACTGCTGCGCCATCATCAAATTCTCCCGTCAAAGGAATTCTTCTGCGTTCGCATAGAATTTGCAATTGCGATGCTGTTAGTTCGCCGAATCGTAAACTATTTAGCAGATCGATGAACTCTGTATCGTCTTTTTGTCGCATATTAATCGTTAATTCGCAGAATGAAAACTGATGCCACAAATTTATCTCTGCTGCGCACCAGGCCGGTTGCATATAACACCAATGTCATTTAAAAGGTGGTAGTTGCATAATGTCTCCTAAGAATAGTACATTTATGCCACCAAAAAGCATTTCATTGTTCTTAAACTCTTGCAGTCTTAAGTGAATAATTCGTAAATTTTCGTAAGAAACCATTGATATCTCGTCAATGATTAGCCATTTGATGTAACGCCATTTTCGCCTCTCTTGTTCAAGTCTCTGGCCTGTCATTTTTCGATAAGTCATCACAGAACCTTTTTCGACGGGTAAAGAGAACATAGAATGTAGTGTTTTTCCAAATATCTGTCGAGCGGCAACGCCAGTTAACGATGCCACTTCTACGAAAGTTGCTTTCAGAAAAGCATCTACAGTTGGGCTATAGCAACGTTTAACAAGTTCAACAAGTAATTTTAAGATGAATGATTTGCCGCTCCCTGCTCCTCCAGTTATGAAAAGTAACATTTGCTCAGTACATTCACCTTTAATATCCTTTTCAATCACTGAGGATACTTTTCTGAATAAATCTTTCTGTTGTATGTTCATTCCTCGTACGCACCTAAGGAAAACTTCTTCCGGCATCGCGCCTATCTCTTGTTCTTGATCTTCTATTACATCATTGCTGTAGTTGTAAACTTCTTCGTTAGCATGAATAACAAGAGCCTCCTCTGTCAAGGTTTGCTCTTCTCCATCCTCGCGAGCAGCATTTAAAGCTACAGTTTGGGCCAAAGCTGCTTGAATAACTTGCTCTGCATATGCAAATTGTTCTACGGATGTGTTGCCCAACATTGGTTTCAATTCGTGTTTTCTTCGTGCGAAACACTCTTCTGCAGATTCGTTTTCTAATGTCAGCTCATTTTCATTACGAAATGGTATGTGACATACTATCAGGTTATAAAAATATCCTTCTCTGTCGCTGTTTAATGTGTAATATCGGTGACGAAGTACAGCAGGTTTGTTTCTTATTCGCATGCGAGTATTATCTTGCAGTTTGATGAATTTTGGTCTTTCATCGGCATCGTTTCTAAGTTCTACATCACCTTCGTCTTCATTCCACATTGTATTAGATATTGTCTAGTATCGAACAGCGAACTCCGCTAAACTCAGATCTTCCAAGTTATTCGGTCTTTGTATGTAACGATCGAAAATATTATTGTAAATCATTGTTTCGTCTCCTTCAAAACGCAGAAGGCGATATCTTTGTTCAGGTCGACAGCTATTCACAAATACTGCTTTACGCGAACTCATTTTAAGTGGTAAATGACATAAACGGTAGGCGCATTCCGGAGCACTAACCAAGCGTTGAGAAAGGATTGCCATAGATACTGAAAACAATTGATTCCATAGGGTGCCACCCCGTCTTTTAGCATGCGAAATTGCATCTTTTATAACGTTTCCGAATTCTTGCGGCTCACACTTACTTGCATATTTTGCGATATAGTACGCGACAGCTGTTACATTTCCGCATGGTTGAATATCCATGTTTCCTTCCCACAATTTCAGAAGAGTTGGGTTATAATTATTTACCATTACTTCATTTACAGTTCTTTGCAGTAAACAAAAACGTCCGTTGTTGGAAAGTGTATCATCTGGACCCAGGCATACAGTCCTTTCGCTTATTGGTCTAGGAAACCCAAATCGGCAAGATGAATTGTTCCGTTCTTTGTAACAGGTACTTGAGTGCTTGTGAATTTGTACCTTTTCAATTATGTTCTTCAACCGTGCGTCAGGTACATTTAGGGAGCATGAAACTATCTTTTCGATCATGTCGCGGCCTGTGTTTGTTAGAAAGTCTGGAATATTTGCACACCAGACAAGCATGTGTAAATGGGGACTACCTCTATTCTGAAATTCTATTCTATACCAAAAGTCAATCACATTACCACCCAAGCATTCAGATATCTTCAGATACTGCATTAACGCGTTAACGCGTACTGTAAACTGTCTTGCTAGGACAACCGGATGTCGTTCGACTAGTTGCATTCGTTCAACAAAAGTCAGGCTTTCGCTCTCTATATTGGTGCGACCATCTGCTAATAGTAAAGCCTGTAACATATCAGACCAGTTTAAATCATTGCAAGAGAATGTTGCGAACCACGTGGGGGGACCTAAACTTCTGACCATAGCAATCAATTCCGAGCAGCAGCGTCTCCAATAGGATGCTGAACCTCTTATATTTCTCATAGTTAGGTGTATGTTATCTACTAAACCATGTGGTGTGCATTCCCCCTGCTGCATTCTACATGATATAGAGACACTTGCTTTTGCGCGGTAATATTCAACTACGGATAGTGCGAAAAATAGGTAGTCTACGCGCTGAAATCGTCTCTCATTGCTCAGGATACATGCTTGATAGTAATCTAATGGCGTTATAGGTATGTCTCGTTCTTCTCCAAATCCATTTCTGCCATCGGGAAATAAGAAAAACCAAGCTAGTTCTTCCATTCTCCGTTCTCTATCTAAGTTCAATGGAGGTGCTGTCTTTCTTTGTATATCAACTAGCTTTACTGCTTGATCATTAATATCATTTAAATTGTTATTAGTAACTGTGACGACACTATCAATATTCGGTACACCTTCGTCAATTGAACGTAACATGCTTGTCGAGAAAACTGTATCTATTTCGTTAACGTCACGCCTCGATATTACATTTGACGCATGGTGGTATTCCACTGTATCTGACGATAAATTATTGTCGAATGTTAGTTGTAAAGGTGTTAACGAATAAACGTTCATATAGTTACTATTGCCCGTTTTAAGGTATAAATTACGACGTAGAATAGCGAATAAATTGTTAATGTTATTAAATCGCATACAACATGCCACACCTTTCATAGGTGCTATACATCCTCTTGGACCTCTAGCGTGTGAATCGAATAACCAGTAACTTGTGCCGTTTGATTCATTTTGGCATGAGATTGCTACTGAGGTTGAATTAGCGGTAAGAATTCCATATGTGTAATTTGTGAAAAATGTTTCCAAACCGTTTCTTAAATTTGGAAATCCATCTTCGGTATTGTCATTGTCAATGTGTCCATTTATCATATCATTGCATAATATATTTATGCAAACTCTACGGTCGTTGTATAATAACTGCGGCACTAACTCCGTCACAGCTAAGTAGTCTGTATTGATTTCTTGTGGATCAGGATTTCTCCGTGTTTGAATACACTCGCGGTAATATTTATCTCCCAATAATAGTACATAATCTACATCACTTGTACACCATGTGTTGGGATGATTTGAATAAAATGCGACACAAGCCACTGCTGCAATGGCAGTGCACTGCTTTCCGCGCGTATCGATATTGAATCGATCGTTACCTTGATGAAATGAACCTCGTAAAATACGTACGTTTTCATTTAGAATTACGAATTCATTCCTACGGTTTACGTTTCGTTCTTGTACTAGTATGTTTCTGTCATTCACTTGTCTAGAAATGATAGGTTCCTCATTAACATTAGCTATCTGTGTTATATCATTTGTGATATTCGCATATACTGCTCGTACATCTTTGTACAAACAATTGTTTTTAATTAACCATTCTAAAGCCATCCGAAGTCTTCCAATATCTATTTGGAATTGACGATGACAATTTATGTTTTGTAGGTTTTCTGTAACAATTATTATACCGGTTTCATTTAAAGTAAGCGGCAATTGTTCCGCTACTTCTATTACATCACGGGCGAACAAAACTACCTGACCTTGGCACCATTTTTGGCAATACCGATTATGTAACTTCACGATTTTTATAAATGGTACAATTCTGCATAACATTCGTCTTTCGATTTCTGTTAAGTTATTTATTACTTCAGGTATATCCATTACTTTCATCTTATTCCAAAACGCTTGTGGTGGAACCTTGCGTTTTTTTAATAAATTGCAGCAACGGGAGCATGTTATTATTTTTTCTAACTCCAATAAATTGGCAGGAATTAGAGAGGACATAACAGATGTATACAAGGTGCAACGTTGCTGTGGATATAGAGCCTTTTGACATATCGAGCACGGCACGTCTGAAAAAATGTTGATGGTCGCCTTGAAATTTTCCTCCTGTAGTATACGTTCCTTTCTTTGTTTTTTTGCTGTTTCGCTACGTTGTTTTAAACGGATATGTCGATTTTCAGTGCTCTCATTTTCTAGTCTTTTTCGACGTCTGGCTATCATATTTCTTAAACGCTGGTAATACTGTTCCGATAATAGATTCTGTTCTCGATTGCGTTGCAATCGTAAACGATGCTGTCGCTTTTCATCGGATTCCATTAGAGAGCGTTGTCGAATTAAGTTTAATCAGCGTCCACGTTGTATGACAGATTCATTTCGTAACCGTGCACGAATTATATTAGTTCTACGTTCGCGTTTTTCTTTCGTTTCGTTTTGTAATCGTGTATGAATTAAATTTATTCGATGTTCGCGTTTTTCTTTCGTTTCGTTTTGTATTCGTGCACGAATTAAATTTATTCGATGTTCGCGTTTTTCTTTCGTTTCGTTTTGTATTCGTGCACGAATTAAATTTATTCGATGTTCGCGTTTTTCTTTCGTTTCGTTTTGTATTCGTGCACGAATTAAATTTATTCGATGTTCGCGTTTTTCTTCCGTTTCGTTTTGTATTCGTGCACGAATTAAATTTATTCGATGTTCGCGTTTTTCTTCCGTTTCGTTTTGTATTCGTGCACGAATTAAATTTATTCGATGTTCGCGTTTTTCTTCCGTTTCGTTTTGTATTCGTGCACGAATTAAATTTATTCGATGTTCGCGTTTTTCTTCCGTTTCGTTTTGTATTCGAGCACGAATTAAATTTATTCGATGTTCGCGTTTTTCTTTCGTTTCGTTTTGTAAACGTGCACGTATTACATTTAATCGTTGTTTTCTTTTCATAGTTGTCTCGCGTCTTAATTTAGTACGAGCACGTTCTCGTATTTCAGACAATCTCGATTGTCGTTCGTTACTATTTTCATTCTTTCGTTTCTCTGCAATTCTTTTGTAATTCTTTTCTAAGCGTTCTTCTCTCGCTTCAACCGACTCACCAGCACGGCTTTTTCTTTTACGAGACGCTTTCTTCGATGGCCTACCCATTGCGTGTTTTATTGTTATGAGACAATTAACTTATGTTTTCTATAAGATAAAGTTTTTGTATTTTTTATGAAACAAATATAGTATGTGTTTTTATAATGATACAACAGTTTGTCTTTTGTTCGAGACAATTTTTATGCCTTTCTACGAGACAGTACTTCGGTGTCTTCCTAAGAGACAATTTTGATGTCTTTTCCTGAGACAATTTTTGTGTCTTTTTTATTTATGAGACAGTACTTCGGTGTCTTTCTAAGAGACAATTTTGATGTCTTTTCCTGAGACAATTTTTGTGTCTTTTTTATTTATGAGACAGTACTTCGGTGTCTTCCTAAGAGACAATTTTGATGTCTTTTCCGGAGACAATTTTTGTGTCTTTTTTATTTATGAGACAGTACTTCTGTGTCTTTCTAAGAGACAATTTTGATGTCTTTTCCTGAGACAATTTTTGTGTCTTTTTTATTTATGAGACAGTACTTCGGTGTCTTCCTAAGAGACAATTTTGATGTCTTTTCCGGAGACAATTTTTGTGTCTTTTTTATTTATGAGACAGTACTTCGGTGTCTTCCTAAGAGACAATTTTGATGTCTTTTCCTGAGACAATTTTTGTGTCTTTTTTATTTATGAGACAGTACTTCGGTGTCTTCCTAAGAGACAATTTTGATGTCTTTTCCGGAGACAATATTTTTCTTTTATTGGTACTTATTAAATTATATCTATAGATTATATATTATGTCTATGGATATAAGAATCAATATTTGTTACCTAATGACAACGGTGATGTAGCGCAATTAAGTAGAATATTGTTTCGAAATTCTTTTCGAAATTCTATTTAAAATAGACGCTCTCGTGGTAGCGATTCTGTACAATCACTATATTCAATGTGAATGTGTCAGCTAGGTAAGACCTATCTATGGAAGGAACGATGGAGAAGTTTCGCGAACATTTACGTTCTGCTACGGTTAACTGCGTGTACATTGAAAAAATGTAAATATATATCGTACGATAGCTCGACTGTTCTCAATATTCCTTCAGTGATGAACTTCGGCCATCAAGAACCACGAAATTCGTTCTAATACATTTACACTTCTACTACGTTTATATTTATTCTCTAAACTAACACATTTCAAGTGCAAATTTGTTTCCCCCACTTAGTGATATTATACTGTCGGTTAATACTTGCCGTGCCTTCAGTTACAATGAGTTCGCCGGAAAGTATGGATGTAAGTATTATTATTTCCTTATTTACGCAGTATTTGTGAACGAATTAAATTTATTCGATGTTAGCGTTTTTTCTTTCGTTTCGTTTTGTAATCGTGCATGAATTATTCGATGTTCGCGTTTTTTCTTTCGTTTCGTTTTGTATTCGTGCACGAATTAAATTTATTCGATGTTCGCGTTATTCTTTCGTTTCGTTTTGTATTCGTGCACGAATTAAATTTATTCGATGTTCGCGTTTTTCTTTCGTTTCGTTTTGTATTCGTGCACGAATTAAATTTATTCGATGTTCGCGTTTTTCTTTCGTTTCGTTTTGTATTCGTGCACGAATTAAATTTATTCGATGTTCGTGTTTTCTTTCGTTTCGTTTTGTATTCGTGCACGAATTAAATTTATTCGATGTTCGCGTTTTACTTTCGCTTCGTTCTGTAAACGTGCACGTATTACATTTAATCGTTGTTTTTTTTTTCCGTCGAATCATTTCTAGTTTAGCTTCATTATTTTTTGTACTTATGTCTTTTTTGCAGACCGAGCACGATAATCTACCCGAGGGCTTGACTCACCGTAAGTAATACAAAATGCGACATATGATATTCTTTATAAACGAAGTCTTTTTATTTTTTTTTAACTTACTTTTTCATTTAGAATTAAGTTATGGACAACGGATAGAGTATCTGGAGACGCAACTGCGCCAGCGTGACCGCCAGTTGGCGGAAGCGTTGGCGCAGTTGCGGCAAAATGCGGCGCATGTGCCGCCGCCACCGCCACCGCCGCCGCAGCAGCCACCGCCATCGCCGCCGCCGCAGCAGCCACCGCCACCGCCGCCGCAGGGGCCGAGGAGGCGTCGGCAGATGGGAGGTAAGGTTTTCAAGTTCAAGTTGTTTTTCAAAGTTCTATTTCTCATTGTGTTTGCATTATTTATTTTTTCTGGTCTGTGCCCAAAGTTTCTACATACCTTATTTTATAATATCATTGAAAAATTTAATGGTTTTCCATATGAATAAAGAAATATTAATATACTTAGTGACATATAGGAAAAGTTTTGTGTATCGTTGTAAAGTATTGTCGCAATCTTATATCATGACGAAATAATGTTTATATATGTATGTATTTTATTTTGCAGAGTACCGCGGTCGCGCCCGGGGACGTCGGGCGGCGGGACGGTCCCGTGCCGCGTGGTACGCGGCACGCGGTGGGCGTCGGTACAATCGACGGAATATTATACATTACCATTTCAATAATTAAATAAAAAATAAATTGTTATTACAAAATCATTTGTTTATTCTTCTATATCTCCTCAACGACTTCACATATCGGAACCAAACCTTTTCGATCCTTTTGCAAATATTACCTACATAACTTTATTTCCACATCTTGATCGATTATACACTAAAAAGTATGAAATAAAAAAATTTTTAACAAAAAAAATAGAAACCGACTTCGAAAAAAGCGCTAAAAAGAGTGAAATAATTTTTTATGTATACCGACAATATTCGATTTCATCATTATCATACTCAGAATATTGCAACTTTTTCGGAGGCGACAGAAAATTAATTAACAGTACATTAGTAGCCAGAAATTCACGGACATTGATGGATATTTATGTATTAGGCACTTACTCCTTTGTTCGTGAAAATGACCGTGTTGGAATATTTTGTGTCGCCGCCGAAAAAGTTGCAATATTCTGAGTATGATAATGATGAAATCGAATATTGTCGATATACATAAAAAATTATTTCACTCTTTTTAGCGCTTTTTTCGAAGTCGGTTTCTATTTTTTTTGTTAAAAATTTTTTTTAGCGTATCTCTAGCCGTTCTCGAGATATCTGCAATTTTTTGAATTCCCCGCCGACCAAAATCAAACGAATACTTCAACCATGCTTGCATTGGTGACACGCACATTAAAGGATCTACTGGTTATAGGCTTTAAACCCATAAATATCGCCATGCGGCCATATCAATTGCGTGGCCATATTATCCTTCCGATCCTAGGAAGTAAAATTGACTTTTTAAATTTTTTTACGTTTAGCTACAGGGTCCGGTCAATGACAAATGCACTCAATGGGTTTTGTTCATCCCTTCTTTATGAAACCCTCAAAATTTCGTCAGTTTTAGCGTATCTCTAATCGTTCTCGAGATATTTGTAAATTTTTTAATTCACCGCCGACCGAAACCATCGAATTCTACAACCATGGTGGCATAAATAACACGCACATTAAAAAACCTACTGGTTATAGGCTTTAAACCAATAAATATCGCCATGCGGCAATATGAAATGCGTGGCCATTATCCTTCCGAACCTTGGAAGTAAAATTGATTCTTTAAATTTTTTTACGTTTAGCTACAGGGTCCGGTCAATGACAAATGCACTCAATGGGTTTTGTTCATCCCCTCTTTATGAAACCCTCAAAATTTCGTCAGTTTTAGCGTATCTCTAATCGTTCTCGAGATATTTGTAAATTTTTTAATTCACCGCCGACCGAAACCATCGAATTCTACAACCATGCTTGCATAAATGACACGCACATTAAAAAACCTACTGGTTATAGGCTTTAAACCAATAAATATCGCCATGCGGCCATATGAAATGCGTGGCCTTTATCCTTCAGAACCTTGGAAGTAAAATTGATTCTTTAAATTTTTTTACGTTTAGCTACAGGGTCCGGTCAATGACAAATGCACTCAATGGGTTTTGTTCATCCCTTCTTTATGAAACCCTCAAAATTTCGTCAGTTTTAGCGTATCTCTAATCGTTCTCGAGATATTTGTAAATTTTTTAATTCACCGCCGACCGAAACCATCGAATTCTACAACCATGGTGGCATAAATAACACGCACATTAAAAAACCTACTGGTTATAGGCTTTAAACCCATAAATATCGCCATGCGGCCATATGAAATGCGTGGCCATTATCCTTCCGAACCTTGGAAGTAAAATTGATTCTTTAAATTTTTTTTCGTTTAGCTACAGGGTCCGGTCAATGACAAATGCACTTAATGGGTTTTGTTCATCCCCTCTTTTTGAAACCCCCAAAATTTCGTCAGTTTTAGCGTATCTCTAGCCGTTCTCGAGATATTTGTAAATTTTTTAATTCACCGCCGACCGAAACCATCGAATTCTACAACCATGCTTGCATAAATGAAACGCACATTAAAAAACCTACTGGTTATAGGCTTTAAACCAATAAATATCGCCATGCGGCCATATGAAATGCGTGGCCATTATCCTTCCGAAACTTGGAAGTAAAATTGATTCTTTAAATTTTTTTACGTTTAGCTACAGGGTCCGGTCAATGACAAATGCACTCAATGGGTTTTGTTCATCCCTTCTTTATGAAACCCTCAAAATTTCGTCAGTTTTAGCGTATCTCTAATCGTTCTCGAGATATTTGTAAATTTTTTAATTCACCGCCGACCGAAACCATCGAATTCTACAACCATGCTTGCATAAATGAAACGCACATTAAAAAACCTACTGGTTATAGGCTTTAAACCAATAAATATCGCCATGCGGCCATATGAAATGCGTGGCCATTATCCTTCCGAACCTTGGAAGTAAAATTGATTCTTTAAATTTTTTTACGTTTAGCTACAGGGTCCGGTCAATGACAAATGCACTCAATGGGTTTTGTTCATCCCCTCTTTATGAAACCCTCAAAATTTCGTCAGTTTTAGCGAATCTCTAATCGTTCTGGAGATATTTGTAAATTTTTTAATTCACCGCCGACCGAAACCATCGAATTCTACAACCATGGTGGCATAAATAACACGCACATTAAAAAACCTACTGGTTATAGGCTTTAAACCCATAAATATCGCCATGCGGCCATATCAAATGCGTGGCCATTATCCTTCCGAAACTTGGAAGTAAAATTGATTCTTTAAATTTTTTTACGTTTAGCTACAGGGTCCGGTCAATGACAAATGCACTCAATGGGTTTTGTTCATCCCCTCTTTTTGAAACCCCCAAAATTTCGTCAGTTTTAGCGTATCTCTAGCCGTTCTCGAGATATCTGCAATTTTTTGAATTCCCCGCCGACCAAAACCATCGAATTCTACAACCATGCTTGCATAAATGACACGCACATTAAAAAACCTACTGGTTATAGGCTTTAAACCCATAAATATCGCCATGCGGCCATATGAAATGCGTGGCCATTATCCTTCCGAACCTTGGAAGTAAAATTGATTCTTTAAATATTTTTACGTTTAGCTTCAGGGTCCGGTCAATGACAAATGCACTCAATGGGTTTCGGTCATCCCCCCTTTATAAAACTTCCAAAATTTCGTCAGTTTTAGCGTATCTCTAGCCGTTCTCGAGATATCTGCAATTTTTTGAATTCCCCGCCGACCAAAATCAAACGAATACTTCAACCATGCTTGCATTGGTGACACGCACATTAAAGGATCTACTGGTTATAGGCTTTAAACTCATAAATATCGCCATGCGGCCATATCAATTGCGTGGCCATATTATCCTTCCGATCCTAGGAAGTAAAATTGACTTTTTAAATTTTTTTACGTTTAGCTACAGGGTCCGGTCAATGACAAATGCACTCAATGGGTTTTGTTCATCCCTTCTTTATGAAACCCTCAAAATTTCGTCAGTTTTAGCGTATCTCTAATCGTTCTCGAGATATTTGTAAATTTTTTAATTCACCGCCGACCGAAACCATCGAATTCTACAACCATGGTGGCATAAATAACACGCACATTAAAAAACCTACTGGTTATAGGCTTTAAACCCATAAATATCGCCATGCGGCCATATGAAATGCGTGGCCATTATCCTTCCGAACCTTGGAAGTAAAATTGATTCTTTAAATTTTTTTACGTTTAGCTACAGGGTCCCGTCAATGACAAATGCACTCAATGGGTTTTGTTCATCCCCTCTTTTTGAAACCCCCAAAATTTCGTCAGTTTTAGCGTATCTCTAGCCGTTCTCGAGATATCTGCAATTTTTTGAATTCCCCGCCGACCAAAATCAAACGAATACTTCAACCATGCTTGCATTGGTGACACGCACATTAAAGGATCTACTGGTTATAGGCTTTAAACCCATAAATATCGCCATGCGGCCATATGAAATGCGTGGCCATTATCCTTCCGAACCTTGGAAGTAAAATTGATTCTTTAAATTTTTTTACGTTTAGCTACAGGGTCCGGTCAATGACAAATGCACTCAATGGGTTTTGTTCATCCCTTCTTTATGAAACCCTCAAAATTTCGTCAGTTTTAGCGTATCTCTAATCGTTCTCGAGATATTTGTAAATTTTTTAATTCACCGCCGACCGAAACCATCGAATTCTACAACCATGGTGGCATAAATAACACGCACATTAAAAAACCTACTGGTTATAGGCTTTAAACCAATAAATATCGCCATGCGGCCATATGAAATGCGTGGCCATTATCCTTCCGAACCTTGGAAGTAAAATTGATTCTTTAAATTTTTTTACGTTTAGCTACAGGGTCCGGTCAATGACAAATGCACTCAATGGGTTTCGGTCATCCCCCCTTTATAAAACTTCCAAAATTTCGTCAGTTTTAGCGTATCTCTAGCCGTTCTCGAGATATCTGCAATTTTTTGAATTCCCCGCCGACCAAAATCAAACGAATACTTCAACCATGCTTGCATTGGTGACACGCACATTAAAGGATCTACTGGTTATAGGCTTTAAACCCATAAATATCGCCATGCGGCCATATGAAATGCGTGGCCATTATCCTTCCGAACCTTGGAAGTAAAATTGATTCTTTAAATATTTTTACGTTTAGCTTCAGGGTCCGGTCAATGACAAATGCACTCAATGGGTTCCGGTCATCCCCCCTTTATGAAACTTCCAAAATTTCGTCAGTTTTAGCGTATCTCTAGCCGTTCTCGAGATATCTGCAATTTTTTGAATTCCCCGCCGACCAAAATCAAACGAATACTTCAACCATGCTTGCATTGGTGACACGCACATTAAAGGATCTACTGGTTATAGGCTTTAAACTCATAAATATCGCCATGCGGCCATATCAATTGCGTGGCCATATTATCCTTCCGATCCTAGGAAGTAAAATTGACTTTTTAAATTTTTTTACGTTTAGCTACAGGGTCCGGTCAATGACAAATGCACTCAATGGGTTTTGTTCATCTCTTCTTTATGAAACCCTCAAAATTTCGTCAGTTTTAGCGTATCTCTAATCGTTCTCGAGATATTTGTAAATTTTTTAATTCACCGCCGACCGAAACCATCGAATTCTACAACCATGGTGGCATAAATAACACGCACATTAAAAAACCTACTGGTTATAGGCTTTAAACCCATAAATATCGCCATGCGGCCATATGAAATGCGTGGCCATTATCCTTCCGAACCTTGGAAGTAAAATTGATTCTTTAAATTTTTTTTCGTTTAGCTACAGGGTCCGGTCAATGACAAATGCACTCAATGGGTTTTGTTCATCCCCTCTTTTTGAAACCCCCAAAATTTCGTCAGTTTTAGCGTATCTCTAGCCGTTCTCGAGATATCTGCAATTTTTTGAATTCCCCGCCGACCAAAATCAAACGAATTCTACAACCATGGTGGCATAAATAACACGCACATTAAAAAACCTACTGGTTATAGGCTTTAAACCCATAAATATCGCCATGCGGCCATATGAAATGCGTGGCCATTATCCTTCCGAACCTTGGAAGTAAAATTGATTCTTTAAATTTTTTTTCGTTTAGCTACAGGGTCCGGTCAATGACAAATGCACTCAATGGGTTTTGTTCATCCCCTCTTTTTGAAACCCCCAAAATTTCGTCAGTTTTAGCGTATCTCTAGCCGTTCTCGAGATATCTGCAATTTTTTAATTCACCGCCGACCGAAACCATCGAATTCTACAACCATGCTTGCATAAATGACACGCACATTAAAAAACCTACTGGTTATAGGCATTAAACCCATAAATATCGCCATGCGGCCATATCAAATGCGTGGCCATTATCCTTCCGAAACTTGGAAGTAAAATTGATTCTTTAAATTTTTTTACGTTTAGCTACAGGGTCCGGTCAATGACAAATGCACTCAATGGGTTTTGTTCATCCCTTCTTTATGAAACCCTCAAAATTTCGTCAGTTTTTGCGTATCTCTAATCGTTCTCGAGATATTTGTAAATTTTTTAATTCACCGCCGACCGAAACCATCGAATTCTACAACCATGGTGGCATAAATAACACGCACATTAAAAAACCTACTGGTTATAGGCTTTAAACCCATAAATATCGCCATGCGGCCATATGAAATGCGTGGCCATTATCCTTCCGAACCTTGGAAGTAAAATTGATTCTTTAAATTTTTTTACGTTTAGCTACAGGGTCCGGTCAATGACAAATGCACTCAATGGGTTTTGTTCATCCCCTCTTTTTGAAACCCCCAAAATTTCGTCAGTTTTAGCGTATCTCTAGCCGTTCTCGAGATATTTGTAAATTTTTTAATTCACCGCCGACCGAAACCATCGAATTCTACAACCATGCTTGCATAAATGAAACGCACATTAAAAAACCTACTGGTTATAGGCTTTAAACCAATAAATATCGCCATGCGGCCATATGAAATGCGTGGCCATTATCCTTCCGAAACTTGGAAGTAAAATTGATTCTTTAAATTTTTTTACGTTTAGCTACAGGGTCCGGTCAATGACAAATGCACTCAATGGGTTTTGTTCATCCCTTCTTTATGAAACCCTCAAAATTTCGTCAGTTTTAGCGTATCTCTAATCGTTCTCGAGATATTTGTAAATTTTTTAATTCACCGCCGACCGAAACCATCGAATTCTACAACCATGCTTGCATTGGTGACACGCACATTAAAAAACCTACTGGTTATAGGCTTTAAACCAATAAATATCGCCATGCGGCCATATGAAATGCGTGGCCATTATCCTTCCGAACCTTGGAAGTAAAATTGATTCTTTAAATTTTTTTACGTTTAGCTACAGGGTCCGGTCAATGACAAATGCACTCAATGGGTTTTGTTCATCCCCTCTTTATGAAACCCTCAAAATTTCGTCAGTTTTAGCGTATCTCTAATCGTTCTCGAGATATTTGTAAATTTTTTAATTCACCGCCGACCGAAACCATCGAATTCTACAACCATGCTTGCATAAATGACACGCACATTAAAAAACCTACTGGTTATAGGCTTTAAACCCATAAATATCGCCATGCGGCCATATCAAATGCGTGGCCATTATCCTTCCGAAACTTGGAAGTAAAATTGATTCTTTAAATTTTTTTACGTTTAGCTACAGGGTCCGGTCAATGACAAATGCACTCAATGGGTTTTGTTCATCCCTTCTTTATGAAACCCTCAAAATTTCGTCAGTTTTAGCGTATCTCTAATCGTTCTCGACATATTTGTAAATTTTTTAATTCACCGCCGACCGAAACCATCGAATTCTACAACCATGGTGGCATAAATGACACGCACATTAAAAAACCTACTGGTTATAGGCTTTAAACCCATAAATATCGCCATGCGGCCATATCAAATGCGTGGCCATTATCCTTCCGAAACTTGGAAGTAAAATTGATTCTTTAAATTTTTTTACGTTTAGCTACAGGGTCCGGTCAATTACAAATGCACTCAATGGGTTTTGTTCATCCCTTCTTTATGAAACCCTCAAAATTTCGTCAGTTTTAGCGTATCTCTAATCGTTCTCGAGATATTTGTAAATTTTTTAATTCACCGCCGACCGAAACCATCGAATTCTACAACCATGGTGGCATAAATAACACGCACATTAAAAAACCTACTGGTTATAGGCTTTAAACCCATAAATATCGCCATGCGGCCATATGAAATGCGTGGCCATATTATCCCTCCGAACCTTGGAAGTAAAATTGATTCTTTAAATATTTTTACGTTTAGCTTCAGGGTCCGGTCAATGACAAATGCACTCAATGGGTTCCGGTCATCCCCCCTTTATGAAACTTCCAAAATTTCGTCAGTTTTAGCGTATCTCTAGCCGTTCTCGAGATATCTGCAATTTTTTGAATTCCCCGCCGACCAAAATCAAACGAATACTTCAACCATGCTTGCATTGGTGACACGCACATTAAAGGATCTACTGGTTATAGGCTTTAAACTCATAAATATCGCCATGCGGCCATATCAATTGCGTGGCCATATTATCCTTCCGATCCTAGGAAGTAAAATTGACTTTTTAAATTTTTTTACGTTTAGCTACAGGGTCCGGTCAATGACAAATGCACTCAATGGGTTTTGTTCATCTCTTCTTTATGAAACCCTCAAAATTTCGTCAGTTTTAGCGTATCTCTAATCGTTCTCGAGATATTTGTAAATTTTTTAATTCACCGCCGACCGAAACCATCGAATTCTACAACCATGGTGGCATAAATAACACGCACATTAAAAAACCTACTGGTTATAGGCTTTAAACCCATAAATATCGCCATACGGCCATATGAAATGCGTGGCCATTATCCTTCCGAACCTTGGAAGTAAAATTGATTCTTTAAATTTTTTTTCGTTTAGCTACAGGGTCCGGTCAATGACAAATGCACTCAATGGGTTTTGTTCATCCCCTCTTTTTGAAACCCCCAAAATTTCGTCAGTTTTAGCGTATCTCTAGCCGTTCTCGAGATATCTGCAATTTTTTAATTCACCGCCGACCGAAACCATCGAATTCTACAACCATGCTTGCATAAATGACACGCACATTAAAAAACCTACTGGTTATAGGCTTTAAACCCATAAATATCGCCATGCGGCCATATCAAATGCGTGGCCATTAACCTTCCGAACCTTGGAAGTAAAATTGATTCTTTAAATATTTTTACGTTTAGCTTCAGGGTCCGGTCAATGACAAATGCACTCAATGGGTTCCGGTCATCCCCCCTTTATGAAACTTCCAAAATTTCGTCAGTTTTAGCGTATCTCTAGCCGTTCTCGAGATATCTGCAATTTTTTGAATTCCCCGCCGACCAAAATCAAACGAATACTTCAACCATGCTTGCATTGGTGACACGCACATTAAAGCATCTACTGGTTATAGGCTTTAAACTCATAAATATCGCCATGCGGCCATATCAATTGCGTGGCCATATTATCCTTCCGATCCTAGGAAGTAAAATTCACTTTTTAAATTTTTTTACGTTTAGCTACAGGGTCCGGTCAATGACAAATGCACTCAATGGGTTTTGTTCATCTCTTCTTTATGAAACCCTCAAAATTTCGTCAGTTTTAGCGTATCTCTAATCGTTCTCGAGATATTTGTAAATTTTTTAATTCACCGCCGACCGAAACCATCGAATTCTACAACCATGGTGGCATAAATAACACGCACATTAAAAAACCTACTGGTTATAGGCTTTAAACCCATAAATATCGCCATGCGGCCATATGAAATGCGTGGCCATTATCCTTCCGAACCTTGGAAGTAAAATTGATTCTTTAAATTTTTTTACGTTTAGCTACAGGGTGCGGTCAATGACAAATGCACTCAATGGGTTTTGTTCATCCCTTCTTTATGAAACCCTCAAAATTTCGTCAGTTTTAGCGTATCTCTAATCGTTCTCGACATATTTGTAAATTTTTTAATTCACCGCCGACCGAAACCATCGAATTCTACAACCATGGTGGCATAAATAACACGCACATTAAAAAACCTACTGGTTATAGGCTTTAAACCCATAAATATCGCCATGCGGCCATATGAAATGCGTGGCCATTATCCTTCCGAACCTTGGAAGTAAAATTGATTCTTTAAATTTTTTTACGTTTAGCTACAGGGTCCGGTCAATGACAAATGCACTCAATGGGTTTTGTCCATCCCTTCTTTATGAAACTTCCAAAATTTCGTCAGTTTTAGCGTATCTCTAGCCGTTCTCGAGATATCTGCAATTTTTTGAATTCCCCGCCGACCAAAATCAAACGAATTCTTCAACCATGCTTGCATTGGTGACACGCACATTAAAGGATCTACTGGTTATAGGCTTTAAACCTATAAATATCGCCATGCGGCCATATCAAATGCGTGGCCATTATCCTTCCGAAACTTGGAAGTAAAATTGATTCTTTAAATTTTTTTTCGTTTAGCTACAGGGTCCGGTCAATGACAAATGCACTCAATGGGTTTTGTTCATCCCCTCTTTTTGAAACCCCCAAAATTTCGTCAGTTTTAGCGTATCTCTAGCCGTTCTCGAGATATCTGCAATTTTTTAATTCACCGCCGACCGAAACCATCGAATTCTACAACCATGCTTGCATAAATGACACGCACATTAAAAAACCTACTGGTTATAGGCTTTAAACCCATAAATATCGCCATGCGGCCATATCAAATGCGTGGCCATTATCCTTCCGAAACTTGGAAGTAAAATTGATTCTTTAAATTTTTTTACGTTTAGCTACAGGGTCCGGTCAATTACAAATGCACTCAATGGGTTTTGTTCATCCCTTCTTTATGAAACCCTCAAAATTTCGTCAGTTTTAGCGTATCTCTAATCGTTCTCGAGATATTTGTAAATTTTTTAATTCACCGCCGACCGAAACCATTGAATTCTACAACCATGGTGGCATAAATAACACGCACATTAAAAAACCTACTGGTTATAGGCTTTAAACCCATAAATATCGCCATGCGGCCATATGAAATGCGTGGCCATTATCCTTCCGAACCTTGGAAGTAAAATTGATTCTTTAAATTTTTTTTCGTTTAGCTACAGGGTCCGGTCAATTACAAATGCACTCAATGGGTTTTGTTCATCCCTTCTTTATGAAACCCTCAAAATTTCGTCAGTTTTAGCGTATCTCTAATCGTTCTCGAGATATTTGTAAATTTTTTAATTCACCGCCGACCGAAACCATTGAATTCTACAACCATGGTGGCATAAATAACACGCACATTAAAAAACCTACTGGTTATAGGCTTTAAACCCATAAATATCGCCATGCGGCCATATGAAATGCGTGGCCATTATCCTTCCGAACCTTGGAAGTAAAATTGATTCTTTAAATTTTTTTTCGTTTAGCTACAGGGTCCGGTCAATGACAAATGCACTCAATGGGTTTTGTTCATCCCCTCTTTTTGAAACCCCCAAAATTTCGTCAGTTTTAGCGTATCTCTAGCCGTTCTCGAGATATCTGCAATTTTTTAATTCACCGCCGACCGAAACCATCGAATTCTACAACCATGCTTGCATAAATGACACGCACATTAAAAAACCTACTGGTTATAGGCTTTAAACCCATAAATATCGCCATGCGGCCATATCAAATGCGTGGCCATTATCCTTCCGAAACTTGGAAGTAAAATTGATTCTTTAAATTTTTTTACGTTTAGCTACAGGGTCCGGTCAATTACAAATGCACTCAATGGGTTTTGTTCATCCCTTCTTTATGAAACCCTCAAAATTTCGTCAGTTTTAGCGTATCTCTAATCGTTCTCGAGATATTTGTAAATTTTTTAATTCACCGCCGACCGAAACCATCGAATTCTACAACCATGGTGGCATAAATAACACGCACATTAAAAAACCTACTGGTTATAGGCTTTAAACCCATAAATATCGCCATGCGGCCATATCAAATGCGTGGCCATTATCCTTCCGAAACTTGGAAGTAAAATTGATTCTTTAAATTTTTTTACGTTTAGCTACAGGGTCCGGTCAATTACAAATGCACTCAATGGGTTTTGTTCATCCCTTCTTTATGAAACCCTCAAAATTTCGTCAGTTTTAGCGTATCTCTAGCCGTTCTCGAGATATCTGCAATTTTTTGAATTCCCCGCCGACCAAAATCAAACGAATTCTTCAACCATGCTTGCATTGGTGACACGCACATTAAAGGATCTACTGGTTATAGGCTTTAAACCTATAAATATCGCCATGCGGCCGTATCAAATGCGTGGCCATTATCCTTTTGAAACTTGGAAGTAAAATTGATTCTTTAAATTTTTTTTCGTTTAGCTACAGGGTCCGGTCAATGACAAATGCACTCAATGGGTTTTGTTCATCCCCTCTTTTTGAAACCCCCAAAATTTCGTCAGTTTTAGCGTATCTCTAGCCGTTCTCGAGATATCTGCAATTTTTTAATTCACCGCCGACCGAAACCATCGAATTCTACAACCATGGTGGCATAAATAACACGCACATTAAAAAACCTACTGGTTATAGGCTTTAAACCCATAAATATCGCCATGCGGCCATATGAAATGCGTGGCCATTATCCTTCCGATCCTAGGAAGTAAAATTGACTTTTTAAATTTTTTTACGTTTAGCTACAGGGTCCGGTCAATGACAAATGCACTCAATGGGTTTTGTTCATCTCTTCTTTATGAAACCCTCAAAATTTCGTCAGTTTTAGCGTATCTCTAATCGTTCTCGAGATATTTGTAAATTTTTTAATTCACCGCCGACCGAAACCATCGAATTCTACAACCATGGTGGCATAAATAACACGCACATTAAAAAACCTACTGGTTATAGGCTTTAAACCCATAAATATCGCCATGCGGCCATATGAAATGCGTGGCCATTATCCTTCCGAACCTTGGAAGTAAAATTGATTCTTTAAATATTTTTACGTTTAGTTTCAGGGTCCGGTCAATGACAAATGCACTCAATGGGTTTCGGTCATCCCCCCTTTATGAAACTTCCAAAATTTCGTCAGTTTTAGCGTATCTCTAGCTGTTCTGGAGATATCTGCAATTTTTTGAATTCCCCGCCGACCAAAATCAAACGAATACTTCAACTATGCTTGCATTGGTGACACGCACATTAAAGGATCTACTGGTTATAGGCTTTAAACTCATAAATATCGCCATGCGGCCATATCAATTGCGTGGCCATATTATCCCTCCGAACCTTGGAAGTAAAATTGATTCTTTAAATATTTTTACGTTTAGTTTCAGGGTCCGGTCAATGACAAATGCACTCAATGGGTTTCGGTCATCCCCCCTTTATGAAACTTCCAAAATTTCGTCAGTTTTAGCGTATCTCTAGCTGTTCTGGAGATATCTGCAATTTTTTGAATTCCCCGCCGACCAAAATCAAACGAATACTTCAACTATGCTTGCATTGGTGACACGCACATTAAAGGATCTACTGGTTATAGGCTTTAAACTCATAAATATCGCCATGCGGCCATATCAAATGCGTGGCCATTATCCTTCCAATCCTAGGAAGTAAAATTGACTTTTTAAATTTTTTTACGTTTAGCTACAGGGTCCGGTCAATGACAAATGCATTCAATGGGTTTTGTTCATCCCTTCTTTATGAAACCCTCAAAATTTCGTCAGTTTTAGCGTATCTCTAATCGTTCTCGAGATATTTGTAAATTTTTTAATTCACCGCCGACCGAAACCATCGAATTCTACAACCATGCTTGCATAAATGACACGCACATTAAAAAACCTACTGGTTATAGGCTTTAAACCCATAAATATCGCCATGCGGCCATATCAAATGCGTGGCCATTATCCTTCCGAAACTTGGAAGTAAAATTGATTCTTTAAATTTTTTTACGTTTAGCTACAGGGTCCGGTCAATGACAAATGCACTCAATGGGTTTTGTTCATCCCTTCTTTATGAAACCCTCAAAATTTCGTCAGTTTTAGCGTATCTCTAATCGTTCTCGACATATTTGTAAATTTTTTAATTCACCGCCGACCGAAACCATCGAATTCTACAACCATGGTGGCATAAATGACACGCACATTAAAAAACCTACTGGTTATAGGCTTTAAACCCATAAATATCGCCATGCGGCCATATCAAATGCGTGGCCATTATCCTTCCGAAACTTGGAAGTAAAATTGATTCTTTAAATTTTTTTACGTTTAGCTACAGGGTCCGGTCAATTACAAATGCACTCAATGGGTTTTGTTCATCCCTTCTTTATGAAACCCTCAAAATTTCGTCAGTTTTAGCGTATCTCTAATCGTTCTCGAGATATTTGTAAATTTTTTAATTCACCGCCGACCGAAACCATCGAATTCTACAACCATGGTGGCATAAATAACACGCACATTAAAAAACCTACTGGTTATAGGCTTTAAACCCATAAATATCGCCATGCGGCCATATGAAATGCGTGGCCATATTATCCCTCCGAACCTTGGAAGTAAAATTGATTCTTTAAATATTTTTACGTTTAGCTTCAGGGTCCGGTCAATGACAAATGCACTCAATGGGTTCCGGTCATCCCCCCTTTATGAAACTTCCAAAATTTCGTCAGTTTTAGCGTATCTCTAGCCGTTCTCGAGATATCTGCAATTTTTTGAATTCCCCGCCGACCAAAATCAAACGAATACTTCAACCATGCTTGCATTGGTGACACGCACATTAAAGGATCTACTGGTTATAGGCTTTAAACTCATAAATATCGCCATGCGGCCATATCAATTGCGTGGCCATATTATCCTTCCGATCCTAGGAAGTAAAATTGACTTTTTAAATTTTTTTACGTTTAGCTACAGGGTCCGGTCAATGACAAATGCACTCAATGGGTTTTGTTCATCTCTTCTTTATGAAACCCTCAAAATTTCGTCAGTTTTAGCGTATCTCTAATCGTTCTCGAGATATTTGTAAATTTTTTAATTCACCGCCGACCGAAACCATCGAATTCTACAACCATGGTGGCATAAATAACACGCACATTAAAAAACCTACTGGTTATAGGCTTTAAACCCATAAATATCGCCATACGGCCATATGAAATGCGTGGCCATTATCCTTCCGAACCTTGGAAGTAAAATTGATTCTTTAAATTTTTTTTCGTTTAGCTACAGGGTCCGGTCAATGACAAATGCACTCAATGGGTTTTGTTCATCCCCTCTTTTTGAAACCCCCAAAATTTCGTCAGTTTTAGCGTATCTCTAGCCGTTCTCGAGATATCTGCAATTTTTTAATTCACCGCCGACCGAAACCATCGAATTCTACAACCATGCTTGCATAAATGACACGCACATTAAAAAACCTACTGGTTATAGGCTTTAAACCCATAAATATCGCCATGCGGCCATATCAAATGCGTGGCCATTAACCTTCCGAACCTTGGAAGTAAAATTGATTCTTTAAATATTTTTACGTTTAGCTTCAGGGTCCGGTCAATGACAAATGCACTCAATGGGTTCCGGTCATCCCCCCTTTATGAAACTTCCAAAATTTCGTCAGTTTTAGCGTATCTCTAGCCGTTCTCGAGATATCTGCAATTTTTTGAATTCCCCGCCGACCAAAATCAAACGAATACTTCAACCATGCTTGCATTGGTGACACGCACATTAAAGCATCTACTGGTTATAGGCTTTAAACTCATAAATATCGCCATGCGGCCATATCAATTGCGTGGCCATATTATCCTTCCGATCCTAGGAAGTAAAATTCACTTTTTAAATTTTTTTACGTTTAGCTACAGGGTCCGGTCAATGACAAATGCACTCAATGGGTTTTGTTCATCTCTTCTTTATGAAACCCTCAAAATTTCGTCAGTTTTAGCGTATCTCTAATCGTTCTCGAGATATTTGTAAATTTTTTAATTCACCGCCGACCGAAACCATCGAATTCTACAACCATGGTGGCATAAATAACACGCACATTAAAAAACCTACTGGTTATAGGCTTTAAACCCATAAATATCGCCATGCGGCCATATGAAATGCGTGGCCATTATCCTTCCGAACCTTGGAAGTAAAATTGATTCTTTAAATTTTTTTACGTTTAGCTACAGGGTGCGGTCAATGACAAATGCACTCAATGGGTTTTGTTCATCCCTTCTTTATGAAACCCTCAAAATTTCGTCAGTTTTAGCGTATCTCTAATCGTTCTCGACATATTTGTAAATTTTTTAATTCACCGCCGACCGAAACCATCGAATTCTACAACCATGGTGGCATAAATAACACGCACATTAAAAAACCTACTGGTTATAGGCTTTAAACCCATAAATATCGCCATGCGGCCATATCAAATGCGTGGCCATTATCCTTCCGAACCTTGGAAGTAAAATTGATTCTTTAAATTTTTTTACGTTTAGCTACAGGGTCCGGTCAATGACAAATGCACTCAATGGGTTTTGTCCATCCCTTCTTTATGAAACTTCCAAAATTTCGTCAGTTTTAGCGTATCTCTAGCCGTTCTCGAGATATCTGCAATTTTTTGAATTCCCCGCCGACCAAAATCAAACGAATTCTTCAACCATGCTTGCATTGGTGACACGCACATTAAAGGATCTACTGGTTATAGGCTTTAAACCTATAAATATCGCCATGCGGCCATATCAAATGCGTGGCCATTATCCTTCCGAAACTTGGAAGTAAAATTGATTCTTTAAATTTTTTTTCGTTTAGCTACAGGGTCCGGTCAATGACAAATGCACTCAATGGGTTTTGTTCATCCCCTCTTTTTGAAACCCCCAAAATTTCGTCAGTTTTAGCGTATCTCTAGCCGTTCTCGAGATATCTGCAATTTTTTAATTCACCGCCGACCGAAACCATCGAATTCTACAACCATGCTTGCATAAATGACACGCACATTAAAAAACCTACTGGTTATAGGCTTTAAACCCATAAATATCGCCATGCGGCCATATCAAATGCGTGGCCATTATCCTTCCGAAACTTGGAAGTAAAATTGATTCTTTAAATTTTTTTACGTTTAGCTACAGGGTCCGGTCAATTACAAATGCACTCAATGGGTTTTGTTCATCCCTTCTTTATGAAACCCTCAAAATTTCGTCAGTTTTAGCGTATCTCTAATCGTTCTCGAGATATTTGTAAATTTTTTAATTCACCGCCGACCGAAACCATCGAATTCTACAACCATGGTGGCATAAATAACACGCACATTAAAAAACCTACTGGTTATAGGCTTTAAACCCATAAATATCGCCATGCGGCCATATCAAATGCGTGGCCATTATCCTTCCGAAACTTGGAAGTAAAATTGATTCTTTAAATTTTTTTACGTTTAGCTACAGGGTCCGGTCAATTACAAATGCACTCAATGGGTTTTGTTCATCCCTTCTTTATGAAACCCTCAAAATTTCGTCAGTTTTAGCGTATCTCTAATCGTTCTCGAGATATTTGTAAATTTTTTAATTCACCGCCGACCAAAACCATTGAATTCTACAACCATGGTGGCATAAATAACACGCACATTAAAAAACCTACTGGTTATAGGCTTTAAACCCATAAATATCGCCATGCGGCCATATGAAATGCGTGGCCATTATCCTTCCGAACCTTGGAAGTAAAATTGATTCTTTAAATTTTTTTTCGTTTAGCTACAGGGTCCGGTCAATGACAAATGCACTCAATGGGTTTTGTTCATCCCCTCTTTTTGAAACCCCCAAAATTTCGTCAGTTTTAGCGTATCTCTAGCCGTTCTCGAGATATCTGCAATTTTTTAATTCACCGCCGACCGAAACCATCGAATTCTACAACCATGCTTGCATAAATGACACGCACATTAAAAAACCTACTGGTTATAGGCTTTAAACCCATAAATATCGCCATGCGGCCATATCAAATGCGTGGCCATTATCCTTCCGAAACTTGGAAGTAAAATTGATTCTTTAAATTTTTTTACGTTTAGCTACAGGGTCCGGTCAATTACAAATGCACTCAATGGGTTTTGTTCATCCCTTCTTTATGAAACCCTCAAAATTTCGTCAGTTTTAGCGTATCTCTAATCGTTCTCGAGATATTTGTAAATTTTTTAATTCACCGCCGACCGAAACCATCGAATTCTACAACCATGGTGGCATAAATAACACGCACATTAAAAAACCTACTGGTTATAGGCTTTAAACCCATAAATATCGCCATGCGGCCATATCAAATGCGTGGCCATTATCCTTCCGAAACTTGGAAGTAAAATTGATTCTTTAAATTTTTTTACGTTTAGCTACAGGGTCCGGTCAATTACAAATGCACTCAATGGGTTTTGTTCATCCCTTCTTTATGAAACCCTCAAAATTTCGTCAGTTTTAGCGTATCTCTAGCCGTTCTCGAGATATCTGCAATTTTTTGAATTCCCCGCCGACCAAAATCAAACGAATTCTTCAACCATGCTTGCATTGGTGACACGCACATTAAAGGATCTACTGGTTATAGGCTTTAAACCTATAAATATCGCCATGCGGCCGTATCAAATGCGTGGCCATTATCCTTTTGAAACTTGGAAGTAAAATTGATTCTTTAAATTTTTTTTCGTTTAGCTACAGGGTCCGGTCAATGACAAATGCACTCAATGGGTTTTGTTCATCCCCTCTTTTTGAAACCCCCAAAATTTCGTCAGTTTTAGCGTATCTCTAGCCGTTCTCGAGATATCTGCAATTTTTTAATTCACCGCCGACCGAAACCATCGAATTCTACAACCATGGTGGCATAAATAACACGCACATTAAAAAACCTACTGGTTATAGGCTTTAAACCCATAAATATCGCCATGCGGCCATATGAAATGCGTGGCCATTATCCTTCCGATCCTAGGAAGTAAAATTGACTTTTTAAATTTTTTTACGTTTAGCTACAGGGTCCGGTCAATGACAAATGCACTCAATGGGTTTTGTTCATCTCTTCTTTATGAAACCCTCAAAATTTCGTCAGTTTTAGCGTATCTCTAATCGTTCTCGAGATATTTGTAAATTTTTTAATTCACCGCCGACCGAAACCATCGAATTCTACAACCATGGTGGCATAAATAACACGCACATTAAAAAACCTACTGGTTATAGGCTTTAAACCCATAAATATCGCCATGCGGCCATATGAAATGCGTGGCCATTATCCTTCCGAACCTTGGAAGTAAAATTGATTCTTTAAATATTTTTACGTTTAGTTTCAGGGTCCGGTCAATGACAAATGCACTCAATGGGTTTCGGTCATCCCCCCTTTATGAAACTTCCAAAATTTCGTCAGTTTTAGCGTATCTCTAGCTGTTCTGGAGATATCTGCAATTTTTTGAATTCCCCGCCGACCAAAATCAAACGAATACTTCAACTATGCTTGCATTGGTGACACGCACATTAAAGGATCTACTGGTTATAGGCTTTAAACTCATAAATATCGCCATGCGGCCATATCAATTGCGTGGCCATATTATCCCTCCGAACCTTGGAAGTAAAATTGATTCTTTAAATATTTTTACGTTTAGTTTCAGGGTCCGGTCAATGACAAATGCACTCAATGGGTTTCGGTCATCCCCCCTTTATGAAACTTCCAAAATTTCGTCAGTTTTAGCGTATCTCTAGCTGTTCTGGAGATATCTGCAATTTTTTGAATTCCCCGCCGACCAAAATCAAACGAATACTTCAACTATGCTTGCATTGGTGACACGCACATTAAAGGATCTACTGGTTATAGGCTTTAAACTCATAAATATCGCCATGCGGCCATATCAAATGCGTGGCCATTATCCTTCCAATCCTAGGAAGTAAAATTGACTTTTTAAATTTTTTTACGTTTAGCTACAGGGTCCGGTCAATGACAAATGCATTCAATGGGTTTTGTTCATCCCTTCTTTATGAAACCCTCAAAATTTCGTCAGTTTTAGCGTATCTCTAATCGTTCTCGAGATATTTTTAAATTTTTTAATTCACCGCCGACCGAAACCATCGAATTCTACAACCATGCTTGCATAAATGACACGCACATTAAAAAACCTACTGGTTATAGGCTTTAAACCCATAAATATCGCCATGCGGCCATATCAAATGCGTGGCCATTATCCTTCCGAAACTTGGAAGTAAAATTGATTCTTTAAATTTTTTTACGTTTAGCTACAGGGTCCGGTCAATGACAAATGCACTCAATGGGTTTTGTTCATCCCTTCTTTATGAAACCCTCAAAATTTCGTCAGTTTTAGCGTATCTCTAATCGTTATCGAGATATTTGTAAATTTTTTAATTCACCGCCGACCGAAACCATCGAATTCTACAACCATGGTGGCATAAATAACACGCACATTAAAAAACCTACTGGTTATAGGCTTTAAACCCATAATTATCGCCATGCGGCCATATGAAATGCGTGGCCATATTATCCCTCCGAACCTTGGAAGTAAAATTGATTCTTTAAATATTTTTACGTTTAGCTTCAGGGTCCGGTCAATGACAAATGCACTCAATGGGTTTCGGTCATCCCCCCTTTATGAAACTTCCAAAATTTCGTCAGTTTTAGCGTATCTCTAGCCGTTCTCGAGATATCTGCAATTTTTTGAATTCCCCGCCGTCCAAAATCAAACGAATACTTCAACCATGCTTGCATTGGTGACACGCACATTAAAGGATCTACTGGTTATAGGCTTTAGACTCATAAATATCGCCATGCGGCCATATCAATTGCGTGGCCATATTATCCTTCCGATCCTAGGAAGTAAAATTGACTTTTTAAATTTTCTTACGTTTAGCTACAGGGTCCGGTCAATGACAAATGCATTCAATGGGTTTTGTTCATCCCTTCTTTATGAAACCCTCAACATTTCGTCAGTTTTAGCGTATCTCTAATCGTTCTCGAGATATTTGTAAATTTTTTAATTCACCGCCGACCGAAACCATCGAATTCTACAACCATGCTTGCATAAATGACACGCACATTAAAAAACCTACTGGTTATAGGCTTTAAACCCATAAATATCGCCATGCGGCCATATGAAATGCGTGGCCATTATCCTTCCGAACCTTGGAAGTAAAATTGATTCTTTAAATATTTTTACGTTTAGCTTCAGGGTCCGGTCAATGACAAATGCACTCAATGGGTTTCGGTCATCCCCCCTTTATGAAACTTCCAAAATTTCGTCAGTTTTAGCGTATCTCTAGCCGTTCTCGAGATATCTGCAATTTTTTGAATTCCCCGCCGACCAAAATCAAACGAATTCTTCAACCATGCTTGCATTGGTGACACGCACATTAAAGGATCTACTGGTTATAGGCTTTAAACCTATAAATATCGCCATGCGGCCGTATCAAATGCGTGGCCATTATCCTTTTGAAACTTGGAAGTAAAATTGATTCTTTAAATTTTTTTTCGTTTAGCTACAGGGTCCGGTCAATGACAAATGCACTCAATGGGTTTTGTTCATCCCCTCTTTTTGAAACCCCCAAAATTTCGTCAGTTTTAGCGTATCTCTAGCCGTTCTCGAGATATCTGCAATTTTTTAATTCACCGCCGACCGAAACCATCGAATTCTACAACCATGCTTGCATAAATGACACGCACATTAAAAAACCTACTGGTTATAGGCTTTAAACCCATAAATATCGCCATGCGGCCATATCAAATGCGTGGCCATTATCCTTCCGAAACTTGGAAGTAAAATTGATTCTTTAAATTTTTTTACGTTTAGCTACAGGGTCCGGTCAATGACAAATGCACTCAATGGGTTTTGTTCATCCCTTCTTTATGAAACCCTCAAAATTTCGTCAGTTTTAGCGTATCTCTAATCGTTCTCGACATATTTGTAAATTTTTTAATTCACCGCCGACCGAAACCATCGAATTCTACAACCATGGTGGCATAAATAACACGCACATTAAAAAACCTACTGGTTATAGGCTTTAAACCCATAATTATCGCCATGCGGCCATATGAAATGCGTGGCCATATTATCCCTCCGAACCTTGGAAGTAGAATTGATTCTTTAAATTTTTTTACGTTTAGCTACAGGGTCCGGTCAATGACAAATGCACTCAATGGGTTTTGTTCATCCCCTCTTTTTGAAACCCCCAGAATTTCGTCAGTTTTAGCGTATCTCTAATCGTTCTCGAGATATTTGTAAATTTTTTAATTCACCGCCGACCGAAACCATCGAATTCTACAACCATGGTGGCATAAATAACACGCACATTAAAAAACCTACTGGTTATAGGCTTTAAACCCATAAATACCGCTATGCGGCCATATGAAATGCGTGGCCATTATCCTTCCGAACCTTGGAAGTAAAATTGATTCTTTAAATATTTTTACGTTTAGCTTCTGGGTCCGGTCAATGACAAATGCACTCAATGGGTTTTGTTCATCCCCTCTTTTTGAAACCCCCAAAATTTCGTCAGTTTTAGCGTATCTCTAATCGTTATCGAGATATTTGTAAATTTTTTAATTCACCGCCGACCGAAACCATCGAATTCTACAACCATGGTGGCATAAATAACACGCACATTAAAAAACCTACTGGTTATAGGCTTTAAACCCATAATTATCGCCATGCGGCCATATGAAATGCGTGGCCATATTATCCCTCCGAACCTTGGAAGTAAAATTGATTCTTTAAATATTTTTACGTTTAGCTTCAGGGTCCGGTCAATGACAAATGCACTCAATGGGTTTCGGTCATCCCCCCTTTATGAAACTTCCAAAATTTCGTCAGTTTTAGCGTATCTCTAGCCGTTCTCGAGATATCTGCAATTTTTTGAATTCCCCGCCGTCCAAAATCAAACGAATACTTCAACCATGCTTGCATTGGTGACACGCACATTAAAGGATCTACTGGTTATAGGCTTTAGACTCATAAATATCGCCATGCGGCCATATCAATTGCGTGGCCATATTATCCTTCCGATCCTAGGAAGTAAAATTGACTTTTTAAATTTTCTTACGTTTAGCTACAGGGTCCGGTCAATGACAAATGCATTCAATGGGTTTTGTTCATCCCTTCTTTATGAAACCCTCAACATTTCGTCAGTTTTAGCGTATCTCTAATCGTTCTCGAGATATTTGTAAATTTTTTAATTCACCGCCGACCGAAACCATCGAATTCTACAACCATGCTTGCATAAATGACACGCACATTAAAAAACCTACTGGTTATAGGCTTTAAACCCATAAATATCGCCATGCGGCCATATGAAATGCGTGGCCATTATCCTTCCGAACCTTGGAAGTAAAATTGATTCTTTAAATATTTTTACGTTTAGCTTCAGGGTCCGGTCAATGACAAATGCACTCAATGGGTTTCGGTCATCCTTCCTTTATGAAACTTCCAAAATTTCGTCAGTTTTAGCGTATCTCTAGCCGTTCTCGAGATATCTGCAATTTTTTGAATTCCCCGCCGACAAAAATCAAACGAATACTTCAACCATGCTTGCATTGGTGACACGCACATTAAAGGATCTTCTGGTTATAGGCTTTAAACTCATAAATATCGCCATGCGGCCATATCAAATGCGTGGCCATTATCCTTCCGAAACTTAAAGGAAAATTGATTCTTTAAATTTTTTTACGTTTAGCTACAGGGTCCGGTCAATGACAAATGCACTCAATAGGTTTTGTTCATCCCTTCTTTATGAAACCCTCAAAATTTCGTCAGTTTTAGCGTATCTCTAATCGTTCTCGAGATATTTGTAAATTTTTTAATTCACCGCCGACCGAAACCACCGAATTCTACAACCATGGTGGCATAAATAACACGCACATTAAAAAACCTACTGGTTATAGGCTTTAAACCCATAAATATCGCCATGCGGCCATATGAAATGCGTGGCCATTATCCTTCCGAACCTTGGAAGTAAAATTGATTCTTTAAATTTTTTTACGTTTAGCTACAGGGTCCGGTCAATGACAAATGCACTCAATGGGTTTTGTTCATCCCCTCTTTTTGAAACCCCCAGAATTTCGTCAGTTTTTGCGTATCTCTAATCGTTCTCGAGATATTTGTAAATTTTTTAATTCACCGCCGACCGAAACCATCGAATTCTACAACCATGGTGGCATAAATAACACGCACATTAAAAAACCTACTGGTTATAGGCTTTAAACCCATAAATATCGCTATGCGGCCATATGAAATGCGTGGCCATTATCCTTCCGAACCTTGGAAGTAAAATTGATTCTTTAAATTTTATTACGTTTAGCTACAGGGTCCGGTCAATGACAAATGCACTCAATGGGTTTTGTTCATCCCTTCTTTATGAAACCCTCAAAATTTCGTCAGTTTTAGCGTATCTCTTATCGTTCTCGAGATATTTGTAAATTTTTTAATTCACCGCCGACCAAAATCAAACGAATTCTTCAACCATGCTTGCATTGGTGACACGCACATTAAAGGATCTACTGGTTATAGGCTTTAAACCTATAAATATCGCCATGCGGCTATATCAAATGCGTGGCCATTATCCTTCCGAACCTTGGAAGTAAAATTGATTCTTTAAATTTTTTTACGTTTAGCTACAGGGTCCGGTCAATGACAAATGCACTCAATGGGTTTTGTTCATCCCTTCTTTATGAAACCCCCAAAATTTCGTCAGTTTTAGCGTATCTCTAATCGTTATCGAGATATTTGTAAATTTTTTAATTCACCGCCGACCGAAACCATCGAATTCTACAACCATGGTGGCATAAATAACACGCACATTAAAAAACCTACTGGTTATAGGCTTTAAACCCATAAATATCGCCATGCGGCCATATGAAATGCGTGGCCATATTATCCCTCCGAACCTTGGAAGTAAAATTGATTCTTTAAATATTTTTACGTTTAGCTTCAGGGTCCGGTCAATGACAAATGCACTCAATGGGTTTCGGTCATCCCCCCTTTATGAAACTTCCAAAATTTCGTCAGTTTTAGCGTATCTCTAGCCGTTCTCGAGATATCTGCAATTTTTTGAATTCCCCGCCGACCAAAATCAAACGAATACTTCAACCATGCTTGCATTGGTGACACGCACATTAAAGGATCTAGTGGTTATAGGCTTTAGACTCATAAATATCGCCATGCGGCCATATCAATTGCGTGGCCATATTATCCTTCCGATCCTAGGAAGTAAAATTGACTTTTTAAATTTTCTTACGTTTAGCTACAGGGTCCGGTCAATGACAAATGCATTCAATGGGTTTTGTTCATCCCTTCTTTATGAAACCCTCAAAATTTCGTCAGTTTTAGCGTATCTCTATTCGTTCTCGAGATATTTGTAAATTTTTTAATTCACCGCCGACCGAAACCATCGAATTCTACAACCATGGTGGCATAAATAACACGCACATTAAAAAACCTACTGGTTATAGGCTTTAAACCCATAAATATCGCCATGCGGCCATATCAAATGCGTGGCCATTATCCTTCCGAAACTTGGAAGTAAAATTGATTCTTTAAATTTTTTTAAGTTTAGCTACAGGGTCCGGTCAATGACAAATGCACTCAATGGGTTTTGTTCATCCCTTCTTTATGAAACCCTCAAAATTTCGTCAGTTTTAGCGTATCTCTAGCCGTTCTCGAGATATCTGCAATTTTTTGAATTCCCCGCCGACCAAAATCAAACGAATACTTCAACCATGCTTGCATTGTTGACACGCACATTAAAGGATCTACTGGTTATAGGCTTTAAATCTATAAATATCGCCATGCGGCCATATCAAATGCGTGGCCATTATCCTTCCGATCCTAGGAAGTAAAATTGACTTTTTAAATTTTTTTACGTTTAGCTACAGGGTCCGATCAATGACAAATGCATTCAATGGGTTTTGTTCATCCCTTCTTTATGAAACCCTCAACATTTCGTCAGTTTTAGCGTATCTCTAATCGTTCTCGAGATATTTGTAAATTTTTTAATTCACCGCCGACCGAAACCATCGAATTCTACAACCATGGTGGCATAAATAACACGCACATTAAAAAACCTACTGGTTATAGGCTTTAAACCCATAAATATCGCAATGCGGCCATATGAAATGCGTGGCCATTATCCTTCCGAAACTTGGAAGTAAAATTGATTCTTTAAATATTTTTACGTTTAGCTTCTGGGTCCGGTCAATGACAAATGCACTCAATGGGTTTTGTTCATCCCCTCTTTTTGAAACCCCCAAAATTTCGTCAGTTTTAGCGTATCTCTAATCGTTATCGAGATATTTGTAAATTTTTTAATTCACCGCCGACCGAAACCATCGAATTCTACAACCATGCTTGCATAAATGACACGCACATTAAAAAACCTACTGGTTATAGGCTTTAAACCCATAAATATCGCCATGCGGCCATATGAAATGCGTGGCCATTATCCTTCCGAACCTTGGAAGTAAAATTGATTCTTTAAATATTTTTACGTTTAGCTTCAGGGTCCGGTCAATGACAAATGCACTCAATGGGTTTCGGTCATCCTTCCTTTATGAAACTTCCAAAATTTCGTCAGTTTTAGCGTATCTCTAGCCGTTCTCGAGATATCTGCAATTTTTTGAATTCCCCGCCGACAAAAATCAAACGAATACTTCAACCATGCTTGCATTGGTGACACGCACATTAAAGGATCTTCTGGTTATAGGCTTTAAACTCATAAATATCGCCATGCGGCCATATCAAATGCGTGGCCATTATCCTTCCGAAACTTAAAGGAAAATTGATTCTTTAAATTTTTTTACGTTTAGCTACAGGGTCCGGTCAATGACAAATGCACTCAATAGGTTTTGTTCATCCCTTCTTTATGAAACCCTCAAAATTTCGTCAGTTTTAGCGTATCTCTAATCGTTCTCGAGATATTTGTAAATTTTTTAATTCACCGCCGACCGAAACCACCGAATTCTACAACCATGGTGGCATAAATAACACGCACATTAAAAAACCTACTGGTTATAGGCTTTAAACCCATAAATATCGCCATGCGGCCATATGAAATGCGTGGCCATTATCCTTCCGAACCTTGGAAGTAAAATTGATTCTTTAAATATTTTTACGTTTAGCTACAGGGTCCGGTCAATGACAAATGCACTCAATGGGTTTTGTTCATCCCTTCTTTATGAAACCCCCAAAATTTCGTCAGTTTTAGCGTATCTCTAGCCGTTCTCGAGATATCTGCAATTTTTTGAATTCCCCGCCGACCAAAATCAAACGAATACTTCAACCATGCTTGCATTGGTGACACGCACATTAAAGGATCTATGGTTATAGGCTTTAGACTCATAAATATCGCCATGCGGCCATATCAATTGCGTGGCCATATTATCCTTCCGATCCTAGGAAGTAAAATTGACTTTTTAAATTTTCTTACGTTTAGCTACAGGGTCCGGTCAATGACAAATGCATTCAATGGGTTTTGTTCATCCCTTCTTCATGAAACCCTCAAAATTTCGTCAGTTTTAGCGTATCTCTAATCGTTCTCGAGATATTTGTAAATTTTTTAATTCACCGCCGACCGAAACCATCGAATTCTACAACCATGGTGGCATAAATAACACGCACATTAAAAAACCTACTGGTTATAGGCTTTAAACCCATAAATATCGCCATGCGGCCATATGAAATGCGTGGCCATATTATCCCTCCGAAACTTGGAAGTAAAATTGATTCTTTAAATTTTTTTACGTTTAGCTACAGGGTCCGGTCAATGACAAATGCACTCAATGGGTTTTGTTCATCCCTTCTTTATGAAACCCTCAAAATTTCGTCAGTTTTAGCGTATCTCTAATCGTTATCGAGATATTTGTAAATTTTTTAATTCACCGCCGACCGAAACCATCGAATTCTACAACCATGGTGGCATAAATAACACGCACATTAAAAAACCTACTGGTTATAGGCTTTAGACTCATAAATATCGCCATGCGGCCATATCAATTGCGTGGCCATATTATCCTTCCGATCCTAGGAAGTAAAATTGACTTTTTAAATTTTCTTACGTTTAGCTACAGGGTCCGGTCAATGACAAATGCACTCAATGGGTTTCGGTCATCCCCCCTTTATGAAACTTCCAAAATTTCGTCAGTTTTAGCGTATCTCTAGCCGTTCTCGAGATATCTGCAATTTTTTGAATTCCCCGCCGACCAAAATCAAACGAATACTTCAACCATGCTTGCATTGGTGACACGCACATTAAAGGATCTACTGGTTATAGGCTTTAGACTCATAAATATCGCCATGCGGCCATATCAATTGCGTGGCCATATTATCCTTCCGATCCTAGGAAGTAAAATTGACTTTTTCAATTTTCTTACGTTTAGCTACAGGGTCCGGTCAATGACAAATGCATTCAATGGGTTTTGTTCATCCCTTCTTTATGAAACCCTCAAAATTTCGTCAGTTTTAGCGTATCTCTAATCGTTCTCGAGATATTTGTAAATTTTTTAATTCACCGCCGACCGAAACCATCGAATTCTACAACCATGGTGGCATAAATAACACGCACATTAAAAAACCTACTGGTTATAGGCTTTAAACCCATAATTATCGCCATGCGGCCATATGAAATGCGTGGCCATATTATCCCTCCGAACCTTGGAAGTAAAATTGATTCTTTAAATATTTTTACGTTTAGCTTCAGGGTCCGGTCAATGACAAATGCACTCAATGGGTTTCGGTCATCCCCCCTTTATGAAACTTCCAAAATTTCGTCAGTTTTAGCGTATCTCTAGCCGTTCTCGAGATATCTGCAATTTTTTGAATTCCCCGCCGACCAAAATCAAACGAATACTTCAACCATGCTTGCATTGGTGACACGCACATTAAAGGATCTACTGGTTATAGGCTTTAGACTCATAAATATCGCCATGCGGCCATATCAATTGCGTGGCCATATTATCCTTCCGATCCTAGGAAGTAAAATTGACTTTTTCAATTTTCTTACGTTTAGCTACAGGGTCCGGTCAATGACAAATGCATTCAATGGGTTTTGTTCATCCCTTCTTTATGAAACCCTCAACATTTCGTCAGTTTTAGCGTATCTCTAATCGTTCTCGAGATATTTGTAAATTTTTTAATTCACCGCCGACCGAAACCATCGAATTCTACAACCATGCTTGCATAAATGACACGCACATTAAAAAACCTACTGGTTATAGGCTTTAAACCCCATAAATATCGCCATGCGGCCATATGAAATGCGTGGCCATTATCCTTCCGAACCTTGGAAGTAAAATTGATTCTTTAAATATTTTTACGTTTAGCTTCAGGGTCCGGTCAATGACAAATGCACTCAATGGGTTTCGGTCATCCTTCCTTTATGAAACTTCCAAAATTTCGTCAGTTTTAGCGTATCTCTAGCCGTTCTCGAGATATCTGCAATTTTTTGAATTCCCCGCCGACAAAAATCAAACGAATACTTCAACCATGCTTGCATTGGTGACACGCACATTAAAGGATCTACTGGTTATAGGATTTAGACTCATAAATATCGCCATGCGGCCATATCAATTGCGTGGCCATATTATCCCTCCGAACCTTGGAAGTAGAATTGATTCTTTAAATTTTTTTACGTTTAGCTACAGGGTCCGGTCAATGACAAATGCACTCAATGGGTTTTGTTCATCCCCTCTTTATGAAACCCTCAAAATTTCGTCAGTTTTAGCGTATCTCTAATCGTTCTCGAGATATTTGTAAATTTTTTAATTCACCGCCGACCGAAACCATCGAATTCTACAACCATGCTTGCATAAATGACACGCACATTAAAAAACCTACTGGTTATAGGCTTTAAACCCATAAATATCGCCATGCGGCCATATGAAATGCGTGGCCATATTATCCTTCCGATCCTAGGAAGTAAAATTGACTTTTTAAATTTTCTTACGTTTAGCTACAGGGTCCGGTCAATGACAAATGCATTCAATAGGTTTTGTTCATCCCTTCTTTATGAAACCCTCAAAATTTCGTCAGTTTTAGCGTATCTCTAATCGTTATCGAGATATTTGTAAATTTTTTAATTCACCGCCGACCGAAACCATCGAATTCTACAACCATAGTGGCATAAATAACACGCACATTAAAAAACCTACTGGTTATAGGCTTTAAACCCATTAATATCGCCATGCGGCCATATGAAATGCGTGGCCATTATCCTTCCGAACCTTGGAAGTAAAATTGATTCTTTAAATTTTTTTACGTTTAGCTACAGGGTCCGGTCAATGACAAATGCACTCAATGGGTTTTGTTCATCCCCTCTTTATGAAACCCTCAAAATTTCGTCAGTTTTAGCGTATCTCTAATCGTTCTCGAGATATTTGTAAATTTTTTAATTCACCGCCGACCGAAACCATCGAATTCTACAACCATGGTGGCATAAATAACACGCACATTAAAAAACCTACTGGTTATAGGCTTTAAACCCATAAATATCGCCATGCGGCCATATGAAATGCGTGGCCATATTATCCCTCCGAACCTTGGAAGTAGAATTGATTCTTTAAATTTTTTTACGTTTAGCTACAGGGTCCGGTCAATGACAAATGCACTCAATGGGTTTTGTTCATCCCCTCTTTTTGAAACCCCCAGAATTTCGTCAGTTTTAGCGTATCTCTAATCGTTCTCGAGATATTTGTAAATTTTTTAATTCACCGCCGACCGAAACCATCGAATTCTACAACCATGGTGGCATAAATAACACGCACATTAAAAAACCTACTGGTTATAGGCTTTAAACCCATAAATATCGCCATGCGGCCATATGAAATGCGTGGCCATTATCCTTCCGAACCTTGGAAGTAAAATTGATTCTTTAAATTTTATTACGTTTAGCTACAGGGTCCGGTCAATGACAAATGCACTCAATGGGTTTTGTTCATCCCTTCTTTATGAAACCCTCAAAATTTCGTCAGTTTTAGCGTATCTCTGTTCGTTCTCGAGATATTTGTAAATTTTTTAATTCACCGCCGACCAAAATCAAACGAATTCTTCAACCATGCTTGCATTGGTGACACGCACATTAAAGGATCTACTGGTTATAGGCTTTAGACTCATAATTATCGCCATGCGGCCATATGAAATGCGTGGCCATATTATCCCTCCGAACCTTGGAAGTAGAATTGATTCTTTAAATTTTTTTACGTTTAGCTACAGGGTCCGGTCAATGACAAATGCACTCAATGGGTTTTGTCCATCCCTTCTTTATGAAACTTCCAAAATTTCGTCAGTTTTAGCGTATCTCTAGCCGTTCTCGAGATATCTGCAATTTTTTGAATTCCCCGCCGACCAAAATCAAACGAATACTTCAACCATGCTTGCATTGGTGACACGCACATTAAAGGATCTACTGGTTATAGGATTTAGACTCATAAATATCGCCATGCGGCCATATCAATTGCGTGGCCATATTATCCCTCCGAACCTTGGAAGTAGAATTGATTCTTTAAATTTTTTTACGTTTAGCTACAGGGTCCGGTCAATGACAAATGCACTCAATGGGTTTTGTTCATCCCCTCTTTATGAAACCCTCAAAATTTCGTCAGTTTTAGCGTATCTCTAATCGTTCTCGAGATATTTGTAAATTTTTTAATTCACCGCCGACCGAAACCATCGAATTCTACAACCATGCTTGCATAAATGACACGCACATTAAAAAACCTACTGGTTATAGGCTTTAAACCCATAAATATCGCCATGCGGCCATATGAAATGCGTGGCCATTATCCTTCCGAACCTTGGAAGTAAAATTGATTCTTTAAATATTTTTACGTTTAGCTTCAGGGTCCGGTCAATGACAAATGCACTCAATGGGTTTCGGTCATCCTTCCTTTATGAAACTTCCAAAATTTTGTCAGTTTTAGCGTATCTCTAGCCGTTCTCGAGATATCTGCAATTTTTTGAATTCCCCGCCGACAAAAATTAAACGAATACTTCAACCATGCTTGCATTGGTGACACGCACATTAAAGGATCTACTGGTTATAGGCTTTAAACTCATAAATATCGCCATGCGGCCATATCAAATGCGTGGCCATTATCCTTCCGAACCTTGGAAGTAAAATTGATTCTTTAAATTTTTTTACGTTTAGCTACAGGGTCCGGTCAATGACAAATGCACTCAATGGGTTTTGTTCATCCCTTCTTTATGAAACCCCCAAAATTTCGTCAGTTTTAGCGTATCTCTAATCGTTCTCGAGATATTTGTAAATTTTTTAATTCACCGCCGACCGAAACCACCGAATTCTACAACCATGGTGGCATAAATAACACGCACATTAAAAAACCTACTGGTTATAGGCTTTAAACCCATAAATATCGCCATGCGGCCATATGAAATGCGTGGCCATTATCCTTCCGAACCTTGGAAGTAAAATTGATTCTTTAAATTTTTTTACGTTTAGCTACAGGGTCCGGTCAATGACAAATGCACTCAATGGGTTTTGTTCATCCCTTCTTTATGAAACCCTCAAAATTTCGTCAGTTTTAGCGTATCTCTAATCGTTCTTGAGATATCTGCAATTTTCTGAATTCCCCGCCGACCAAAATCAAACGAATTCTTCAACCATGCTTGCATTGGTGACACGCACATTAAAGGATCTACAGGTTATAGGCTTTAAACCCATAAATATCGCCATGCGGCCATATGAAATGCGTGGCCATTATCCTTCCGAACCTTGGAAGTAAAATTGATTCTTTAAATTTTTTTACGTTTAGCTACAGGGTCCGGTCAATGACAAATGCACTCAATGGGTTTTGTTCATCCCTTCTTTATGAAACTTCCAAAATTTCGTCAGTTTTAGCGTATCTCTAGCCGTTCTCGAGATATCTGCAATTTTTTGAATTCACCGCCGACCAAAATCAAACGAATACTTCAACCATGCTTGCATTGGTGACACGCACATTAAAGGATCTACTGGTTATAGGCTTTAGACTCATAAATATCGCCATGCGGCCATATCAATTGCGTGGCCATATTATCCTTCCGATCCTAGGAAGTAAAATTGACTTTTTAAATTTTCTTACGTTTAGCTACAGGGTCCGGTCAATGACAAATGCATTCAATGGGTTTTGTTCATCCCTTCTTTATGAAACCCTCAAAATTTCGTCAGTTTTAGCGTATCTCTAATCGTTCTCGAGATATTTGTAAATTTTTTAATTCACCGCCGACCGAAACCATCGAATTCTACAACCATGGTGGCATAAATAACACGCACATTAAAAAACCTACTGGTTATAGGCTTTAAACCCATAAATATCGCCATGCGGCCATATGAAATGCGTGGCCATATTATCCCTCCGAAACTTGGAAGTAAAATTGATTCTTTAAATTTTTTTACGTTTAGCTACAGGGTCCGGTCAATGACAAATGCACTCAATGGGTTTTGTTCATCCCTCCTTTATGAAACCCTCAAAATTTCGTCAGTATTAGCGTATCTCTAATCGTTATCGAGATATTTGTAAATTTTTTAATTCACCGCCGACCGAAACCATCGAATTCTACAACCATAGTGGCATAAATAACACGCACATTAAAAAACCTACTGGTTATAGGCTTTAAACCCATAAATATCGCCATGCGGCCATATGAAATGCGTGGCCATTATCCTTCCGAACCTTGGAAGTAAAATTGATTCTTTAAATTTTTTTAAGTTTAGCTACAGGGTCCGGTCAATGACAAATGCACTCAATGGGTTTTGTTCATCCCTTCTTTATGAAACCTTCAAAATTTCGTCAGTTTTAGCGTATCTCTAATCGTTCTCGAGATATTTGTAAATTTTTTAATTCACCGCCGACCGAAACCATCGAATTCTACAACCATGGTGTCATAAATAACACGCACATTAAAAAACCTACTGGTTATAGGCTTTAAACCCATAAATATCGCCATGCGGCCATATGAAATGCGTGGCCATATTATCCCTCCGAACCTTGGAAGTAAAATTGATTCTTTAAATTTTTTTAAGTTTAGCTACAGGGTCCGGTCAATGACAAATGCACTCAATGGGTTTTGTTCATCCCTTCTTTATGAAACCCTCAAAATTTCGTCAGTTTTAGCGTATCTCTAATCGTTCTCGAGATATTTGTAAATTTTTTAATTCACCGCCGACCGAAACCATCGAATTCTACAACCATGGTGGCCTAAATAACACGCACATTAAAAAACCTACTGGTTATAGGCTTTAAACCCATAATTATCGCCATGCGGCCATATGAAATGCGTGGCCATATTATCCCTCCGAACCTTGGAAGTAGAATTGATTCTTTAAATATTTTTACGTTTAGCTTCAGGGTCCGGTCAATGACAAATGCACTCAATGGGTTTCGGTCATCCCCCCTTTATGAAACTTCCAAAATTTCGTCAGTTTTAGCGTATCTCTAGCCGTTCTCGAGATATCTGCAATTTTTTGAATTCCCCGCCGACCAAAATCAAACGAATACTTCAACCATGCTTGCATTGGTGACACGCACATTAAAGGATCTACTGGTTATAGGCTTTAAACTCATAAATATCGCCATGCGGCCATATCAATTGCGTGGCCATATTATCCTTCCGATCCTAGGAAGTAAAATTGACTTTTTAAATTTTTTTACGTTTAGCTACAGGGTCCGGTCAATGACAAATGCATTCAATGGGTTTTGTTCATCCCTTCTTTATGAAACCCTCAACATTTCGTCAGTTTGAGCGTATCTCTAATCGTTCTCGAGATATTTGTAAATTTTTTTATTCACCGCCGACCGAAACTATCGAATTCTACAACCATGCTTGCATAAATGACACGCACATTAAAAAACCTACTGGTTATAGGCTTTAAACCCATAAATATCGCCATGCGGCCATATGAAATGCGTGGCCATTATCCTTCCGAACCTTGGAAGTAAAATTGATTCTTTAAATATTTTTACGTTTAGCTTCAGGGTCCGGTCAATGACAAATGCACTCAATGGGTTTCGGTCATCCCCCCTTTTTGAAACTTCCAAAATTTCGTCAGTTTTAGCGTATCTCTAGCCGTTCTCGAGATATCTGCAATTTTTTGAATTCCCCGCCGACCAAAATCAAACGAATTCTTCAACCATGCTTGCATTGGTGACACGCACATTAAAGGATCTACTGGTTATAGGCTTTAAACCTATAAATATCGCCATGCGGCCATATCAAATGCGTGGCCATTATCCTTCCGAACCTTGGAAGTAAAATTGATTCTTTAAATATTTTTACGTTTAGCTTCAGGGTCCGGTCAATGACAAATGCACTCAATGGGTTTCGGTCATCCCTTCTTTATGAAACCCCCAAAATTTCGTCAGTTTTAGCGTATCTCTAATCGTTATCGAGATATTTGTAAATTTTTTAATTCACCGCCGACCGAAACCATCGAATTCTACAACCATGGTGGCATAAATAACACGCACATTAAAAAACCTACTGGTTATAGGCTTTAAACCCATAAATATCGCCATGCGGCCATATGAAATGCGTGGCCATATTATCCCTCCGAACCTTGGAAGTAAAATTGATTCTTTAAATATTTTTACGTTTAGCTTCAGGGTCCGGTCAATGACAAATGCACTCAATGGGTTTCGGTCATCCCCCCTTTATGAAACTTCCAAAATTTCGTCAGTTTTAGCGTATCTCTAGCCGTTCTCGAGATATCTGCAATTTTTTGAATTCCCCGCCGACCAAAATCAAACGAATACTTCAACCATGCTTGCATTGGTGACACGCACATTAAAGGATCTACTGGTTATAGGCTTTAGACTCATAAATATCGCCATGCGGCCATATCAATTGCGTGGCCATATTATCCTTCCGATCCTAGGAAGTAAAATTGACTTTTTAAATTTTCATACGTTTAGCTACAGGGTCCGGTCAATGACAAATGCATTCAATGGGTTTTGTTCATCCCTTCTTTATGAAACCCTCAAAATTTCGTCAGTTTTAGCGTATCTCTAATCGTTCTCGAGATATTTGTAAATTTTTTAATTCACCGCCGACCGAAACCATCGAATTCTACAACCATGCTTGCATAAATGACACGCACATTAAAAAACCTACTGGTTATAGGCTTTAAACCCATAAATATCGCCATGCGGCCATATGAAATGCGTGGCCATTATCCTTCCGAACCTTGGAAGTAAAATTGATTCTTTAAATTTTTTTAAGTTTAGCTACAGGGTCCGGTCAATGACAAATGCACTCAATGGGTTTTGTTCATCCCTTCTTTATGAAACCCTCAAAATTTCGTCAGTTTTAGCGTATCTCTAGCCGTTCTCGAGATATCTGCAATTTTTTGAATTCCCCGCCGACCAAAATCAAACGAATACTTCAACCATGCTTGCATTGGTGACACGCACATTAAAGGATCTACTGGTTATAGGCTTTAGACTCATAAATATCGCCATGCGGCCATATCAATTGCGTGGCCATATTATCCTTCCGATCCTAGGAAGTAAAATTGACTTTTTAAATTTTCATACGTTTAGCTACAGGGTCCGGTCAATGACAAATGCATTCAATGGGTTTTGTTCATCCCTTCTTTATGAAACCCTCAAAATTTCGTCAGTTTTAGCGTATCTCTAATCGTTCTCGAGATATTTGTAAATTTTTTAATTCACCGCCGACCGAAACCATCGAATTCTACAACCATGGTGGCATAAATAACACGCACATTAAAAAACCTACTGGTTATAGGCTTTAAACCCATAAATATCGCCATGCGGCCATATGAAATGCGTGGCCATATTATCCCTCCGAACCTTGGAAGTAAAATTGATTCTTTAAATATTTTTACGTTTAGCTTCAGGGTCCGGTCAATGACAAATGCACTCAATGGGTTTCGGTCATCCCCCCTTTATGAAACTTCCAAAATTTCGTCAGTTTTAGCGTATCTCTAGCCGTTCTCGAGATATCTGCAATTTTTTGAATTCCCCGCCGACCAAAATCAAACGAATACTTCAACCATGCTTGCATTGGTGACACGCACATTAAAGGATCTACTGGTTATAGGCTTTAGACTCATAAATATCGCCATGCGGCCATATCAATTGCGTGGCCATATTATCCTTCCGATCCTAGGAAGTAAAATTGACTTTTTAAATTTTCATACGTTTAGCTACAGGGTCCGGTCAATGACAAATGCATTCAATGGGTTTTGTTCATCCCTTCTTTATGAAACCCTCAAAATTTCGTCAGTTTTAGCGTATCTCTAATCGTTCTCGAGATATTTGTAAATTTTTTAATTCACCGCCGACCGAAACCATCGAATTCTACAACCATGGTGGCATAAATAACACGCACATTAAAAAACCTACTGGTTATAGGCTTTAAACCCATAAATATCGCCATGCGGCCATATCAAATGCGTGGCCATTATCCTTCCGAAACTTGGAAGTAAAATTGATTCTTTAAATTTTTTTACGTTTAGCTACAGGGTCCGGTCAATGACAAATGCACTCAATGGGTTTTGTTCATCCCTCCTTTATGAAACCCTCAAAATTTCGTCAGTTTTAGCGTATCTCTAATCGTTATCGAGATATTTGTAAATTTTTTAATTCACCGCCGACCGAAACCATCGAATTCTACAACCATGCTTGCATAAATGACACGCACATTAAAAAACCTACTGGTTATAGGCTTTAAACCCATAAATATCGCCATGCGGCCATATGAAATGCGTGGCCATTATCCTTCCGAACCTTGGAAGTAAAATTGATTCTTTAAATTTTTTTAAGTTTAGCTACAGGGTCCGGTCAATGACAAATGCACTCAATGGGTTTTGTTCATCCCTTCTTTATGAAACCCTCAAAATTTCGTCAGTTTTAGCGTATCTCTAGCCGTTCTCGAGATATCTGCAATTTTTTGAATTCCCCGCCGACCAAAATCAAACGAATACTTCAACCATGCTTGCATTGGTGACACGCACATTAAAGGATCTACTGGTTATAGGCTTTAGACTCATAAATATCGCCATGCGGCCATATCAATTGCGTGGCCATATTATCCTTCCGATCCTAGGAAGTAAAATTGACTTTTTAAATTTTCTTACGTTTAGCTACAGGGTCCGGTCAATGACAAATGCATTCAATGGGTTTTGTTCATCCCTTCTTTATGAAACCCTCAAAATTTCGTCAGTTTTAGCGTATCTCTAATCGTTCTCGAGATATTTGTAAATTTTTTAATTCACCGCCGACCGAAACCATCGAATTCTACAACCATGGTGGCATAAATAACACGCACATTAAAAAACCTACTGGTTATAGGCTTTAAACCCATAAATATCGCCATGCGGCCATATGAAATGCGTGGCCATATTATCCCTCCGAACCTTGGAAGTAAAATTGATTCTTTAAATATTTTTACGTTTAGCTTCAGGGTCCGGTCAATGACAAATGCACTCAATGGGTTTCGGTCATCCCCCCTTTATGAAACTTCCAAAATTTCGTCAGTTTTAGCGTATCTCTAGCCGTTCTCGAGATATCTGCAATTTTTTGAATTCCCCGCCGACCAAAATCAAACGAATACTTCAACCATGCTTGCATTGGTGACACGCACATTAAAGGATCTACTGGTTATAGGCTTTAGACTCATAAATATCGCCATGCGGCCATATCAATTGCGTGGCCATATTATCCTTCCGATCCTAGGAAGTAAAATTGACTTTTTAAATTTTCATACGTTTAGCTACAGGGTCCGGTCAATGACAAATGGATTCAATGGGTTTTGTTCATCCCTTCTTTATGAAACCCTCAAAATTTCGTCAGTTTTAGCGTATCTCTAATCGTTCTCGAGATATTTGTAAATTTTTTAATTCACCGCCGACCGAAACCATCGAATTCTACAACCATGGTGGCATAAATAACACGCACATTAAAAAACCTACTGGTTATAGGCTTTAAACCCATAAATATCGCCATGCGGCCATATCAAATGCGTGGCCATTATCCTTCCGAAACTTGGAAGTAAAATTGATTCTTTAAATTTTTTTACGTTTAGCTACAGGGTCCGGTCAATGACAAATGCACTCAATGGGTTTTGTTCATCCCTCCTTTATGAAACCCTCAAAATTTCGTCAGTTTTAGCGTATCTCTAATCGTTATCGAGATATTTGTAAATTTTTTAATTCACCGCCGACCGAAACCATCGAATTCTACAACCATGCTTGCATAAATGACACGCACATTAAAAAACCTACTGGTTATAGGCTTTAAACCCATAAATATCGCCATGCGGCCATATGAAATGCGTGGCCATTATCCTTCCGAACCTTGGAAGTAAAATTGATTCTTTAAATTTTTTTAAGTTTAGCTACAGGGTCCGGTCAATGACAAATGCACTCAATGGGTTTTGTTCATCCCTTCTTTATGAAACCCTCAAAATTTCGTCAGTTTTAGCGTATCTCTAGCCGTTCTCGAGATATCTGCAATTTTTTGAATTCCCCGCCGACCAAAATCAAACGAATACTTCAACCATGCTTGCATTGGTGACACGCACATTAAAGGATCTACTGGTTATAGGCTTTAGACTCATAAATATCGCCATGCGGCCATATCAATTGCGTGGCCATATTATCCTTCCGATCCTAGGAAGTAAAATTGACTTTTTAAATTTTCTTACGTTTAGCTACAGGGTCCGGTCAATGACAAATGCATTCAATGGGTTTTGTTCATCCCTTCTTTATGAAACCCTCAAAATTTCGTCAGTTTTAGCGTATCTCTAATCGTTCTCGAGATATTTGTAAATTTTTTAATTCACCGCCGACCGAAACCATCGAATTCTACAACCATGGTGGCATAAATAACACGCACATTAAAAAACCTACTGGTTATAGGCTTTAAACCCATAAATATCGCCATGCGGCCATATGAAATGCGTGGCCATATTATCCCTCCGAACCTTGGAAGTAAAATTGATTCTTTAAATATTTTTACGTTTAGCTTCAGGGTCCGGTCAATGACAAATGCACTCAATGGGTTTCGGTCATCCCCCCTTTATGAAACTTCCAAAATTTCGTCAGTTTTAGCGTATCTCTAGCCGTTCTCGAGATATCTGCAATTTTTTGAATTCCCCGCCGACCAAAATCAAACGAATACTTCAACCATGCTTGCATTGGTGACACGCACATTAAAGGATCTACTGGTTATAGGCTTTAGACTCATAAATATCGCCATGCGGCCATATCAATTGCGTGGCCATATTATCCTTCCGATCCTAGGAAGTAAAATTGACTTTTTAAATTTTCATACGTTTAGCTACAGGGTCCGGTCAATGACAAATGCATTCAATGGGTTTTGTTCATCCCTTCTTTATGAAACCCTCAAAATTTCGTCAGTTTTAGCGTATCTCTAATCGTTCTCGAGATATTTGTAAATTTTTTAATTCACCGCCGACCGAAACCATCGAATTCTACAACCATGGTGGCATAAATAACACGCACATTAAAAAACCTACTGGTTATAGGCTTTAAACCCATAAATATCGCCATGCGGCCATATCAAATGCGTGGCCATTATCCTTCCGAAACTTGGAAGTAAAATTGATTCTTTAAATTTTTTTACGTTTAGCTACAGGGTCCGGTCAATGACAAATGCACTCAATGGGTTTTGTTCATCCCTCCTTTATGAAACCCTCAAAATTTCGTCAGTTTTAGCGTATCTCTAATCGTTATCGAGATATTTGTAAATTTTTTAATTCACCGCCGACCGAAACCATCGAATTCTACAACCATAGTGGCATAAATAACACGCACATTAAAAAACCTACTGGTTATAGGCTTTAAACCCATAAATATCGCCATGCGGCCATATGAAATGCGTGGCCATTATCCTTCCGAACCTTGGAAGTAAAATTGATTCTTTAAATTTTTTTAAGTTTAGCTACAGGGTCCGGTCAATGACAAATGCACTCAATGGGTTTTGTTCATCCCTTCTTTATGAAACCCTCAAAATTTCGTCAGTTTTAGCGTATCTCTAGCCGTTCTCGAGATATCTGCAATTTTTTGAATTCCCCGCCGACCAAAATCAAACGAATACTTCAACCATGCTTGCATTGTTGACACGCACATTAAAGGATCTACTGGTTATAGGCTTTAAACCTATAAATATCGCCATGCGGCCATATCAAATGCGTGGCCATTATCCTTCCGATCCTAGGAAGTAAAATTGACTTTTTAAATTTTTTTACGTTTAGCTACAGGGTCCGATCAATGACAAATGCACTCAATGGGTTTTGTTCATCCCCTCTTTTTGAAACCCCCAGAATTTCGTCAGTTTTAGCGTATCTCTAATCGTTCTCGAGATATTTGTAAATTTTTTAATTCACCGCCGACCGAAACCATCGAATTCTACAACCATGGTGGCATAAATGACACGCACATTAAAAAACCTACTGGTTATAGGCTTTAAACCCATAAATATCGCCATGCGGCCATATGAAATGCGTGGCCATATTATCCCTCCGAACCTTGGAAGTAAAATTGATTCTTTAAATATTTTTACGTTTAGCTTCAGGGTCCGGTCAATGACAAATGCACTCAATGGGTTTCGGTCATCCCCCCTTTATGAAACTTCCAAAATTTCGTCAGTTTTAGCGTATCTCTAGCCGTTCTCGAGATATCTGCAATTTTTTGAATTCCCCGCCGACCAAAATCAAACGAATACTTCAACCATGCTTGCATTGGTGACACGCACATTAAAGGATCTACTGGTTATAGGCTTTAGACTCATAAATATCGCCATGCGGCCATATCAATTGCGTGGCCATATTATCCTTCCGATCCTAGGAAGTAAAATTGACTTTTTAAATTTTCTTACGTTTAGCTACAGGGTCCGGTCAATGACAAATGCATTCAATGGGTTTTGTTCATCCCTCCTTTATGAAACCCTCAAAATTTCGTCAGTTTTAGCGTATCTCTAATCGTTATCGAGATATTTGTAAATTTTTTAATTCACCGCCGACCGAAACCATCGAATTCTACAACCATAGTGGCATAAATAACACGCACATTAAAGAACCTACTGGTTATAGGCTTTAAACCCATAAATATCGCCATGCGGCCATATGAAATGCGTGGCCATTATCCTTCCGAACCTTGGAAGTAAAATTGATTCTTTAAATTTTTTTAAGTTTAGCTACAGGGTCCGGTCAATGACAAATGCACTCAATGGGTTTTGTTCATCCCTTCTTTATGAAACCCTCAAAATTTCGTCAGTTTTAGCGTATCTCTAATCGTTCTCGAGATATTTGTAAATTTTTTAATTCACCGCCGACCGAAACCATCGAATTCTACAACCATGGTGGCATAAATAACACGCACATTAAAAAACCTACTGGATATAGGCTTTAAACCCATAATTATCGCCATGCGGCCATATGAAATGCGTGGCCATATTATCCCTCCGAACCTTGGAAGTAGAATTGATTCTTTAAATTTTTTTACGTTTAGCTACAGGGTCCGGTCAATGACAAATGCACTCAATGGGTTTTGTCCATCCCTTCTTTATGAAACTTCCAAAATTTCGTCAGTTTTAGCGTATCTCTAGCCGTTCTCGAGATATCTGCAATTTTTTGAATTCCCCGCCGACCAAAATCAAACGAATACTTCAACCATGCTTGCATTGGTGACACGCACATTAAAGGATCTACTGGTTATAGGCTTTAGACTCATAAATATCGCCATGCGGCCATATCAATTGCGTGGCCATATTATCCCTCCGAACCTTGGAAGTAGAATTGATTCTTTAAATTTTTTTACGTTTAGCTACAGGGTCCGGTCAATGACAAATGCACTCAATGGGTTTTGTTCATCCCCTCTTTATGAAACCCTCAAAATTTCGTCAGTTTTAGCGTATCTCTAAGCGTTCTCGAGATATTTGTAAATTTTTTAATTCACCGCCGACCGAAACCATCGAATTCTACAACCATGCTTGCATAAATGACACGCACATTAAAAAACCTACTGGTTATAGGCTTTAAACCCATAAATATCGCCATGCGGCCATATGAAATGCGTGACCATTATCCTTCCGAACCTTGGAAGTAAAATTGATTCTTTAAATATTTTTACGTTTAGCTTCAGGGTCCGGTCAATGACAAATGCACTCAATGGGTTTCGGTCATCCTTCCTTTATGAAACTTCCAAAATTTCGTCAGTTTTAGCGTATCTCTAGCCGTTCTCGAGATATCTGCAATTTTTTGAATTCCCCGCCGACAAAAATCAAACGAATACTTCAACCATGCTTGCATTGGTGACACGCACATTAAAGGATCTACTGGTTATAGGCTTTAAACTCATAAATATCGCCATGCGGCCATATCAAATGCGTGGCCATTATCCTTCCGAACCTTGGAAGTAAAATTGATTCTTTAAATTTTTTTACGTTTAGCTACAGGGTCCGGTCAATGACAAATGCACTCAATGGGTTTTGTTCATCCCTTCTTTATGAAACCCCCAAAATTTCGTCAGTTTTAGCGTATCTCTAATCGTTCTCGAGATATTTGTAAATTTTTTAATTCACCGCCGACCGAAACCACCGAATTCTACAACCATGGTGGCATAAATAACACGCACATTAAAAAACCTACTGGTTATAGGCTTTAAACCCATAAATATCGCCATGCGGCCATATGAAATGCGTGGCCATTATCCTTCCGAACCTTGGAAGTAAAATTGATTCTTTAAATTTTTTTACGTTTAGCTACAGGGTCCGGTCAATGACAAATGCACTCAATGGGTTTTGTTCATCCTTTCTTTATGAAACCCCCAAAATTTCGTCAGTTTTAGCGTATCTCTAATCGTTATCGAGATATTTGTAAATTTTTTAATTCACCGCCGACCGAAACCATCGAATTCTACAACCATGGTGGCATAAATAACACGCACATTAAAAAACCTACTAGTTATAGGCTTTAAACCCATAAATATCGCCATGCGGCCATATGAAATGCGTGGCCATATTATCCCTCCGAACCTTGGAAGTAAAATTGATTCTTTAAATATTTTTACGTTTAGCTTCAGGGTCCGGTCAATGACAAATGCACTCAATGGGTTTCGGTCATCCCCCCTTTATGAAACTTCCAAAATTTCGTCAGTTTTAGCGTATCTCTAGCCGTTCTCGAGATATCTGCAATTTTTTGAATTCACCGCCGACCAAAATCAAACGAATACTTCAACCATGCTTGCATTGGTGACACGCACATTAAAGGATCTACTGGTTATAGGCTTTAGACTCATAAATATCGCCATGCGGCCATATCAATTGCGTGGCCATATTATCCTTCCGATCCTAGGAAGTAAAATTGACTTTTTAAATTTTCTTACGTTTAGCTACAGGGTCCGGTCAATGACAAATGCATTCAATGGGTTTTGTTTATCCCTTCTTTATGAAACCCTCAAAATTTCGTCAGTTTTAGCGTATCTCTAATCGTTCTCGAGATATTTGTAAATTTTTTAATTCACCGCCGACCGAAACCATCGAATTCTACAACCATGGTGGCATAAATAACACGCACATTAAAAAACCTACTGGTTATAGGCTTTAAACCCATAAATATCGCCATGCGGCCATATGAAATGCGTGGCCATATTATCCCTCCGAAACTTGGAAGTAAAATTGATTCTTTAAATTTTTTTACGTTTAGCTACAGGGTCCGGTCAATGACAAATGCACTCAATGGGTTTTGTTCATCCCTCCTTTATAAAACCCTCAAAATTTCGTCAGTATTAGCGTATCTCTAATCGTTATCGAGATATTTGTAAATTTTTTAATTCACCGCCGACCGAAACCATCGAATTCTACAACCATAGTGGCATAAATAACACGCACATTAAAAAACCTACTGGTTATAGGCTTTAAACCCATAAATATCGCCATGCGGCCATATGAAATGCGTGGCCATTATCCTTCCGAACCTTGGAAGTAAAATTGATTCTTTAATTTTTTTTAAGTTTAGCTACAGGGTCCGGTCAATGACAAATGCACTCAATGGGTTTTGTTCATCCCTTCTTTATGAAACCCTCAAAATTTCGTCAGTTTTAGCGTATCTCTAATCGTTCTCGAGATATTTGTAAATTTTTTAATTCACCGCCGACCGAAACCATCGAATTCTACAACCATGGTGTCATAAATAACACGCACATTAAAAAACCTACTGGTTATAGGCTTTAAACCCATAAATATCGCCATGCGGCCATATGAAATGCGTGGCCATATTATCCCTCCGAACCTTGGAAGTAAAATTGATTCTTTAAATTTTTTTAAGTTTAGCTACAGGGTCCGGTCAATGACAAATGCACTCAATGGGTTTTGTTCATCCCTTCTTTATGAAACCCTCAAAATTTCGTCAGTTTTAGCGTATCTCTAATCGTTCTCGAGATATTTGTAAATTTTTTAATTCACCGCCGACCGAAACCATCGAATTCTACAACCATGGTGGCCTAAATAACACGCACATTAAAAAACCTACTGGTTATAGGCTTTAAACCCATAATTATCGCCATGCGGCCATATGAAATGCGTGGCCATATTATCCCTCCGAACCTTGGAAGTAGAATTGATTCTTTAAATATTTTTACGTTTAGCTTCAGGGTCCGGTCAATGACAAATGCACTCAATGGGTTTCGGTCATCCCCCCTTTATGAAACTTCCAAAATTTCGTCAGTTTTAGCGTATCTCTAGCCGTTCTCGAGATATCTGCAATTTTTTGAATTCCCCGCCGACCAAAATCAAACGAATACTTCAACCATGCTTGCATTGGTGACACGCACATTAAAGGATCTACTGGTTATAGGCTTTAAACTCATAAATATCGCCATGCGGCCATATCAATTGCGTGGCCATATTATCCTTCCGATCCTAGGAAGTAAAATTGACTTTTTAAATTTTTTTACGTTTAGCTACAGGGTCCGGTCAATGACAAATGCATTCAATGGGTTTTGTTCATCCCTTCTTTATGAAACCCTCAACATTTCGTCAGTTTTAGCGTATCTCTAATCGTTCTCGAGATATTTGTAAATTTTTTTATTCACCGCCGACCGAAACCATCGAATTCTACAACCATGCTTGCATAAATGACACGCACATTAAAAAACCTACTGGTTATAGGCTTTAAACCCATAAATATCGCCATGCGGCCATATGAAATGCGTGGCCATTATCCTTCCGAACCTTGGAAGTAAAATTGATTCTTTAAATATTTTTACGTTTAGCTTCAGGGTCCGGTCAATGACAAATGCACTCAATGGGTTTCGGTCATCCCCCCTTTTTGAAACTTCCAAAATTTCGTCAGTTTTAGCGTATCTCTAGCCGTTCTCGAGATATCTGCAATTTTTTGAATTCCCCGCCGACCAAAATCAAACGAATTCTTCAACCATGCTTGCATTGGTGACACGCACATTAAAGGATCTACTGGTTATAGGCTTTAAACCTATAAATATCGCCATGCGGCCATATCAAATGCGTGGCCATTATCCTTCCGAACCTTGGAAGTAAAATTGATTCTTTAAATATTTTTACGTTTAACTTCAGGGTCCGGTCAATGACAAATGCACTCAATGGGTTTCGGTCATCCCCCCTTTATGAAACTTCCAAAATTTCGTCAGTTTTAGCGTATCTCTAGCCGTTCTCGAGATATTTGTAAATTTTTTAATTCACCGCCGACCGAAACCATCGAATTCTACAACCATGCTTGCATAAATGACACGCACATTAAAAAACCTACTGGTTATAGGCTTTAAACCCATAAATATCGCCATGCGGCCATATGAAATGCGTGGCCATTATCCTTCCGAACCTTGGAAGTAAAATTGATTCTTTAAATTTTTTTAAGTTTAGCTACAGGGTCCGGTCAATGACAAATGCACTCAATGGGTTTTGTTCATCCCTTCTTTATGAAACCCTCAAAATTTCGTCAGTTTTAGCGTATCTCTAATCGTTCTCGAGATATTTGTAAATTTTTTAATTCACCGCCGACCGAAACCATCGAATTCTACAACCATGGTGGCCTAAATAACACGCACATTAAAAAACCTACTGGTTATAGGCTTTAAACCCATAATTATCGCCATGCGGCCATATGAAATGCGTGGCCATATTATCCCTCCGAACCTTGGAAGTAGAATTGATTCTTTAAATATTTTTACGTTTAGCTTCAGGGTCCGGTCAATGACAAATGCACTCAATGGGTTTCGGTCATCCCCCCTTTATGAAACTTCCAAAATTTCGTCAGTTTTAGCGTATCTCTAGCCGTTCTCGAGATATCTGCAATTTTTTGAATTCCCCGCCGACCAAAATCAAACGAATACTTCAACCATGCTTGCATTGGTGACACGCACATTAAAGGATCTACTGGTTATAGGCTTTAAACTCATAAATATCGCCATGCGGCCATATCAATTGCGTGGCCATATTATCCTTCCGATCCTAGGAAGTAAAATTGACTTTTTAAATTTTTTTACGTTTAGCTACAGGGTCCGGTCAATGACAAATGCATTCAATGGGTTTTGTTCATCCCTTCTTTATGAAACCCTCAACATTTCGTCAGTTTTAGCGTATCTCTAATCGTTCTCGAGATATTTGTAAATTTTTTTATTCACCGCCGACCGAAACCATCGAATTCTACAACCATGCTTGCATAAATGACACGCACATTAAAAAACCTACTGGTTATAGGCTTTAAACCCATAAATATCGCCATGCGGCCATATGAAATGCGTGGCCATTATCCTTCCGAACCTTGGAAGTAAAATTGATTCTTTAAATATTTTTACGTTTAGCTTCAGGGTCCGGTCAATGACAAATGCACTCAATGGGTTTCGGTCATCCCCCCTTTTTGAAACTTCCAAAATTTCGTCAGTTTTAGCGTATCTCTAGCCGTTCTCGAGATATCTGCAATTTTTTGAATTCCCCGCCGACCAAAATCAAACGAATTCTTCAACCATGCTTGCATTGGTGACACGCACATTAAAGGATCTACTGGTTATAGGCTTTAAACCTATAAATATCGCCATGCGGCCATATCAAATGCGTGGCCATTATCCTTCCGAACCTTGGAAGTAAAATTGATTCTTTAAATATTTTTACGTTTAACTTCAGGGTCCGGTCAATGACAAATGCACTCAATGGGTTTCGGTCATCCCCCCTTTATGAAACTTCCAAAATTTCGTCAGTTTTAGCGTATCTCTAGCCGTTCTCGAGATATTTGTAAATTTTTTAATTCACCGCCGACCGAAACCATCGAATTCTACAACCATGCTTGCATAAATGACACGCACATTAAAAAACCTACTGGTTATAGGCTTTAAACCCATAAATATCGCCATGCGGCCATATGAAATGCGTGGCCATTATCCTTCCGAACCTTGGAAGTAAAATTGATTCTTTAAATTTTTTTAAGTTTAGCTACAGGGTCCGGTCAATGACAAATGCACTCAATGGGTTTTGTTCATCCCTTCTTTATGAAACCCTCAAAATTTCGTCAGTTTTAGCGTATCTCTAATCGTTCTCGAGATATTTGTAAATTTTTTAATTCACCGCCGACCGAAACCATCGAATTCTACAACCATGGTGTCATAAATAACACGCACATTAAAAAACCTACTGGTTATAGGCTTTAAACCCATAAATATCGCCATGCGGCCATATGAAATGCGTGGCCATATTATCCCTCCGAACCTTGGAAGTAAAATTGATTCTTTAAATTTTTTTAAGTTTAGCTACAGGGTCCGGTCAATGACAAATGCACTCAATGGGTTTTGTTCATCCCTTCTTTATGAAACCCTCAAAATTTCGTCAGTTTTAGCGTATCTCTAATCGTTCTCGAGGTATTTGTAAATTTTTTAATTCACCGCCGACCGAAACCATCGAATTCTACAACCATGGTGGCCTAAATAACACGCACATTAAAAAACCTACTGGTTATAGGCTTTAAACCCATAATTATCGCCATGCGGCCATATGAAATGCGTGGCCATATTATCCCTCCGAACCTTGGAAGTAGAATTGATTCTTTAAATATTTTTACGTTTAGCTTCAGGGTCCGGTCAATGACAAATGCACTCAATGGGTTTCGGTCATCCCCCCTTTATGAAACTTCCAAAATTTCGTCAGTTTTAGCGTATCTCTAGCCGTTCTCGAGAAATCTGCAATTTTTTGAATTCCCCGCCGACCAAAATCAAACGAATACTTCAATCATGCTTGCATTGGTGACACGCACATTAAAGGATCTACTGGTTATAGGCTTTAAACTCATAAATATCGCCATGCGGCCATATCAATTGCGTGGCCATATTATCCTTCCGATCCTAGGAAGTAAAATTGACTTTTTAAATTTTTTTACGTTTAGCAACAGGGTCCGGTCAATGACAAATGCATTCAATAGGTTTTTTTCATCCCTTCTTTATGAAACCCTCAAAATTTCGTCAGTTTTAGCGTATCTCTAATTGTTCTCGAGATATTTGTAAATTTTTTAATTCACCGCCGACCGAAACCATCGAATTCTACAACCATGGTGGCATAAATAACACGCACATTAAAAAACCTACTGGTTATAGGCTTTAAACCCATAAATATCGCCATGCGGCCATATGAAATGCGTGGCCATTATCCTTCCGAACCTTGGAAGTAAAATTGATTCTTTAAATATTTTTACGTTTAGCTTCAGGGTCCGGTCAATGACAAATGCACTCAATGGGTTTCGGTCATCCCCCCTTTATGAAACTTCCAAAATTTCGTCAGTTTTAGCGTATCTCTAGCCGTTCTCGAGATATCTGCAATTTTTTGAATTCCCCGCCGACCAAAATCAAACGAATACTTCAACCATGCTTGCATTGGTGACACGCACATTAAAGGATCTACTGGTTATAGGCTTTAAACTCATAAATATCGCCATGCGGCCATATCAATTGCGTAGCCATATTATCCTTCCGATCCTAGGAAGTAAAATTGACTTTTTAAATTTTTTTACGTTTAGCTACAGGGTCCGGTCAATGACAAATGCACTCAATGGGTTTTGTTCATCCCTTCCTTATGAAACCCTCAAAATTTCGTCAGTTTTAGCGTATCTCTAATCGTTCTCGAGATATTTGTAAATTTTTTAATTCACCGCCGACCGAAACCATCGAATTCTACAACCATGCTTGCATAAATGACACGCACATTAAAAAACCTACTGGTTATAGGCTTTAAACCCATAAATATCGCCATGCGGCCATATGAAATGCGTGGCCATATTATCCCTCCGAACCTTGGAAGTAAAATTGATTCTTTAAATTTTTTTACGTTTAGCTACAGGGTCCGGTCAATGACAAATGCACTCAATGGGTTTTGTTCATCCCCTCTTTTTGAAACCCCCAAAATTTCGTCAGTTTTAGCGTATCTCTAGCCGTTCTCGAGATATCTGCAATTTTTTGAATTCACCGCCGACCGAAACCATCGAATTCTGCAACCATGGTGGCATAAATAACACGCACATTAAAAAACCTACTGGTTATAGGCTTTAAACCCATAAATATCACCATGCGGCCATATGAAATGCGTGGCCATATTATCCCTCCGAACCTTGGAAGTAAAATTGATTCTTTAAATTTTTTTACGTTTAGCTACAGGGTCCGGTCAATGACAAATGCACTCAATGGGTTTTGTTCATCCCCTCTTTATGTAACCCCCCAAAATTTCGTCAGTTTTAGCGTATCTCTAGCCGTTCTCGAGATATCTGCAATTTTTTGAATTCCCCGCCGACCAAAATCAAACGAATACTTCAACTATGCTTGCATTGGTGACACGCACATTAAAGGATCTACTGGTTATAGGCTTTAAACCCATAAATATCGCCATGCGACCATATCAAATGCGTGGCCATTATCCTTCCGAAACTTGGAAGTAAAATTGATTCTTTAAATTTTTTTGCGTTTAGCTACAGGGTCCGGTCAATGACAAATGCACTCAATGGGTTTTGTTCATCCCTTCTTTATGAAACCCTCAAAATTTCGTCAGTTTTAGCGTATCTCTAATCGTTCTCGAGATATTTGTAAATTTTTTAATTCACCGCCGACCGAAACCATCGAATTCTACAACCATGCTTGCATAAATGACACGCACATTAAAGGATATACTGGTTATAGGCTTTAAACCCATAAATATCGCCATGCGGCCATATCAAATGCGTGGCCCTATTTTCCTTCCGAACGTTGGAAGTAAAATTGACTTTTTAAATTTTTTTACGTTTAGCAACAGGGTCCGGTCAATGACAAATGCATTCAATAGGTTTTTTTCATCCCTTCTTTATGAAACCCTCAAAATTTCGTCAGTTTTAGCGTATCTCTAATTGTTCTCGAGATATTTGTAAATTTTTTAATTCACCGCCGACCGAAACCATCGAATTCTACAACCATGGTGGCATAAATAACACGCACATTAAAAAACCTACTTGTTATAGGCTTTAAACCCATAAATATCGCCATGCGGCCATATGAAATGCGTGGCCATTATCCTTCCGAACCTTGGAAGTAAAATTGATTCTTTAAATATTTTTACGTTTAGCTTCAGGGTCCGGTCAATGACAAATGCACTCAATGGGTTTCGGTCATCCCCCCTTTATGAAACTTCCAAAATTTCGTCAGTTTTAGCGTATCTCTAGCCGTTCTCGAGATATCTGCAATTTTTTGAATTCCCCGCCGACCAAAATCAAACGAATACTTCAACCATGCTTGCATTGGTGACACGCACATTAAAGGATCTACTGGTTATAGGCTTTAAACTCATAAATATCGCCATGCGGCCATATCAATTGCGTAGCCATATTATCCTTCCGATCCTAGGAAGTAAAATTGACTTTTTAAATTTTTTTACGTTTAGCTACAGGGTCCGGTCAATGACAAATGCACTCAATGGGTTTTGTTCATCCCTTCCTTATGAAACCCTCAAAATTTCGTCAGTTTTAGCGTATCTCTAATCGTTCTCGAGATATTTGTAAATTTTTTAATTCACCGCCGACCGAAACCATCGAATTCTACAACCATGCTTGCATAAATGACACGCACATTAAAAAACCTACTGGTTATAGGCTTTAAACCCATAAATATCGCCATGCGGCCATATGAAATGCGTGGCCATATTATCCCTCCGAACCTTGGAAGTAAAATTGATTCTTTAAATTTTTTTACGTTTAGCTACAGGGTCCGGTCAATGACAAATGCACTCAATGGGTTTTGTTCATCCCCTCTTTTTGAAACCCCCAAAATTTCGTCAGTTTTAGCGTATCTCTAGCCGTTCTCGAGATATCTGCAATTTTTTGAATTCACCGCCGACCGAAACCATCGAATTCTGCAACCATGGTGGCATAAATAACACGCACATTAAAAAACCTACTGGTTATAGGCTTTAAACCCATAAATATCACCATGCGGCCATATGAAATGCGTGGCCATATTATCCCTCCGAACCTTGGAAGTAAAATTGATTCTTTAAATTTTTTTACGTTTAGCTACAGGGTCCGGTCAATGACAAATGCACTCAATGGGTTTCGGTCATTCCCTCTTTATGTAACCCCCCAAAATTTCGTCAGTTTTAGCGTATCTCTAGCCGTTCTCGAGATATCTGCAATTTTTTGAATTCCCCGCCGACCAAAATCAAACGAATACTTCAACTATGCTTGCATTGGTGACACGCACATTAAAGGATCTACTGGTTATAGGCTTTAAACCCATAAATATCGCCATGCGACCATATCAAATGCGTGGCCATTATCCTTCCGAAACTTGGAAGTAAAATTGATTCTTTAAATTTTTTTGCGTTTAGCTACAGGGTCCGGTCAATGACAAATGCACTCAATGGGTTTTGTTCATCCCTTCTTTATGAAACCCTCAAAATTTCGTCAGTTTTAGCGTATCTCTAATCGTTCTCGAGATATTTGTAAATTTTTTAATTCACCGCCGACCGAAACCATCGAATTCTACAACCATGCTTGCATAAATGACACGCACATTAAAGGATATACTGGTTATAGGCTTTAAACCCATAAATATCGCCATGCGGCCATATCAAATGCGTGGCCCTATTTTCCTTCCGAACGTTGGAAGTAAAATTGACTTTTTAAATTTTTTTACGTTTAGCAACAGGGTCCGGTCAATGACAAATGCATTCAATAGGTTTTTTTCATCCCTTCTTTATGAAACCCTCAAAATTTCGTCAGTTTTAGCGTATCTCTAATTGTTCTCGAGATATTTGTAAATTTTTTAATTCACCGCCGACCGAAACCATCGAATTCTACAACCATGGTGGCATAAATAACACGCACATTAAAAAACCTACTTGTTATAGGCTTTAAACCCATAAATATCGCCATGCGGCCATATGAAATGCGTGGCCATTATCCTTCCGAACCTTGGAAGTAAAATTGATTCTTTAAATATTTTTACGTTTAGCTTCAGGGTCCGGTCAATGACAAATGCACTCAATGGGTTTCGGTCATCCCCCCTTTATGAAACTTCCAAAATTTCGTCAGTTTTAGCGTATCTCTAGCCGTTCTCGAGATATCTGCAATTTTTTGAATTCCCCGCCGACCAAAATCAAACGAATACTTCAACCATGCTTGCATTGGTGACACGCACATTAAAGGATCTACTGGTTATTGGCTTTAAACTCATAAATATCGCCTTGCGGCCATATCAATTGCGTAGCCATATTATCCTTCCGATCCTAGGAAGTAAAATTGACTTTTTAAATTTTTTTACGTTTAGCTACAGGGTCCGGTCAATGACAAATGCACTCAATGGGTTTTGTTCATCCCTTCCTTATGAAACCCTCAAAATTTCGTCAGTTTTAGCGTATCTCTAATCGTTCTCGAGATATTTGTAAATTTTTTAATTCACCGCCGACCGAAACCATCGAATTCTAGAACCATGCTTGCATAAATGACACGCACATTAAAAAACCTACTGGTTATAGGCTTTAAACCCATAAATATCGCCATGCGGCTATATGAAATGCGTGCCATTATCCTTCCGAACCTTGGAAGTGAAATTGATTCTTTAAATATTTTTACGTTTAGCTTCAGGGTCCGGTCAATGTCAAATGCACTCAATGGGTTTTGTTCATCCCCTCTTTTTGAAACCCCCAAAATTTCGTCAGTTTTAGCGTATCTCTAGCCGTTCTCGAGATATCTGCAATTTTTTGAATTCCCCGCCGACCAAAATCAAACGAATACTTCAACTATGCTTGCATTGGTGACACGCACATTATAGGATCTACTGGTTATAGGCTTTAAACCCACAATAATCGCTATGCGGCCATATCAAATGCGTGGCCATTATCCTTCCGAAACTTGGAAGTAAAATTGATTCTTTAAATTTTTTTACGTTTAGCTACAGGGTCCGGTCAATGACAAATGCACTCAATGGGTTTTGTTCATCCCTTCTTTATGAAACCCTCAAAATTTCGTCAGTTTTAGCGTATCTCTAATCGTTCTCGGGTTTTTTGTAAATTTTTTAATTCACCGCCGACCGAAACCATCGAATTCTACAACCATGGTGGCATGAATAACACGCACATTAAAAAACCTACTGGTTATAGGCTTTAAACCCATAAATATCGCCATGCGGCCATATGAAATGCGTGGCCATATTATCCCTCCGAACCTTGGAAGTAAAATTGATTCTTTAAATTTTTTTACGTTTAGCTAGAGGGTCCGGTCAATGATAAATGCACTCAATGAGTTTTGTTCATCCCCTCTTTTTGAAACCCCCAAAATTTCGTCAGTTTTAGCGTATCTCTAGCCGTTCTCGAGATATCTGCAATTTTTTGAATTCCCCGCCGACCAAAATCAAACGAATACTTCAACTATGCTTGCATTGGTGACACGCACATTAAAGGATCTACTGGTTATAGGCTTTAAACCCATAAATATCGCCATGCGACCATATCAAATGCGTGGCCATTATCCTTCCGAAACTTGGAAGTAAAATTGATTCTTTAAATTTTTTTACGTTTAGCTACAGGGTCCGGTCAATGACAAATGCACTCAATGGGTTTTGTTCATCCCTTCTTTATGAAACCCTCAAAATTTCGTCAGTTTTAGCATATCTGTAATCGTTCTCGAGATATTTGTAAATTTTTTAATTCACCGCCGACCGAAACCATCGAATTCTACAACCATGCTTGCATAAATGACACGCACATTAAAAAACCTACTGGTTATAGGCTTTAAACCCATAAATATCGCCATGCGGCCATATGAAATGCGTGGCCATTATCCTTCCGAACCTTCGAAGTAAAATTGACTTTTTAAATTTTTTTACGTTTAGCTACAGGGTCCGGTCAATGACAGATGCACTCAATGGGTTTTGGTCGTCCCCCTTTGCGGAACCCCCAAAATTTCGTCAGTTTTTGCGTATCTCTAGCAATTCTCGAGATATCTGCAATTTTTTGAATTCCCCGCCGACCAAAATCAAACGAATACTTCAACCATGCTTGCATTGGTGACACGCACATTAAAGGATCTACTGGTTATAGGCTTTAAACCCATAAATATCGCCATGCGGCCATATCAAATGCGTGGCTATATTATCCTTCCGAACCTTGGAAGTAAAATTGACTTTTTAAATTTTTTTACGTTTAGCTACAGGGTCCGGTCAATGACAAATGCATTCAATGGGTTTTGTTCATCCCTTCTTTATGAAACCCTCAACATTTCGTCAGTTTAAGCGTATCTCTAATCGTTATCGAGATATTTGTGAATTTTTCAATTCACCGCAGACCGAAACCATCGAATTCTACAACCATGCTTGCATAAATGACACGCACATTAAAAAACCTTCTGGTTATAGGCTTTAAACCCATAAATATCGCCATGCGGCCATATGAAATGCGTGGCCATTATCCTTCCGAACCTTGGAAGTAAAATTGATTCTTTAAATATTTTTACGTTTAGCTTCAGGGTCCGGTCAATGACAAATGCACTCAATGGGTTTCGGTCATCCCCCCTTTATGAAACTTCCAAAATTTCGTCAGTTTTAGCGTATCTCTAGCCGTTCTCGAGATATCTGCAATTTTTTGAATTCCCCGCCGACCAAAATCAAACGAATACTTCAACCATGCTTGCATTGGTGACACGCACATTAAAGGATCTACTGGTTATAGGCTTTAAACTCATAAATATCGCCATGCGGCCATATCAATTGCGTGGCCATATTATCCTTCCGATCCTAGGAAGAAAAATTGACTTTTTAAATTTTTTTACGATTAGCTACAGGGTCCGGTCAATGACAAATGCACTCAATGGGTTTTGTTCATCCCTTCCTTATGAAACCCTCAAAATTTCGTCAGTTTTAGCGTATCTCTAATCGTTCTCGAGATATTTGTAAATTTTTTAATTCACCGCCGACCGAAACCATCGAATTCTACAACCATGCTTGCATAAATGACACGCACATTAAAAAACCTTCTGGTTATAGGCTTTAAACCCATAAATATCGCCATGCGGCCATATGAAATGCGTGGCCATTATCCTTCCGAACCTTGGAAGTAAAATTGATTCTTTAAATATTTTTACGTTTAGCTTCAGGGTCCGGTCAATGACAAATGCACTCAATGGGTTTCGGTCATCCCCCCTTTATGAAACTTCCAAAATTTCGTCAGTTTTAGCGTATCTCTAGCCGTTCTCGAGATATCTGCAATTTTTTGAATTCCCCGCCGACCAAAATCAAACGAATACTTCAACCATGCTTGCATTGGTGACACGCACATTAAAGGATCTACTGGTTATAGGCTTTAAACTCATAAATATCGCCATGCGGCCATATCAATTGCGTGGCCATATTATCCTTCCGATCCTAGGAAGAAAAATTGACTTTTTAAATTTTTTTACGATTAGCTACAGGGTCCGGTCAATGACAAATGCACTCAATGGGTTTTGTTCATCCCTTCCTTATGAAACCCTCAAAATTTCGTCAGTTTTAGCGTATCTCTAATCGTTCTCGAGATATTTGTAAATTTTTTAATTCACCGCCGACCGAAACCATCGAATTCTACAACCATGCTTGCATAAATGACACGCACATTAAAAAACCTACTGGTTATAGGCTTTAAACCCATAAATATCGCCATGCGGCCATATGAAATGCGTGGCCATTATCCTTCCGAACCTTGGAAGTAAAATTGATTCTTTAAATATTTTTACGTTTAGCTTCAGGGTCCGGTCAATGACAAATGCACTCAATGGGTTTCGGTCATCCCCCCTTTATGAAACTTCCAATATTTCGTCAGTTTTAGCGTATCTCTAGCCGTTCTCGAGATATCTGCAATTTTTTGAATTCCCCGCCGACCAAAATCAAACGAATACTTCAACCATGCTTGCATTGGTGACACGCACATTAAAGGATCTACTGGTTATAGGCTTTAAACTCATAAATATCGCCATGCGGCCATATCAATTGCGTGGCTATATTATCCTTCCGATCCTAGGAAGTAAAATTGACTTTTTAAATTTTTTTACGTTTAGCTACAGGGTCCGGTCAATGACAAATGCACTCAATGGGTTTTGTTCATCCCTTCCTTATGAAACCCTCAAAATTTCGTCAGTTTTAGCGTATCTCTAATCGTTCTCGAGATATTTGTAAATTTTTTGAATTCCCCGCCGACCAAAATCAAACGAATACTTCAACCAGGCTTGCATTAGTGACACGCACATTAAAAGACCTACTGGTTATAGGCTTTAAAACCATAAATATCGCCATGCGGCCATATCAAATGCGTGGCTATATTATCCTTCCAAACCTTGGAAGTACAATTGATTCTTTATATTTTTTTACGTTTAGCTACAAGGTCCGGTCAATGACAAATGCACTCAATGGGTTTCGGTCATCCCCTCTTTATGAAACCCAAAAAATTTCGTCAGTTTTAGCGTATCTCTAGCCGTTCTCGAGATATCTGCAATTTTATAAATTCACCGCCGACCAAAATCAAACGAATACTTCAACCATGCTTGCATTGGTGACACGCACATTAAAGGATCTACTGGTTATAGGCTTTAAACCAATAAATATCGCCATTTGGCCATATGAAATGCGTGGCCATATTATCCCTCCGAACGTTGGAAGTAAAATTGACTTTTCAAATTTTTTTACGTTTAGCTACAGGGTCCGGTCAATGACAGATGCACTCAATGGGTTTTGTTCATCCCCTCTTTATGAAACCCCCAAAATTTCGTCAGTTTTAGCGTATCTCTAGCCGTTCTCGAGATATCTGCAATTTTTTGAATTCCCCGCCGACCAAAATCAAACGAATTCTTTAACCATGCTTGCATTGGTGACACGCACATTAAAGGACCTACCTGTTAGAGGCTTTAAACCCTTAAATATCGCCATGCGGCCATATCAAATGCGTGGCTATATTATCCTTCCGAACCTTGGAAGTAGAATTGATTCTTTAAATTTTTTTACGTTTAGCTACAGGGTCCTGTCAATGACAAATGCATTCAATGGGTTTTTTTCATCCCTTCTTTATGAAACCCTCAAAATTTCGCCAGTTTTAGCGTATCTCTAATCGTTCTCGAGATATTTGTAAATTTTTTAATTCACCGCCGACCGAAACCATCGAATTCTAGAACCATGCTTTCATAAATGACACGCACATTAAAAAACCTACTGGTTATAGGCTTTAAACCCATAAATATCGCCATGCGGCCATATGAAATGCGTGGCCATTATCCTTCCGAACCTTGGAAGTAAAATTGATTCTTTAAATATTTTTACGTTTATCTACAGGGTCCGGTCAATGACAGAGGCACTTAATGGGTTTTGGTGGTCCCCCTTTGTGGAACCCCCAAAATTTCGTCAGTTTTTGCGTGTCTCTAGCCGTTCTCGAGATATCTGCGATTTTTTGAATTCCCCGCCGACCAAAATCAAACGAATACTTCAACCAGGCTTGCATTAGTGACACGCACATTAAAAGACCTACTGGTTATAGGCTTTAAAACCATAAATATCGCCATTCGGCTGTTACGTCCTAGGTACCTTCAAGGACGGAGGATGAGGATACTCAAAAGGGAATGTTGGTAGCGGTCGCACGAGCGTGGAGGAGAAAATATAATGACGAAAGGTAAGTGAAAATTAAATAAAAAGGTTATGTTAAATGAAACTAATTAATTTTTCTTTTCAGATTAGGAGGTTTGCAGAAGGCTTATTGGAAAGGATCGAAGATAACAACAGGTAAGTATGAATTTATACGAAAAGATTACTAATGTTATGTTTATTTTCAGGTCTACGACGGAATCAAGAGGAGAATGAAGAAACAAGGTTACGCGAAGGACGGAGACTCGAAAGGTAAGTATTGAAGAAAATAAATAAGGACTACGTCCCGGACGGTCTTTTCGATAGTTTAAGCGAATGTTCGATAATGTTCTGTATTTTGCAAGATTTTATTTTATTATTAAGAGAAGAGAGGAAAAATATGACGAACTATGAAAAGGTAAGTGTTTAATAACTAAAGTTTGAAAATAAATGGTTCAATTATGTATTTACTTTGTAGGAGGAAATTACAGAAGAGACATGGACTAACAAGAAGGATAATGAGTATTGGGTAAATATTAGTACGTTAAATGGTTTTTGTTTGACGTATAACGGATTAATTAGTATATTATTTTTAGATTATTAGTATGAGAAGAATATTATTCAATAATTTGCAGGAAAGATAAAGGGAAAAGAGAAAAGAGAAGAAAATTTGTTGCGTGAGAAGAACATCCAACGTTTAGTAAGCAAATGTCGACGTGTTCTCGGACGCTTTTTATTGTGTCCAAAAATGGCAGTTCAATAGAGGATGAAAGATGGAAATAGAAGAAAGAATCAATTGGTAAGGTTAACAATATTATATTCTCAAAAGGTTTAACAAATTCGATAGGTATCTACAAAGAGGTAAATGAAAATATATAAAGGAATATAACAAAGTAAATACGTAATATCACAGACAATATTCGACGATAGGTTTAGATATAATTATCAAAATAAAAATGTAAATTATAATTATCTTTGGTTTCGTTTCGATATATCGATTTAAAAAAGGTAGTAAGAAATATTAGTTTAACGACGAAAGAAAATATCACGATTGGATTTATAATCCTTTAGAAACTTAACAATGTTTCAAATAAATAATGTGAACGAAAATAATTTATGTTTGTTCCGATTTCAGGTGAAAATTAAGAAAATAAATGAAAGCAGATTTCGGTTAAAGCGAAGTATTACGAGGTAAGGAACGATTTTGTAGGTAAGGAAAATTTAACGTGACTCGAAGGGAACGAGAGAAAATGGAGGAATCCAATAAGGTAAGTAATAATTCTAAGAGTGCCTCGAAATTAAATTAACACGCGTGAATTTACAGGTTAGGAAAGTGAAGCTAATCGCGAACTTGATTACTGAGACGGACAAATCCTAGTCACCATTGCTCGATGGCTGGGAATTCGTCACCATACCCGAATGCTAGTCCAGCCAGCACCCGTTAATGGCACCTAACGTGGGGTTCCTATGGGCTATACTTACTGACTGCAAGGTCGAACCGCGCCAGTAGCCGAGGGAGTGAAAGACTGATCGGCAGACGAATCTGAGAGTGCAATGGAGCCGCAAAGCTTGTCTGCGCCACCCTTCTCGAATTCGCCTTCTACTCTCAATCTGTATATTGAATAGTCGCGACGCGCATCTCTTAGGTATTATGAATTAGAATACTACCCACGGGAGTCGGGCGCCACATAGCGGCAAGGAGCGGCACTATCGGTTAGTACACGTGGATATTAGAGGATTGCGCAATATGTCGTAAGCTTACGTGGACTTTTATGGATTGCGCAATATGTCGCAATTATACGTTTTTGACGTTAATAACTATTTATTCTATTATTATTTTATTATTGATGTATGTAATTTATATAATTAAGTAATATGTTATGTATATTTTCTTTTAGAAACTTTAATTATGGAAAGGAATGCGATTTATTCGAACGGAACGGTGAGTATGAATTCGTTATTACGTGTTACTTATTTAAGTGTATATTTAGTAATTTTATTTTTGTTTCAGGACTTCTGGATGGGATTTTGTACGACTGCTCGTTAATTAACCGATTTTTGGTTTTAAACAATAACATAACTAAATGTTTCTAATGAAGATCTCGTTATTAAGTATAATTAATTGAAAATAACTGAATAAACAATACGATATCTCTTATTTATGACGAGTGATCGTTATATACTAAGGTTATAATAATATGTAATGTAATATTTCTTGAATAAATCAAACTTATTTTCTAATTTCTTAAGATTACGTGTCTATCATTTGCCGATATATATATGTATATACATAAGTGTGTGTTGCCTTTCGTGCTTATTATTAGTATACGTACATGAATATAATATTTTCTTTTATTTATCTAACTTATAATTATCGTAATGTATCTTTTATTCTGAGGACTATCACAAGGTAAGTATTTATATATATTTTATTATTTTATATATTCTTTTTGGGTTTTTCTAGTTTTCCTTTGATTATTTATGTATAATATATATTTATTACTATGTATATGATATGTATATTATTTATCTATTAATATATATATTTTCTTAACCTAAGATAAAGTAAAGCGACCTTTGCTTATTAAGCGTATCTAACTAAAATAGGTCCTTCTTAACATAAAGTTATATTAATTAACAAATAATAAAACAAATATGTACTGCCTTTTGATACAATAAACATAACTTAAAGTAAATCTGCGTCTTCTTTCATACCGACGTAGCGAAAATATGATAGTATCGATTCAGAATATATCGAATACGCTTTATATTTACCGACGGTCGATAAAACAGAACAATAATTTCTATTTATACTTTTAATCTTTATAATTTTGGATTTTACCGAACTACTAATATGTTAGATCGATAAGAGCCCTAATATATTTTACTTTTAATTTTAAGAAATCACGAATTAATTAATTACTTTAGGAATACAGGGTGTTGGAGGTTATCTCGTATTTATACGGAATAGGTAAGTATATTTTCCTTTCTTTGATTATAGTGTTATTCTAATTTTATTTTCCTTTTTATTACAGGTTTCTGTACGAGCAGAGATAAGGTAAGTAACCAATTTCCCTATTTTCGTAAAGTAGTTGCTTAATCGTTATATGCAATTTAGCATGTAAGAATTTGATTTTGATAATATTCAGATAGATTTACTATCTTTCACTTGACGTACAAGTCGTCCAAGCGATAACATCACTGTTGTTTTACGTTAAACTCGCCGTTGCCGCGAAGGCGTAGACAAGGAATTGATACTAATAATACTAATGCTTCTAAGTTATATCAAAGAGAGAATTTAAAAAGAAAAACATTACTTTAGCAACAAGACACCGATATACTATGAAAAAAATGTACGCAGGACATCACAGAGTTTTGGTCGTCCCCCCTTTATCAACCCCCAAAATTTCGTCAGTTTTTGCGTATATCTAGCCGTACCCGAGATATTTGTAAATTTTTTAATTCACCCCAAACGAAATCAAACTAATTCTACAACCATGCCTGCATTGGTGACACGCACATTAAAGGTCCTACTGGTTATAGGCTTTCCACCGCTAAATATCGCCATGCGGCCATATCAAATGAGTGGCCATATTATCCTTCCGAACCTTGGCAGTAAAATTGATTCTTTAAATTTTTTTTACGATTAGCTACTGGGTCCGGTCAATGACAGATGCACTCAATGGGTTTCGGCCATCGCCTCTTTATGAAACCCTTAAAATTTCGTCAGTTTTAGCGTATCTCTAGCCGTTCTCGAGATTTTTGTAAATTTTTTAATTCACCCTAACCGAAATCAAACTAATTCTACAACCATGCTTGCATTAGTGACACGTACATTCAAAAACCTACTGGTTGTAGGCTTTCCACCGCTAAATGTCGCCATGCGGCCATATGAAATGCGTGGCTCTATCATCCTTCCGAACCTTGGAAGTAAAATTGACTTTGTAAATTTTTCTTACGTTTAGCTACAGGGTCCGGTCAACGACAGATGCACTCAATGAGTTTTGGTCGTCCCCCCTTTATCAACCCCCAAAATTTCGTCAGTTTTTGCGTATATCTAGCCGTACCCGAGATATTTGTAAATTTTTTAATTCACCCCAACCGAAATCAAACTAATTCTACAACCATGCTTGCATTTGTGACACGCACATTAAGGGATCTACTGGTTATAGGCTTTATACCCATAAATATCGCCATGCGGCCACATCAAACGCGTGGCCATATTATCCTTCCGAACCTTGGAAGTAAAATTGATTCTTTAAATTTTTTTACGTTTAGCTACAGGGTCCGGCCAATGACGGATGCACTCAATGGGTTACGGTCATCCCCCCTTTATGAAACCCTAAAAATTTCGTCAGTTTTTACGTATCTCTAGCCGTTATCGAGATATCTGCAATTTTTTGAATTCCCCGCCAACCAAAATTAAACGAATTCTACAACCATGCTGGCATTAGTGACACGCACATTCAAAAACCTACTGGTTATAGGCTTTCCACCGCTAAATGTCGCCATGCGGCCATATCAAATGCGTGGCCATATTATCCTTCCGAACCTTGGAAGTAAAATTGACTTTTAAAATTTTTTTACGTTTAGCCACAGGGTCCGGCCAATGACAGATGCACTCAATGGGTTACGGTCATCCCCCCTTCATGGACCCCCCCAAAATTTCGTCAGTTTTTACGTATCTCTAGCCGTTCTCGAGATATCTGCAATTTATTGAATTCCCTGCCGACCAAAATCAAACGAATTCTACAACCATGCCTGCATTGGTGACACGCACATTAAAGGACCTAACGGTTATAGGCTTTAAACCCATAAATATCGCAATGCGACCATATCAATGCGTGACCATATTATCCCTTTAAACCTTGGAAGTAAAATTGGCTTTTTCAATTTTTTTACGATTAGCTACCGGGTCCGTTCAATGACAGATGCACTCAATGGGTTTCGGTCATCCCCCCTTTATGAAACCCCCAAAATTTCGTCAGTTTTTGCGTATCTCTATGCCTTCTCGAGATATCTGCAAATTTTTGAATTCACCGCCGACCAAAATCAAAGGAAATCTAAAACCATGCTGGCATTAGTGATGTGCTCATTAGAGAACCTACAGGTTATAGGCTTTCCACCGCTACATTTCGCCGTGCGGCCATATCAATGCGTGGCCATATTATACCTCCGAAGCTTGGAAGTAAAATTGGCTTTTTCAATTTTTTTACGATTAGCTACTGGGTCCGGCCAATGACAGATGCACTCAATCGGTTACGGTCATCCCCCCTTTATGAAACCCCCAAAATTTCGTCAGTTTCCTCGTATCTCTAGCAGTTCTCGAGATAACTGAAAATTTTTGAATTCACCGCCCACCAAAATCAAACGAATTTTACAACAATGCTGACCTTAGTGACACGCACATTAAAAACATACCGGTTATAGGGTTTCAACTCATAAATGTCGCCATGCGGCCATATCAATGCATGGCCACATTATCCCTTTGAACCTTGAAAGTAAAATTGTATTTTTCAATTTTGTTACGATTAGCTACTGGGCCTGGTCAATGACAGATGCACTCAATGGGATTTGGTCGTCCACTCTTTATGAAACCCCCAAAATTTCGTCAGTTTTTACGTATCTCCAGCCGTTATCGAGATATCTTCAATTTTTTGAATTCCCCGCCGACCAAAATCAAACGAATACTTCAACCATGTTTGCATTGGTGACACGCACATTAAAGGATCTACTGGTTATAGGCTTTAAACTCATAAATACCGCCATGCGGCCATATCAATTGCGTGGCCATATTATCCTTCCGATCCTTGGAAGTAAAATTGATTCTTTAAATTTTTTTACGTTTAGCTACAGGGTCCGGTCAATGACAAATGCACTCAATGGGTTTTGTTCATCCCCTCTTTTTGAAAACCCCAAAATTTCGTCAGTTTTAGCGTATCTCTAATCGTTATCGAGATATTTGTAAATTTTTTAATTCACCGCCGACCGAAACCATCGAATTCTACAACCATGGTGGCATAAATAACACGCACATTAAAGGATCTACTGGTTATAGGCTTTAAACCAATAAATATCGCCATGCGGCCATATCAATTGCGTGGCCATATTATCCTTCCGATCCTAGGAAGTAAAATTGACTTTTTAAATTTTTTTACGTTTAGCTACAGGGTCCGGTCAATGACAAATGCACTCAATGGGTTTTGTTCATCCTCTCTTTTTGAAACCCCCAAAATTTCGTCAGTTTTAGCGTATCTCTAGCCGTTATCGAGATATCTGCAATTTCTCGAATTCCCCGCCGACCAAAATCAAACTAATTCTACAACCATGCTTGCATTGGTGACACGCACATTAAAGGACCTACCTGTTAGAGGCTTTAAACCCATAAATATCGCCATGCGGCCATATCAATTGCGTGGCCATATTATCCTTCCGAACATAGGAAGTAAAATTGACTTTTTAAATTTTTTTACGTTTAGCTACAGGGTCCTGTCAATGACAAATGCATTCAATGGGTTTTGGTCGTCCCCCCTCTATGAAACCCTCAAAATTTCGTCAGTTTTAGCGTATCTCTAATCGTTCTCGAGATATCTGCAATTTTCTGAATTCCCCGCCGACCAAAATCAAACGAATTCTTCAACCATGCTTGCATTGGTGACACGCACATTAAAGGATCTACTGGTTATAGGCTTTATACCCATAAATATCGCCATGCGGCCACATCAAACGCGTGGCCATATTATCCTTCCGAACCTTGGAAGTAAAATTGATTCTTTAAATTTTTTTACGTTTAGCCACAGGGTCCGGCCAATGACGGATGCACTCAATGGGTTACGGTCATCCCCCCTTTATGAAACCCTAAAAATTTCGTCAGTTTTTACGTATCTCTAGCCGTTATCGAGATATCTGCAATTTTTTGAATTCCCCGCCAACCAAAATCAAACGAATTCTACAACCATGCTGGCATTAGTGACACGCACATTCAAAAACCTACTGGTTATAGGCTTTCCACCGCTAAATGTCGCCATGCGGCCATATCAAATGCGTGGCCATATTATCCTTCCGAACCTTGGAAGTAAAATTGACTTTTTAAATTTTTTTACGTTTAGCCACAGGCTCCGGCCAATGACAGATGCACTCAATGGGTTACGGTCATCCCCCCTTCATGGACCCCCCCAAAATTTCGTCAGTTTTTACGTATCTCTAGCCGTTCTCGAGATATCTGCAATTTATTGAATTCCCTGCCGACCAAAATCAAACGAATTCTACAACCATGCCTGCATTGGTGACACGCACATTAAAGGACCTAACGGTTATAGGCTTTAAACCCATAAATATCGCAATGCGACCATATCAATGCGTGACCATATTATCCCTTTAAACCTTGGAAGTAAAATTGGCTTTTTCAATTTTTTTACGATTAGCTACCGGGTCCGTTCAATGACAGATGCACTCAATGGGTTTCGGTCATCCCCCCTTTATGAAACCCCCAAAATTTCGTCAGTTTTTGCGTATCTCTATGCCTTCTCGAGATATCTGCAAATTTTTGAATTCACCGCCGACCAACATCAAAGGAAATCTAAAACCATGCTGGCATTAGTGATGTGCTCATTAGAGAACCTACAGGATATAGGCTTTCCACCGCTACATTTCGCCTTGCGGCCATATCAATGCGTGGCCATATTATACCTCCGAAGCTTGGAAGTAAAATTGGCTTTTTCAATTTTTTTACGATTAGCTACTGGGTCCGGCCAATGACAGATGCACTCAATCGGTTACGGTCATCCCCCCTTTATGAAACCCCCAAAATTTCGTCAGTTTCCTCGTATCTCTAGCAGTTCTCGAGATAACTGAAAATTTTTGAATTCACCGCCCACCAAAATCAAACGAATTTTACAACAATGCTGACCTTAGTGACACGCACATTAAAAACATACCGGTTATAGGGTTTCAACTCATAAATGTCGCCATGCGGCCATATCAATGCATGGCCACATTATCCCTTTGAACCTTGAAAGTAAAATTGTATTTTTCAATTTTGTTACGATTAGCTACTGGGCCTGGTCAATGACAGATGCACTCAATGGGTTTTGGTCGTCCACTCTTTATGAAACCCCCAAAATTTCGTCAGTTTTTACGTATCTCCAGCCGTTATCGAGATATCTTCCATTTTTTGAATTCCCCGCCGACCAAAATCAAACGAATACTTCAACTATGCTTGCATTGGTGACACGCACATTAAAGGATCTACTTGTTATAGGCTTTAAACCCATAAATATCGCCATGCGGCCATATCAAATGCGTGGCCATTATCCTTCCGAAACTTGGAAGTAAAATTGATTCTTTAAATTTTTTTACGTTTAGCTACAGGGTCCGGTCAATGACAAATGCACTCAATGGGTTTTGTTCATCCCTTCTTTATGAAACCCTCAAAATTTCGTCAGTTTTAGCGTATCTCTAATCGTTCTCGAGATATTTTTAAATTTTTTAATTCACCGCCGCCCGAAACCATCGAATTCTACCACCATGGTGGCATAAATAACATGCACATTAAAAAACCTACTGGTTATAGGCTTTAAACCCATAAATATCGCCATGCGGCCATATGAAATGCGTGGCCATATTATCCCTCCGAACCTTGGAAGTAAAATTGATTCTTTAAATTTTTTTACGTTTAGCTACAGGGTCCGGTCAATGACAAATGCACTCAATGGGTTTTGTTCTTCCCTTCTTTATGAAACCCTCAAAATTTCGTCAGTTTTAGCGTATCTGTAACCGTTCTCGAGATATTTGTAAATTTTTTAATTCACCGCCGACCGAAACCATCGAATTCTACAACCATGCTTGCATAAATGACACGCACATTAAAAAACCTACTGGTTATAGGCTTTAAACCCATAAATATCGCCATGCGGCCATATCAAATGCGTGGCCATATTATCCCTCCGAACCTTGGAAGTAAAATTGATTCTTTAAATTTTTTTACGTTTAGCTACAGGGTCCGGTCAATGACAAATGCACTCAATGGGTTTTGTTCTTCCCTTCTTTATGAAACCCTCAAAATTTCGTCAGTTTTAGCGTATCTGTAATCGTTCTCGAGATATTTGTAAATTTTTTAATTCACCGCCGACCGAAACCATCGAATTCTACAACCATGCTTGCATAAATGACACGCACATTAAAAAACCTACTGGTTATAGGCTTTAAACCCATAAATATCGCCATGCGGCCATATGAAATGCGTGGCCATTATCCTTCCGAACCTTGGAAGTAAAATTGATTCTTTAAATTTTTTTACGTTTAGCTACAGGGTCCGGTCAATGACAAATGCACTCAATGGGTTTTGTTCATCCTCTCTTTTTGAAACCCCCAAAATTTCGTCAGTTTTAGCGTATCTCTAGCCGTTCTCGAGATATCTGCAATTTCTCGAATTCCCCGCCGACCAAAATCAAACTAATTCTACAACCATGCTTGCATTGGTGACACGCACATTAAAGGACCTACCTGTCAGAGGCTTTAAACCCATAAATATCGCCATGCGGCCATATCAATTGCGTGGCCATATTATCCTTCCGAACATAGGAAGTAAAATTGACTTTTTAAATTTTTTTACGTTTAGCTACAGGGTCCTGTCAATGACAAATGCATTCAATGGGTTTTGGTCGTCCCCCCTCTATGAAACCCTCAAAATTTCGTCAGTTTTAGCGTATCTCTAATCGTTCTCGAGATATCTGCAATTTTCTGAATTCCCCGCCGACCAAAATCAAACGAATTCTTCAACCATGCTTGCATTGGTGACACGCACATTAAAGGATCTACTGGTTATAGGCTTTAAACCCATAAATATCGCCATGCGGCCATATCAAATGCGTGGCCATTATCCTTCCGAACCTTGGAAGTAAAATTGATTCCTTAAATTTTTTTACGTTTAGCTACAGGGTCCGGTCAATGACAAATGCACTCAATGGGTTTTGTTCATCCCTTCTTTATGAAACCCTCAAAATTTCGCCAGTTTTAGCGTATCTCTAATCGTTCTCGAGATATTTGTAAATTTTTTAATTCACCGCCGACCGAAACCATCGAATTCTACAACCATGCTTGCATAAATGACACGCACATTAAAAAACCTACTGGTTATAGGCTTTAAACCCATAAATATCGCCATGCGGCCATATGAAATGCGTGGCCATTATCCTTCCGAACGTTGGAAATAAAATTGACTTTTTAAATTTTTTTACGTTTAGCTACAGGTTCCAGTCAATGACAGATGCACTTAATGGGTTTTGGTCGTCCCCCTTTGTGGAACCCCCAAAATTTCGTCAGTTTTTGCGTATCTCTAGCCGTTCTCGAGATATCTGCCATTTTTTGCATTCCCCGCCGACCAAAATCAAACGAATACTTCAACCATGCTTGCATTGGTGACACGCACATTAAAGGATCTACTGGTTATAGGCTTTAAACCAATAAATATCGCCATGCGGCCATATCAATTGCGTGGCCATATTATCCTTCCGATCCTAGGAAGTAAAATTGACTTTTTAAATTTTTTTACGTTTAGCTACAGGTTCCAGTCAATGACAGATGCACTTAATGGGTTTTGGTCGTCCCCCTTTGTGGAACCCCCAAAATTTCGTCAGTTTTTGCGTATCTCTAGCCGTTCTCGAGATATCTGCCATTTTTTGCATTCCCCGCCGACCAAAATCAAACGAATACTTCAACCAGGCTTGCATTAGTGACACGCACATTAAAAGACCTACTGGTTATAGGCTTTAAAACCATAAATATCGCCATTCGGCCATATAAAATTCGTGGCCATATTATCCCTCCGAACCTTGGAAGTAAAATTGACTTTTTAAATTTTTTTACGATGAGCTACTGGGTCCGGTCAATGACAGATCCACTCAATGGATTTTGTTCATCCCCTCTTTATGAAACCCCCAAAATTTCGTCAGTTTTAGCGTATCTCAAGCCGTTCTCGAGATATCTGCAATTTCTCGAATTCCCCGCCGACCAAAATCAAACTAATTCTACAATCATGCTTGCATTGGTGACACGCACATTAAAGGACCTACCGGTTATAGGCTTTAAACCCATAAATATCGCCATTCGGCCATATAAAATTCGTGGCCATATTATCCCTCCGAACCTTGGAAGTAAAATTGACTTTTTAAATTTTTTTACGATGAGCTACAGGGTCCGGTCAATGACAGATCCACTCAATGGGTTTTGGTCGTCCCCCCTCTATGAAACCCTCAAAATTTCGTCAGTTTTAGCGTATCTCTAATCGTTCTCGAGATATCTGCAATTTTCTGAATTCCCCGCCGACCAAAATCAAACGAATTCTTCAACCATGCTTGCATTGGTGACACGCACATTAAAGGATCTACTGGTTATAGGCTTTAAACCCATAAATATCGCCATGCGGCCATATCAAATGCGTGGCCATTATCCTTCCGAACCTTGGAAGTAAAATTGATTCCTTAAATTTTTTTACGTTTAGCTACAGGGTCCGGTCAATGACAAATGCACTCAATGGGTTTTGTTCATCCCTTCTTTATGAAACCCTCAAAATTTCGTCAGTTTTAGCGTATCTCTAATCGTTCTCGAGATATTTGTAAATTTTTCAATTCACCGCCGACCGAAACCATCGAATTCTACAACCATGCTTGCATAAATGACACGCACATTAAAAAACCTACTGGTTATAGGCTTTAAACCCATAAATATCGCCATGCGGCCATATGAAATGCGTGGCCATTATCCTTCCGAACGTTGGAAATAAAATTGACTTTTTAAATTTTTTTACGTTTAGCTACAGGTTCCAGTCAATGACAGATGCACTTAATGGGTTTTGGTCGTCCCCCTTTGTGGAACCCCCAAAATTTCGTCAGTTTTTGCGTATCTCTAGCCGTTCTCGAGATATCTGCCATTTTTTGCATTCCCCGCCGACCAAAATCAAACGAATACTTCAACCATGCTTGCATTGGTGACACGCACATTAAAGGATCTACTGGTTATAGGCTTTAAACCAATAAATATCGCCATGCGGCCATATCAATTGCGTGGCCATATTATCCTTCCGATCCTAGGAAGTAAAATTGACTTTTTAAATTTTTTTACGTTTAGCTACAGGTTCCAGTCAATGACAGATGCACTTAATGGGTTTTGGTCGTCCCCCTTTGTGGAACCCCCAAAATTTCGTCAGTTTTTGCGTATCTCTAGCCGTTCTCGAGATATCTGCCATTTTTTGCATTCCCCGCCGACCAAAATCAAACGAATACTTCAACCAGGCTTGCATTAGTGACACGCACATTAAAAGACCTACTGGTTATAGGCTTTAAAACCATAAATATCGCCATTCGGCCATATAAAATTCGTGGCCATATTATCCCTCCGAACCTTGGAAGTAAAATTGACTTTTTAAATTTTTTTACGATGAGCTACTGGGTCCGGTCAATGACAGATCCACTCAATGGATTTTGTTCATCCCCTCTTTATGAAACCCCCAAAATTTCGTCAGTTTTAGCGTATCTCAAGCCGTTCTCGAGATATCTGCAATGTTTTGAATTCCCCGTCGACCAAAATCAAACGAATTCTTCAACCATGCTTGCATTGGTGACACGCACATTAAAGGACCTACCTGTTAGAGGCTTTAAACCCATAAATATCGCCATGCGGCCATATCAATTGCGTGGCCATATTATCCTTCCGAACATAGGAAGTAAAATTGACTTTTTAAATTTTTTTACGTTTAGCTACAGGGTCCTGTCAATGACAAATGCATTCAATGGGTTTTGGTCGTCCCCCCTCTATGAAACCCTCAAAATTTCGTCAATTTTAGCGTATCTCTAATCGTTCTCGAGATATCTGCAATTTTCTGAATTCCCCGCCGACCAAAATCAAACGAATTCTTCAACCATGCTTGCATTGGTGACACGCACATTAAAGGACCTACCTGTTAGAGGCTTTAAACCCATAAATATCGCCATGCGGCCATATGAAATGCGTGGCCATTATCCTTCCGAACCTTGGAAGTAAAATTGATTCCTTAAATTTTTTTACGTTTAGCTACAGGGTCCGGTCAATGACAAATGCACTCAATGGGTTTTGTTCATCCCTTCTTTATGAAACCCTCAAAATTTCGTCAGTTTTAGCGTATCTCTAATCGTTCTCGAGATATTTGTAAATTTTTTAATTCACCGCCGACCGAAACCATCGAATTCTACAACCATGCTTGCATAAATGACACGCACATTAAAAAACCTACTGGTTATAGGCTTTAAACCCATAAATATCGCCATGCGGCCATATGAAATGCGTGGCCATTATCCTTCCGAACGTTGGAAATAAAATTGACTTTTTAAATTTTTTTACGTTTAGCTACAGGGTCCGGTCAATGACAGATCCACTCAATGGGTTTTGTTCATCCCCTCTTTATGAAACCCCCAAAATTTCGTCAGTTTTAGCGTATCTCTAGCCGTTCTCGAGATATCTGCAATTTTTTGAATTCCCCGCCGACCAAAACCATCGAATTCTACAACCATGCTTGCATAACTGACACGCACATTAAAAAACCTACTGGTTATAGGCTTTCCAACGCTAAATATCGCCATTCGGCCATATCAATTGCGTGGCCCTATTATCCTTCCGAACCTTGGAAGTTAAATTGACTTTGTAAATTTTTTTACGTTTAGCTACAGGGTCCGGTCAATGACAGATCCACTCAATGGGTTTGGCTCATCTCCTCTTTATGAAACCCCCAAAATTTCGTCAGTTTTAGCGTATCTCTAGCCGTTCTCGAGATATCTGCAATGTTTTGAATTCCCCGTCGACCAAAATCAAACGAATTCTTCAACCATGCTTGCATTGGTGACACGCACATTAAAGGACCTACCTGTTAGAGGCTTTAAACCCATAAATATCGCCATTCGGCCATATGAAATGCGTGGCCATATTATCCCTCCGAACCTTGGAAGTAAAATTGATTCTTTAAATTTTTTTACGTTTAGCTACAGGGTCCGGTCAATGACAGATGCACTTAATGGGTTTTGGTCATCCCCCCTTTATGAAACCCCCAAAATTTCGTCAGTTTTAGCGTAACTCTATGCCTTCTCGAGATATCTGCAATTTCTCGAATTCCCCGCCGACCAAAATCAAACTAATTCTACAACCATGCTTGCATTGGTGACACGCACATTAAAGGACCTACCTGTTAGAGGCTTTAAACCCATAAATATCGCCATGCGGCCATATCAATTGCGTGGCCATATTATCCTTCCGAACATAGGAAGTAAAATTGACTTTTTAAATTTTTTTACGTTTAGCTACAGGGTCCTGTCAATGACAAATGCATTCAATGGGTTTTGGTCGTCCCCCCTCTATGAAACCCTCAAAATTTCGTCAGTTTTAGCGTATCTCTAATCGTTCTCGAGATATCTGCAATTTTCTGAATTCCCCGCCGACCAAAATCAAACGAATTCTTCAACCATGCTTGCATTGGTGACACGCACATTAAAGGATCTACTGGTTATAGGCTTTAAACCCATAAATATCGCCATGCGGCCATATCAAATGCGTGGCCATTATCCTTCCGAACCTTGGAAGTAAAATTGATTCCTTAAATTTTTTTACGTTTAGCTACAGGGTCCGGTCAATGACAAATGCACTCAATGGGTTTTGTTCATCCCTTCTTTATGAAACCCTCAAAATTTCGTTAGTTTTAGCGTATCTCTAATCGTTCTCGAGATATTTGTAAATTTTTTAATTCACCGCCGACCGAAACCATCGAATTCTACAACCATGCTTGCATAACTGACACGCACATTAAAAAACCTACTGGTTATAGGCTTTCCAACGCTAAATATCGCCATTCGGCCATATCAATTGCGTGGCCCTATTATCCTTCCGAACCTTGGAAGTAAAATTGACTTTGTAAATTTTTTTACGTTTAGCTACAGGGTCCGGTCAATGACAGATCCACTCAATGGGTTTGGCTCATCTCCTCTTTATGAAACCCCCAAAATTTCGTCAGTTTTAGCGTATCTCTAGCCGTTCTCGAGATATCTGCAATGTTTTGAATTCCCCGTCGACCAAAATCAAACGAATTCTTCAACCATGCTTGCATTGGTGACACGCACATTAAAGGACCTACCTGTTAGAGGCTTTAAACCCATAAATATCGCCATTCGGCCATATGAAATGCGTGGCCATATTATCCCTCCGAACCTTGGAAGTAAAATTGATTCTTTAAATTTTTTTACGTTTAGCTACAGGGTCCGGTCAATGACAGATGCACTTAATGGGTTTTGGTCATCCCCCCTTTATGAAACCCCCAAAATTTCGTCAGTTTTAGCGTAACTCTATGCCTTCTCGAGATATCTGCAATTTCTCGAATTCCCCGCCGACCAAAATCAAACTAATTCTACAACCATGCTTGCATTGGTGACACGCACATTAAAGGACCTACCTGTTAGAGGCTTTAAACCCATAAATATCGCCATGCGGCCATATCAATTGCGTGGCCATATTATCCTTCCGAACATAGGAAGTAAAATTGACTTTTTAAATTTTTTTACGTTTAGCTACAGGGTCCTGTCAATGACAAATGCATTCAATGGGTTTTGGTCGTCCCCCCTCTATGAAACCCTCAAAATTTCGTCAATTTTAGCGTATCTCTAATCGTTCTCGAGATATCTGCAATTTTCTGAATTCCCCGCCGACCAAAATCAAACGAATTCTTCAACCATGCTTGCATTGGTGACACGCACATTAAAGGATCTACTGGTTATAGGCTTTAAACCCATAAATATCGCCATGCGGCCATATCAAATGCGTGGCCATTATCCTTCCGAACCTTGGAAGTAAAATTGATTCCTTAAATTTTTTTACGTTTAGCTACAGGGTCCGGTCAATGACAAATGCACTCAATGGGTTTTGTTCATCCCTTCTTTATGAAACCCTCAAAATTTCGTTAGTTTTAGCGTATCTCTAATCGTTCTCGAGATATTTGTAAATTTTTTAATTCACCGCCGACCGAAACCATCGAATTCTACAACCATGCTTGCATAAATGACACGCACATTAAAAAACCTACTGGTTATAGGCTTTAAACCCATAAATATCGCCATGCGGCCATATGAAATGCGTGGCCATTATCCTTCCGAACGTTGGAAATAAAATTGACTTTTTAAATTTTTTTACGTTTAGCTACAGGTTCCAGTCAATGACAGATGCACTTAATGGGTTTTGGTCGTCCCCCTTTGTGGAACCCCCAAAATTTCGTCAGTTTTTGCGTATCTCTAGCCGTTCTCGAGATATCTGCCATTTTTTGCATTCCCCGCCGACCAAAATCAAACGAATACTTCAACCATGCTTGCATTGGTGACACGCACATTAAAGGATCTACTGGTTATAGGCTTTAAACCAATAAATATCGCCATGCGGCCATATCAATTGCGTGGCCATATTATCCTTCCGATCCTAGGAAGTAAAATTGACTTTTTAAATTTTTTTACGTTTAGCTACAGGGTCCGGTCAATGACAGATGCACTCAATGGGTTTTGGTCGTCCCCCCTTTATGAAACCCCCAAAATTTCGTCAGTTTTAGCGTATCTCTAGCCGTTCTCGAGATATCTGCAATTTTTCGAATTCCCCGTCGACCAAAATCAAACGAATTCTTTAACCATGCTTGCATTGGTGACACGCACATTAAAGGACCTACCTGTTAGAGGCTTTAAACCCATAAATATCGCCATGCGGCCATATGAAATGCGTGGCCATTATCCTTCCGAACCTTGGAAGTAAAATTGATTCCTTAAATTTTTTTACGTTTAGCTACAGGGTCCGGTCAATGACAAATGCACTCAATGGGTTTTGTTCATCCCTTCTTTATGAAACCCTCAAAATTTCGTCAGTTTTAGCGTATCTCTAATCGTTCTCGAGATATTTGTAAATTTTTTAATTCACCGCCGACCGAAACCATCGAATTCTACAACCATGCTTGCATAAATGACACGCACATTAAAAAACCTACTGGTTATAGGCTTTAAACCCATAAATATCGCCATGCGGCCATATGAAATGCGTGGCCATTATCCTTCCGAACGTTGGAAATAAAATTGACTTTTTAAATTTTTTTACGTTTAGCTACAGGGTCCGGTCAATGACAGATCCACTCAATGGGTTTTATTCATCCCCTCTTTATGAAACCCCCAAAATTTCGTCAGTTTTAGCGTATCTCTAGCCGTTCTCGAGATATCTGCAATTTTTTGAATTCCCCGCCGACCAAAACCATCGAATTCTACAACCATGCTTGCATAACTGACACGCACATTAAAAAACCTACTGGTTATAGGCTTTCCAACGCTAAATATCGCCATTCGGCCATATCAATTGCGTGGCCCTATTATCCTTCCGAACCTTGGAAGTTAAATTGACTTTGTAAATTTTTTTACGTTTAGCTACAGGGTCCGGTCAATGACAGATCCACTCAATGGGTTTGGCTCATCTCCTCTTTATGAAACCCCCAAAATTTCGTCAGTTTTAGCGTAACTCTATGCCTTCTCGAGATATCTGCAATTTCTCGAATTCCCCGCCGACCAAAATCAAACTAATTCTACAACCATGCTTGCATTGGTGACACGCACATTAAAGAACCTACCTGTTAGAGGCTTTAAACCCATAAATATCGCCATGCGGCCATATCAATTGCGTGGCCATATTATCCTTCCGAACATAGGAAGTAAAATTGACTTTTTAAATTTTTTTACGTTTAGCTACAGGGTCCTGTCAATGACAAATGCATTCAATGGGTTTTGGTCGTCCCCCCTCTATGAAACCCTCAAAATTTCGTCAGTTTTAGCGTATCTCTAATCGTTCTCGAGATATCTGCAATTTTCTGAATTCCCCGCCGACCAAAATCAAACGAATTCTTCAACCATGCTTGCATTGGTGACACGCACATTAAAGGATCTACTGGTTATAGGCTTTAAACCCATAAATATCGCCATGCGGCCATATCAAATGCGTGGCCATTATTCTTCCGAACCTTGGAAGTAAAATTGATTCCTTAAATTTTTTTACGTTTAGCTACAGGGTCCGGTCAATGACAAATGCACTCAATGGGTTTTGTTCATCCCTTCTTTATGAAACCCTCAAAATTTCGTTAGTTTTAGCGTATCTCTAATCGTTCTCGAGATATTTGTAAATTTTTTAATTCACCGCCGACCGAAACCATCGAATTCTACAACCATGCTTGCATAAATGACACGCACATTAAAAAACCTACTGGTTATAGGCTTTAAACCTATAAATATCGCCATGCGGCCATATGAAATGCGTGGCCATTATCCTTCCGAACGTTGGAAATAAAATTGACTTTTTAAATTTTTTTACGTTTAGCTACAGGTTCCAGTCAATGACAGATGCACTTAATGGGTTTTGGTCGTCCCCCTTTGTGGAACCCCCAAAATTTCGTCAGTTTTTGCGTATCTCTAGCCGTTCTCGAGATATCTGCCATTTTTTGCATTCCCCGCCGACCAAAATCAAACGAATACTTCAACCATGCTTGCATTGGTGACACGCACATTAAAGGATCTACTGGTTATAGGCTTTAAACCAATAAATATCGCCATGCGGCCATATCAATTGCGTGGCCATATTATCCTTCCGATCCTAGGAAGTAAAATTGACTTTTTAAATTTTTTTACGTTTAGCTACAGGGTCCGGTCAATGACAGATGCACTCAATGGGTTTTGGTCGTCCCCCCTTTATGAAACCCCCAAAATTTCGTCAGTTTTAGCGTATCTCTAGCCGTTCTCGAGATATCTGCAATTTTTCGAATTCCCCGTCGACCAAAATCAAACGAATTCTTTAACCATGCTTGCATTGGTGACACGCACATTAAAGGACCTACCTGTTAGAGGCTTTAAACCCATAAATATCGCCATTCGGCCATATGAAATGCGTGGCCATATTATCCCTCCGAACCTTGGAAGTAAAATTGATTCTTTAAATTTTTTTACGTTTAGCTAAAGGGTCCGGTCAATGACAGATGCACTTAATGGGTTTTGGTCATCCCCCCTTTATGAAACCCCCAAAATTTCGTCAGTTTTAGCGTAACTCTATGCCTTCTCGAGATATCTGCAATTTCTCGAATTCCCCGCCGACCAAAATCAAACTAATTCTACAATCATGCTTGCATTGGTGACACGCACATTAAAGGACCTACCGGTTATAGGCTTTAAACCCATAAATATCGCCATTCGGCCATATAAAATTCGTGGCCATATTATCCCTCCGAACCTTGGAAGTAAAATTGACTTGTTAAATTTTTTTACGGTGAGCTACAGGGTCCGGTCAATGACAGATCCACTCAATGGGTTTTGTTCATCCCCTCTTTATGAAACCCCCAAAATTTCGTCAGTTTTAGCGTATCTCTAGCCGTTCTCGAGATATCTGCAATTTTTTGAATTCCCCGCCGACCAAAACCATCGAATTCTACAACCATGCTTGCATAACTGACACGCACATTAAAAAACCTACTGGTTATAGGCTTTCCAACGCTAAATATCGCCATTCGGCCATATCAATTGCGTGGCCCTATTATCCTTCCGAACCTTGGAAGTTAAATTGACTTTGTAAATTTTTTTACGTTTAGCTACAGGGTCCGGTCAATGACAGATCCACTCAATGGGTTTGGCTCATCTCCTCTTTATGAAACCCCCAAAATTTCGTCAGTTTTAGCGTAACTCTATGCCTTCTCGAGATATCTGCAATTTCTCGAATTCCCCGCCGACCAAAATCAAACTAATTCTACAACCATGCTTGCATTGGTGACACGCACATTAAAGAACCTACCTGTTAGAGGCTTTAAACCCATAAATATCGCCATGCGGCCATATCAATTGCGTGGCCATATTATCCTTCCGAACATAGGAAGTAAAATTGACTTTTTAAATTTTTTTACGTTTAGCTACAGGGTCCTGTCAATGACAAATGCATTCAATGGGTTTTGGTCGTCCCCCCTCTATGAAACCCTCAAAATTTCGTCAGTTTTAGCGTATCTCTAATCGTTCTCGAGATATCTGCAATTTTCTGAATTCCCCGCCGACCAAAATCAAACGAATTCTTCAACCATGCTTGCATTGGTGACACGCACATTAAAGGATCTACTGGTTATAGGCTTTAAACCCATAAATATCGCCATGCGGCCATATCAAATGCGTGGCCATTATTCTTCCGAACCTTGGAAGTAAAATTGATTCCTTAAATTTTTTTACGTTTAGCTACAGGGTCCGGTCAATGACAAATGCACTCAATGGGTTTTGTTCATCCCTTCTTTATGAAACCCTCAAAATTTCGTTAGTTTTAGCGTATCTCTAATCGTTCTCGAGATATTTGTAAATTTTTTAATTCACCGCCGACCGAAACCATCGAATTCTACAACCATGCTTGCATAAATGACACGCACATTAAAAAACCTACTGGTTATAGGCTTTAAACCTATAAATATCGCCATGCGGCCATATGAAATGCGTGGCCATTATCCTTCCGAACGTTGGAAATAAAATTGACTTTTTAAATTTTTTTACGTTTAGCTACAGGTTCCAGTCAATGACAGATGCACTTAATGGGTTTTGGTCGTCCCCCTTTGTGGAACCCCCAAAATTTCGTCAGTTTTTGCGTATCTCTAGCCGTTCTCGAGATATCTGCCATTTTTTGCATTCCCCGCCGACCAAAATCAAACGAATACTTCAACCATGCTTGCATTGGTGACACGCACATTAAAGGATCTACTGGTTATAGGCTTTAAACCAATAAATATCGCCATGCGGCCATATCAATTGCGTGGCCATATTATCCTTCCGATCCTAGGAAGTAAAATTGACTTTTTAAATTTTTTTACGTTTAGCTACAGGGTCCGGTCAATGACAGATGCACTCAATGGGTTTTGGTCGTCCCCCCTTTATGAAACCCCCAAAATTTCGTCAGTTTTAGCGTATCTCTAGCCGTTCTCGAGATATCTGCAATTTTTCGAATTCCCCGTCGACCAAAATCAAACGAATTCTTTAACCATGCTTGCATTGGTGACACGCACATTAAAGGACCTACCTGTTAGAGGCTTTAAACCCATAAATATCGCCATTCGGCCATATGAAATGCGTGGCCATATTATCCCTCCGAACCTTGGAAGTAAAATTGATTCTTTAAATTTTTTTACGTTTAGCTAAAGGGTCCGGTCAATGACAGATGCACTTAATGGGTTTTGGTCATCCCCCCTTTATGAAACCCCCAAAATTTCGTCAGTTTTAGCGTAACTCTATGCCTTCTCGAGATATCTGCAATTTCTCGAATTCCCCGCCGACCAAAATCAAACTAATTCTACAATCATGCTTGCATTGGTGACACGCACATTAAAGGACCTACCGGTTATAGGCTTTAAACCCATAAATATCGCCATTCGGCCATATAAAATTCGTGGCCATATTATCCCTCCGAACCTTGGAAGTAAAATTGACTTGTTAAATTTTTTTACGGTGAGCTACAGGGTCCGGTCAATGACAGATCCACTCAATGGGTTTTGTTCATCCCCTCTTTATGAAACCCCCAAAATTTCGTCAGTTTTAGCGTATCTCAAGCCGTTCTCGAGATATGTGCAATTTTTGGAATTCCCCGTCGACCAAAATCAAACTAATTCTACAACCATGCTTGCATTGGTGACACGCACATTAAAGGACCTACCGGTTAGAGGCTTTAAACCCATAAATATCGCCATGCGGCCATATCAATTGCGTGGCCATATTATCCTTCCGAACATAGGAAGTAAAATTGACTTTTTAAATTTTTTTACGTTCAGCTACAGGGTCCTGTCAATAACAAATGCATTCAATGGGATTTGTTCATCCCTTCTTTATGAAACCCTCAAAATTTCGTCAGTTTTAGCGTATTTCTAATCGTTCTCGAGATATCTGCAATTTTCTGAATTCCCCGCCGACCAAAATCAAACGAATTCTTCAACCATGCTTGCATTGGTGACACGCACATTAAAGGATCTACTGGTTATAGGCTTTAAACCCATAAATATCGCCATGCGGCCATATCAAATGCGTGGCCATTATCCTTCCGAACCTTGGAAGTAAAATTGATTCCTTAAATTTTTTTACGTTTAGCTACAGGGTCCGGTCAATGACAGATCCACTCAATGGGTTTTGTTCATCCCCTCTTTATGAAACCCCCAAAATTTCGTCAGTTTTAGCGTATCTCTAGCCGTTCTCGAGATATCTGCAATTTTTTGAATTCCCCGCCGACCAAAACCATCGAATTCTACAACCATGCTTGCATTGGTGACACGCACATTAAAGGACCTACCTGTTAGAGGCTTTAAACCCATAAATATCGCCATGCGGCCATATCAATTGCGTGGCCATATTATCCTTCCGAACATAGGAAGTAAAATTGACTTTTTAAATTTTTTTACGTTTAGCTACAGGGTCCTGTCAATGACAAATGCATTCAATGGGTTTTGGTCGTCCCCCCTCTATGAAACCCTCAAAATTTCGTCAATTTTAGCGTATCTCTAATCGTTCTCGAGATATCTGCAATTTTCTGAATTCCCCGCCGACCAAAATCAAACGAATTCTTCAACCATGCTTGCATTGGTGACACGCACATTAAAGGATCTACTGGTTATAGGCTTTAAACCCATAAATATCGCCATGCGGCCATATCAAATGCGTGGCCATTATCCTTCCGAACCTTGGAAGTAAAATTGATTCCTTAAATTTTTTTACGTTTAGCTACAGGGTCCGGTCAATGACAAATGCACTCAATGGGTTTTGTTCATCCCTTCTTTATGAAACCCTCAAAATTTCGTTAGTTTTAGCGTATCTCTAATCGTTCTCGAGATATTTGTAAATTTTTTAATTCACCGCCGACCGAAACCATCGAATTCTACAACCATGCTTGCATAAATGACACGCACATTAAAAAACCTACTGGTTATAGGCTTTAAACCCATAAATATCGCCATGCGGCCATATGAAATGCGTGGCCATTATCCTTCCGAACGTTGGAAATAAAATTGACTTTTTAAATTTTTTTACGTTTAGCTACAGGTTCCAGTCAATGACAGATGCACTCAATGGGTTTTGTTCATCCCCTCTTTATGAAACCCCCAAAATTTCGTCAGTTTTAGCGTATCTCAAGCCGTTCTCGAGATATGTGCAATTTTTGGAATTCCCCGTCGACCAAAATCAAACTAATTCTACAACCATGCTTGCATTGGTGACACGCACATTAAAGGACCTACCGGTTAGAGGCTTTAAACCCATAAATATCGCCATGCGGCCATATCAATTGCGTGGCCATATTATCCTTCCGAACATAGGAAGTAAAATTGACTTTTTAAATTTTTTTACGTTCAGCTACAGGGTCCTGTCAATAACAAATGCATTCAATGGGATTTGTTCATCCCTTCTTTATGAAACCCTCAAAATTTCGTCAGTTTTAGCGTATTTCTAATCGTTCTCGAGATATCTGCAATTTTCTGAATTCCCCGCCGACCAAAATCAAACGAATTCTTCAACCATGCTTGCATTGGTGACACGCACATTAAAGGATCTACTGGTTATAGGCTTTAAACCCATAAATATCGCCATGCGGCCATATCAAATGCGTGGCCATTATCCTTCCGAACCTTGGAAGTAAAATTGATTCCTTAAATTTTTTTACGTTTAGCTACAGGGTCCGGTCAATGACAGATCCACTCAATGGGTTTTGTTCATCCCCTCTTTATGAAACCCCCAAAATTTCGTCAGTTTTAGCGTATCTCTAGCCGTTCTCGAGATATCTGCAATTTTTTGAATTCCCCGCCGACCAAAACCATCGAATTCTACAACCATGCTTGCATAACTGACACGCACATTAAAAAACCTACTGGTTATAGGCTTTCCAACGCTAAATATCGCCATTCGGCCATATCAATTGCGTGGCCCTATTATCCTTCCGAACCTTGGAAGTAAAATTGACTTTGTAAATTTTTTTACGTTTAGCTACAGGGTCCGGTCAATGACAGATCCACTCAATGGGTTTGGCTCATCTCCTCTTTATGAAACCCCCAAAATTTCGTCAGTTTTAGCGTATCTCTAGCCGTTCTCGAGATATCTGCAATGTTTTGAATTCCCCGTCGACCAAAATCAAACGAATTCTTCAACCATGCTTGCATTGGTGACACGCACATTAAAGGACCTACCTGTTAGAGGCTTTAAACCCATAAATATCGCCATGCGGCCATATCAATTGCGTGGCCATATTATCCTTCCGAACATAGGAAGTAAAATTGACTTTTTAAATTTTTTTACGTTTAGCTACAGGGTCCTGTCAATGACAGATGCACTCAATGGGTTTTGGTCGTCCCCCCTTTATGAAACCCCCAAAATTTCGTCAGTTTTAGCGTATCTCTAATCGTTCTCGAGATATCTGCAATTTTTCGAATTCCCCGTCGACCAAAATCAAACGAATTCTTTAACCATGCTTGCATTGGTGACACGCACATTAAAGGACCTACCTGTTAGAGGCTTTAAACCCATAAATATCGCCATGCGGCCATATGAAATGCGTGGCCATTATCCTTCCGAACCTTGGAAGTAAAATTGATTCCTTAAATTTTTTTACGTTTAGCTACAGGGTCCGGTCAATGACAAATGCACTCAATGGGTTTTGTTCATCCCTTCTTTATGAAACCCTCAAAATTTCGTCAGTTTTAGCGTATCTCTAATCGTTCTCGAGATATTTGTAAATTTTTTAATTCACCGCCGACCGAAACCATCGAATTCTACAACCATGCTTGCATAAATGACACGCACATTAAAAAACCTACTGGTTATAGGCTTTAAACCCATAAATATCGCCATGCGGCCATATGAAATGCGTGGCCATTATCCTTCCGAACGTTGGAAATAAAATTGACTTTTTAAATTTTTTTACGTTTAGCTACAGGTTCCAGTCAATGACAGATGCACTTAATGGGTTTTGGTCGTCCCCCTTTGTGGAACCCCCAAAATTTCGTCAGTTTTTGCGTATCTCTAGCCGTTCTCGAGATATCTGCCATTTTTTGCATTCCCCGCCGACCAAAATCAAACGAATACTTCAACCATGCTTGCATTGGTGACACGCACATTAAAGGATCTACTGGTTATAGGCTTTAAACCAATAAATATCGCCATGCGGCCATATCAATTGCGTGGCCATATTATCCTTCCGATCCTAGGAAGTAAAATTGACTTTTTAAATTTTTTTACGTTTAGCTACAGGGTCCGGTCAATGACAGATGCACTCAATGGGTTTTGGTCGTCCCCCCTTTATGAAACCCCCAAAATTTCGTCAGTTTTAGCGTATCTCTAGCCGTTCTCGAGATATCTGCAATTTTTCGAATTCCCCGTCGACCAAAATCAAACGAATTCTTTAACCATGCTTGCATTGGTGACACGCACATTAAAGGACCTACCTGTTAGAGGCTTTAAACCCATAAATATCGCCATTCGGCCATTTAAAATTCGTGGCCATATTATCCCTCCGAACCTTGGAAGTAAAATTGACTTTTTAAATTTTTTTACGATGAGCTACTGGGTCCGGTCAATGACAGATCCACTCAATGGATTTTGTTCATCCCCTCTTTATGAAACCCCCAAAATTTCGTCAGTTTTAGCGTATCTCAAGCCGTTCTCGAGATATCTGCAATGTTTTGAATTCCCCGTCGACCAAAATCAAACGAATTCTTCAACCATGCTTGCATTGGTGACACGCACATTAAAGGACCTACCTGTTAGAGGCTTTAAACCCATAAATATCGCCATTCGGCCATATAAAATTCGTGGCCATATTATCCCTCCGAACCTTGGAAGTAAAATTGACTTTTTAAATTTTTTTACGATGAGCTACAGGGTCCGGTCAATGACAGATCCACTCAATGGGTTTTGTTCATCCCCTCTTTATGAAACCCCCAAAATTTCGTCAGTTTTAGCGTATCTCAAGCCGTTCTCGAGATATGTGCAATTTTTGGAATTCCCCGTCGACCAAAATCAAACTAATTCTACAACCATGCTTGCATTGGTGACACGCACATTAAAGGACCTACCTGTTAGAGGCTTTAAACCCATAAATATCGCCATGCGGCCATATCAATTGCGTGGCCATATTATCCTTCCGAACATAGGAAGTAAAATTGACTTTTTAAATTTTTTTACGTTCAGCTACAGGGTCCTGTCAATAACAAATGCATTCAATGGGTTTTGTTCATCCCTTCTTTATGAAACCCTCAAAATTTCGTCAGTTTTAGCGTATTTCTAATCGTTCTCGAGATATCTGCAATTTTCTGAATTCCCCGCCGACCAAAATCAAACGAATTCTTCAACCATGCTTGCATTGGTGACACGCACATTAAAGGATCTACTGGTTATAGGCTTTAAACCCATAAATATCGCCATGCGGCCATATCAAATGCGTGGCCATTATCCTTCCGAACCTTGGAAGTAAAATTGATTCCTTAAATTTTTTTACGTTTAGCTACAGGGTCCGGTCAATGACAAATGCACTCAATGGGTTTTGGTCGTCCCCCTTTGTGGAACCCCCAAAATTTCGTCAGTTTTTGCGTATCTCTAGCCGTTCTCGAGATATCTGCCATTTTTTGCATTCCCCGCCGACCAAAATCAAACGAATACTTCAACCATGCTTGCATTGGTGACACGCACATTAAAGGATCTACTGGTTATAGGCTTTAAACCAATAAATATCGCCATGCGGCCATATCAATTGCGTGGCCATATTATCCTTCCGATCCTAGGAAGTAAAATTGACTTTTTAAATTTTTTTACGTTTAGCTACAGGGTCCGGTCAATGACAGATGCACTCAATGGGTTTTGGTCATCCCCCCTTTATGAAACCCCCAAAATTTCGTCAGTTTTAGCGAAACTCTATGCCTTCTCGAGATATCTGCAATTTCTCGAATTCCCCGCCGACCAAAATCAAACTAATTCTACAACCATGCTTGCATTGGTGACACGCACATTAAAGGATCTACTGGTTATAGGCTTTAAACCAATAAATATCGCCATTCGGCCATATGAAATGCGTGGCCATATTATCCCTCCGAACGTTGGAAGTAAAATTGACTTTTTAAATTTTTTTACGTTTAGCTACAGGTTCCAGTCAATGACAGATGCACTTAATGGGTTTTGGTCGTCCCCCTTTGTAGAACCCCCAAAATTTCGTCAGTTTTTGCGTATCTCTAGCCGTTCTCGAGATATCTGCAATTTTTTGAATTCCCCGCCGACCAAAATCAAACGAATACTTCAACTATGCTTGCATTGGTGACACGCACATTATAGGATCTACTGGTTATAGGCTTTAAACCCATAAATATCGCCATGCGGCCATATCAAATGCGTGGCCATTATCCTTCCGAAACTTGGAAGTAAAATTGATTCTTTAAATTTTTTTACGTTTAGCTACAGGGTCCGGTCAATGACAAATGCACTCAATGGGTTTTGTTCATCCCTTCTTTATGAAACCCTCAAAATTTCGTCAGTTTTAGCGTATCTCTAATCGTTCTCGAGATATTTGTAAATTTTTTAATTCACCGCCGACCGAAACCATCGAATTCTACAACCATGCTTGCATAAATGACACGCACATTAAAAAACCTACTGGTTATAGGCTTTAAACCCATAAATATCGCCATGCGGCCATATGAAATGCGTGGCCGTATTATCCTTCCGAACCTTGGAAGTAAAATTGATTCTTTAAATTTTTTCACGTTTAGCTACAGGGTCCGGTCAATGACAGATGCACTCAATGGGTTTTGTTCATCCCTTCTTTATGAAACCCTCAAAATTTCGCCAGTTTTAGCGTATCTCTAATCGTTCTCGAGATATTTGTAAATTTTTTAATTCACCGCCGACCGAAACCATCGAATTCTACAACCATGCTTGCGTAAATGACACGCACATTAAAAAACCTACTGGTTATAGGCTTTAAACCCATAAATATCGCCATGCGGCCATATGAAATGCGTGGCCATTATCCTTCCGAACGTTGGAAGTAAAATTGACTTTTTAAATTTTTTCACGTTTAGCTACAGGTTCCAGTCAATGACAGATGCACTTAATGGGTTTTGGTCGTCCCCCTTTGTAGAACCCCCAAAATTTCGTCAGTTTTTGCGTATCTCTAGCCGTTCTCGAGATATCTGCCATTTTTTGCATTACCCGCCGACCGAAACCATCGAATTCTACAACCATGCCTGCATTGGTGACACGCACATTAAAAAACCTACTGGTTATAGTCTTTCCACCGCTAAATATCGCCATGCGGCCATATCAAATGAGTGGCCATATTATCCTTCCGAACCTTGGTGGTAAAATTGATTCTTTAAATTTTTTTACGTTTAGCTACAGGGTCCGGTCTATGACAGATGCACTCAATGGGTTTTGGTCGTCCCTCCTTTATAAAACCCCCAAAATTTCGTTAGTTTTAGCGTATATCTAGCCGTTCACGAGATATTTGTGAATTTTTCAATTGACCGCAGACCGAAACGTGAATTTTTTAATTCACCCCAACCGAAATCAAACTAATTCTACAACCATGCTTGCATTGGTGACACGCACATTAAAGGACCTACCTGTTAGAGGCTTTAAACCCATAAATATCGCCTTGCGGCCATATCAATTGCGTGGCCATATTATCCTTCCGAACATAGGAAGTAAAATTGACTTTTTAAATTTTTTTACGTTTAGCTACAGGGTCCTGTCAATGACAAATGCATTCAATGGGTTTCGGTCATCGCCTCTTTATGAAACCCTCAAAATTTCGTCAGTTTTAGCGTATCTCTAGCCGTTCTCGAGATATTTGTAAATTTTTTAATTCACCGCCGACCGAAACCATCGAATTCTACAACCATGCCTGCATTGGTGACACGCACATTAAAGGTCCTACTGGTTATAGGCTTTCCACCGCTAAATATCGCCATGCGGCCATATCAAATGCGTGGCCATATTATCCTTCCGAACCTTTGAAGTAAAATTGACTTTTTAAATTTTTTTACGTTTAGCTACAGGTTCCGGTCAATGGCAGATGAACTTAATGGGTTTTCGTCGTCCCCCCTTTATGAAACCCACAAAATTTCGTCAGTTTTAGCGTATCTCTAGCCGTTCTCGAGATATCTGCAATTTTTTAATTCCGCGCCGACCGAAACCATCGAATTCTACAACCATGCCTGCATTGGTGAACCGCACATTAAAGGACCTACTGGTTATAGGCTTTAAACCCATAAATATCGCCATGCGGCCATATCAAATGCATGGCCATATTATCCTTCTGAACCTTGGAAGTAAAATTGATTCTTTAAATTTTTTTACGTTTAGCTACAGGGTCCGGTCAATGACAAATGTACTCAATTGGTTTCGGTCATCGCCTCTTTATGAAACCCTTAAAATTTCGTCAGTTTAGCCTATCTCTATCCGTTCTCGAGATATTTGTAAATTTTTTAATTCACAGCCGACCGAAACCATCGAATTCTACAACCATGCGTGTCACCTGCATTGGTGACACGCACATTAAAGGTCCTACTGGTTATAGGCTTTAAACCCATAAATATCGCCTTGCGGCCATATCAAATGCGTGGCCATATTATCCTTCCGAACCTTGGTCAAACAAATGCATTCAATGGGTTTTGTTCATCCCTTCTTTGTGAAACCCTCAAAATTACGTCAGTTTTAGCGTATCTCTAGCCGTTCTCGAGATATTTGTAAATTTTTTAATTCACCCTAACCGAAATCAAACTAATTCTACAACCATGCTTGCATTAGTGACACGTACATTCAAAAACCTACTGGTTATAGGCTTTCCACCGCTAAATGTCGCCGTGCGGCCATATGAAATGCGTGGCTCTATTATCCTTCCGAACCTTGGAAGTAAACTTGACTTTGTAAATTTTTTTTACGTTTAGCTACAGGGTCCGGTCAACGACAGATGCACTCAATGAGTTTTGGTCGTCCCCCCTTTATCAACCCCCAAAATTTCGTCAGTTTTTGCGTATATCTAGCCGTACCCGAGATATTTGTAAATTTTTTAATTCACCCCAACCGAAACCATCGAATTCTACAACCATGCCTGCATTGGTGACACGCACATTAAAGGTCCTACTGGTTATAGGCTTTCCACCGCTAAATATCGCCATGCGGCCATATCAAATGCGTGGCCATATTATCCTTCCGAACCTTTGAAGTAAAATTGACTTTTTAAATTTTTTTACGTTTAGCTACAGGTTCCGGTCAATGACAGATGAACTTAATGGGTTTTCGTCGTCCCCCCTTTATGAAACCCACAAAATTTCGTCAGTTTTAGCGTATCTCTAGCCGTTCTCGAGATATCTGCAATTTTCTGAATTCCCCGCCGACCAAAATCAAACGAATTCTTCAACCATGCTTGCATTGGTGACACGCACATTAAAGGACCTACCTGTTAGAGGCTTTAAACCCATAAATATCGCCAGGCGGCCATATGAAATGCGTCGCCGTATCACCATTCCGAACATTGGAAGCAAAATTGACTTTTTATATTTTTTTACGATGAGCTACTGGGTCCGGTCAATGACAAATGCACTCAATGGGTTTTGTTCATCCCTTCTTTATGAAACCCCCAAAATTTCGTCAGTTTTTGCGTATATCTAGCCGTTCTCGACATATCCGCTAATTTTTTAATTCCCCGCCAAGCAAAATCAAACGAATTCTACAACCATGCCTGCATTGGTGACACGCACAATAAAGGTCCTACTGGTTATAGGCTTTAAACCTATAAATATCGTCATGCGGCCATATCAAATGCGTGGCCATATTATCCTTCCGAACCTTGGAAGTAAAATTGACTTTTTAAATTTTTTTACGTTTAGCTACAGGGTCCTGTCAATGACAAATGCATTCAATGGGTTTTGGTCGTCCCCCCTTTATGAAACCTCGAAAATTTCGTCAGTTTTAGCGTATCTCTAGCCGTTCTCGAGATATCTGCAATTTTTTGAATTCCCCGCCGACCAAAATCAAACGAATTCTTTAACCATGCTTGCATTGGTGACACGCACATTAAAGGACCTACCTGTTAGAGGCTTTAAACCCATAAATATCGCCATGCGGCCATATGAAATGCGTGGCCATATTATCCCTCCGAACCTTGGAAGTAAAATTGATTCTTTAAATTTTTTTACGTTTAGCTACAGGGTCCGGTCAATGACAGATGCACTCAATGGGTTTTGTTCATCCCTTCTTTATGAAACCCTCAAAATTTCGCCAGTTTTAGCGTATCTCTAATCGTTCTCGAGATATTTGTAAATTTTTTAATTCACCGCCGACCGAAGCCATCGAATTCTACAACCATGCTTGCGTAAATGATACGCACATTAAAAAACCTACTGGTTATAGGCTTTAAACCCATAAATATCGCCATGCGGCCATATGAAATGCGTGGCCATTATCCTTCCGAACGTTGGAAGTAAAATTGACTTTTTAAATTTTTTTACGTTTAGCTACAGGTTCCAGTCAATGACAGATGCACTTAATGGGTTTTGGTCGTCCCCCTTTGTAGAACCCCCAAAATTTCGTCAGTTTTTGCGTATCTCTAGCCGTTCTCGAGATATCTGCAATTTTTTGAATTCCCCGCCGACCAAAATCAAACGAATACTTCAACTATGCTTGCATTGGTGACACGCACATTATAGGATCTACTGGTTATAGGCTTTAAACCCATAAATATCGCCATGCGGCCATATCAAATGCGTGGCCATTATCCTTCCGAAACTTGGAAGTAAAATTGATTCTTTAAATTTTTTTACGTTTAGCTACAGGGTCCGGTCAATGACAAATGCACTCAATGGGTTTTGTTCATCCCTTCTTTATGAAACCCTCAAAATTTCGTCAGTTTTAGCGTATCTCTAGCCGTTCTCGAGATATTTGTAAATTTTTTAATTCACAGCCGACCGAAACCATCGAATTCTACAACCATGCGTGTCACCTGCATTGGTGACACGCACATTAAAGGTCCTACTGGTTATAGGCTTTAAACCCATAAATATCGCCTTGCGGCCATATCAAATGCGTGGCCATATTATCCTTCCGAACCTTGGTCAAACAAATGCATTCAATGGGTTTTGTTCATCCCTTCTTTGTGAAACCCTCAAAATTACGTCAGTTTTAGCGTATCTCTAGCCGTTCTCGAGATATTTGTAAATTTTTTAATTCACCCTAACCGAAATCAAACTAATTCTACAACCATGCTTGCATTAGTGACACGTACATTCAAAAACCTACTGGTTATAGGCTTTCCACCGCTAAATGTCGCCGTGCGGCCATATGAAATGCGTGGCTCTATTATCCTTCCGAACCTTGGAAGTAAAATTGACTTTGTAAATTTTTTTTACGTTTAGCTACAGGGTCCGGTCAACGACAGATGCACTCAATGAGTTTTGGTCGTCCCCCCTTTATCAACCCCCAAAATTTCGTCAGTTTTTGCGTATATCTAGCCGTACCCGAGATATTTGTAAATTTTTTAATTCACCCCAACCGAAATCAAACTAATTCTACAACCATGCTTGCATTTGTGACACGTACATTAAAGGACCTACTGGTTATAGGCTTTAAACCCATAAATATCGCCATGCGGCCATATCAAATGCGTGGCCATATTATCCTTCCGAACCTTGGAAGTAAAATTGATTCTTTAAATTTTTTTACGTTTAGCTACAGGGTCCGGTCAATGACAAATGCATTCAATGGGTTTTGTTCATCCCTTCTTTATGAAACCCTCAAAATTTCGTCAGTTTTAGCGTATCTCTAATCGTTCTCGAGATATCTGCAATTTTCTGAATTCCCCGCCGACCAAAATCAAACGAATTCTTCAACCATGCTTGCATTGGTGACACGCACATTAAAGGACCTACCTGTTAGAGGCTTTAAACCCATAAATATCGCCAGGCGGCCATATGAAATGCGTCGCCGTATCACCATTCCGAACATTGGAAGCAAAATTGACTTTTTATATTTTTTTACGATGAGCTACTGGGTCCGGTCAATGACAAATGCACTCAATGGGTTTTGTTCATCCCTTCTTTATGAAACCCCCAAAATTTCGTCAGTTTTTGCGTATATCTAGCCGTTCTCGACATATCCGCTAATTTTTTAATTCCCCGCCAAGCAAAATCAAACGAATTCTACAACCATGCCTGCATTGGTGACACGCACAATAAAGGTCCTACTAATTATAGGCTTTAAACCTATAAATATCGTCATGCGGCCATATCAAATGCGTGGCCATATTATCGCTCCGAATCTTGGAAGTAAAATTGACTTTTTAAATTTTTTTACGTTTAGCTACAGGGTCCTGTCAATGACAAATGCATTCAATGGGTTTTGGTCGTCCCCCCTTTATGAAACCTCGAAAATTTCGTCAGTTTTAGCGTATCTCTAGCCGTTCTCGAGATATCTGCAATTTTTTGAATTCCCCGCCGACCAAAATCAAACGACTTCTTTAACCATGCTTGCATTGGTGACACGCACATTAAAGGACCTACCTGTTAGAGGCTTTAAACCCATAAATATCGCCACACGGCCATATGAAATGCGTGGCCATATTATCCCTCCGAACCTTGGAAGTAAAATTGATTCTTTAAATTTTTTTACGTTTAGCTACAGGGTCCGGTCAATGACAGATGCACTCAATGGGTTTTGTTCATGCCTTCTTTATGAAACCCTCAAAATTTCGCCAGTTTTAGCGTATCTCTAATCGTTCTCGAGATATTTGTAAATTTTTTAATTCACCGCCGACCGAAACCATCGAATTCTACAACCACGCTTGCGTAAATGACACGCACATTAAAAAACCTACTGGTTATAGGCTTTAAACCCATAAATATCGCCATGCGGCCATATGAAATGCGTGGCCATTATCCTTCCGAACGTTGGAAGTAAAATTGACTTTTTAAATTTTTTTACGTTTAGCTACAGGTTCCAGTCAATGACAGATGCACTTAATGGGTTTTGGTCGTCCCCCTTTGTAGAACCCCCAAAATTTCGTCAGTTTTTGCGTATCTCTAGCCGTTCTCGAGATATCTGCAATTTTTTGAATTCCCCGCCGACCAAAATCAAACGAATACTTCAACTATGCTTGCATTGGTGACACGCACATTATAGGATCTACTGGTTATAGGCTTTAAACCCATAAATATCGCCATGCGGCCATATCAAATGCGTGGCCATTATCCTTCCGAAACTTGGAAGTAAAATTGATTCTTTAAATTTTTTTACGTTTAGCTACAGGGTCCGGTCAATGACAAATGCACTCAATGGGTTTTGTTCATCCCTTCTTTATGAAACCCTCAAAATTTCGTCAGTTTTAGCGTATCTCTAATCGTTCTCGAGATATTTGTAAATTTTTTAATTCACCGCCGACCGAAACCATCGAATTCTACAACCATGCTTGCATAAATGACACGCACATTAAAGGATCTACTGGTTATAGGCTTTAAACCCATAAATATCGCCATGCGGCCATATGAAATGCGTGGCCGTATTATCCTTCCGAACCTTGGAAGTAAAATTGATTCTTTAAATTTTTTTACGTTTAGCTACAGGGTCCGGTCAATGACAGATGCACTCAATGGGTTTTGTTCATCCCTTCTTTATGAAACCCTCAAAATTTCGCCAGTTTTAGCGTATCTCTAATCGTTCTCGAGATATTTGTAAATTTTTTAATTCACCGCCGACCGAAACCATCGAATTCTACAACCATGCTTGCGTAAATGACACGCACATTAAAAAACCTACTGGTTATAGGCTTTAAACCCATAAATATCGCCATGCGGCCATATGAAATGCGTGGCGATTATCCTTCCGAACGTTGGAAGTAAAATTGACTTTTTAAATTTTTTCACGTTTAGCTACAGGTTCCAGTCAATGACAGATGCACTTAATGGGTTTTGGTCGTCCCCCTTTGTAGAACCCCCAAAATTTCGTCAGTTTTTGCGTATCTCTAGCCGTTCTCGAGATATCTGCCATTTTTTGCATTACCCGCCGACCGAAACCATCGAATTCTACAACCATGCCTGCATTGGTGACACGCACATTAAAAAACCTACTGGTTATAGTCTTTCCACCGCTAAATATCGCCATGCGGCCATATCAAATGAGTGGCCATCGTATCCTTCCGAACCTTGGTGGTAAAATTGATTCTTTAAATTTTTTTACGTTTAGCTACAGGGTCCGGTCTATGACAGATGCACTCAATGGGTTTTGGTCGTCCCCCCTTTATAAAACCCCCAAAATTTCGTTAGTTTTAGCGTATATCTAGCCGTTCACGAGATATTTGTGAATTTTTCAATTGACCGCAGACCGAAACGTGAATTTTTTAATTCACCCCAACCGAAATCAAACTAATTCTACAACCATGCTTGCATTGGTGACACGCACATTAAAGGACCTACCTGTTAGAGGCTTTAAACCCATAAATATCGCCTTGCGGCCATATCAATTGCGTGGCCATATTATCCTTCCGAACATAGGAAGTAAAATTGATTTTTTAAATTTTTTTACGTTTAGCTACAGGGTCCTGTCAATGACAAATGCATTCAATGGGTTTCGGTCATCGCCTCTTTATGAAACCCTCAAAATTTCGTCAGTTTTAGCGTATCTCTAGCCGTTCTCGAGATATTTGTAAATTTTTTAATTCACCGCCGACCGAAACCATCGAATTCTACAACCATGCCTGCATTGGTGACACGCACATTAAAGGTCCTACTGGTTATAGGCTTTCCACCGCTAAATATCGCCATGCGGCCATATCAAATGCGTGGCCATATTATCCTTCCGAACCTTTGAAGTAAAATTGACTTTTTAAATTTTTTTACGTTTAGCTACAGGTTCCGGTCAATGACAGATGAACTTAATGGGTTTTCGTCGTCCCCCCTTTATGAAACCTCCAAAATTTCGTCAGTTTTAGCGTATCTCTAGCCGTTCTCGAGATATCTGCAATTTTTTAATTCCGCGCCGACCGAAACCATCGAATTCTACAACCATGCCTGCATTGGTGAACCGCACATTAAAGGATCTACTGGTTATAGGCTTTAAACCCATAAATATCGCCATGCGGCCATATCAAATGCGTGGCCATATTATCCTTCCGAACCTTGGAAGTAAAATTGATTCTTTAAATTTTTTTACGTTTAGCTACAGGGTCCGGTCAATGACAAATGTACTCAATTGGTTTCGGTCATCGCCTCTTTATGAAACCCTTAAAATTTTGTCAGTTTAGCCTATCTCTATCCGTTCTCGAGATATTTGTAAATTTTTTAATTCACAGCCGACCGAAACCATCGAATTCTACAACCATGCGTGTCACCTGCATTGGTGACACGCACATTAAAGGTCCTACTGGTTATAGGCTTTAAACCCATAAATATCGCCTTGCGGCCATATCAAATGCGTGGCCATATTATCCTTCCGAACCTTGGTCAAACAAATGCATTCAATGGGTTTTGTTCATCCCTTCTTTGTGAAACCCTCAAAATTACGTCAGTTTTAGCGTATCTCTAGCCGTTCTCGAGATATTTGTAAATTTTTTAATTCACCCTAACCGAAATCAAACTAATTCTACAACCATGCTTGCATTAGTGACACGTACATTCAAAAACCTACTGGTTATAGGCTTTCCACCGCTAAATGTCGCCGTGCGGCCATATGAAATGCGTGGCTCTATTATCCTTCCGAACCTTGGAAGTAAAATTGACTTTGTAAATTTTTTTTACGTTTAGCTACAGGGTCCGGTCAACGACAGATGCACTCAATGAGTTTTGGTCGTCCCCCCTTTATCAACCCCCAAAATTTCGTCAGTTTTTGCGTATATCTAGCCGTACCCGAGATATTTGTAAATTTTTTAATTCACCCCAACCGAAATCAAACTAATTCTACAACCATGCTTGCATTTGTGACACGCACATTAAAGGTCCTACTGGTTATAGGCTTTAAACCCATAAATATCGCCATGCGGCCATATCAAATGCGTGGCCATATTATCCTTCCGAACCTTGGAAGTAAAATTGATTCTTTAAATTTTTTTACGTTTAGCTACAGGGTCCGGTCAATGACAAATGCATTCAATGGGTTTTGTTCATCCCTTCTTTATGAAACCCTCAAAATTTCGTCAGTTTTAGCGTATCTCTAATCGTTCTCGAGATATCTGCAATTTTCTGAATTCCCCGCCGACCAAAATCAAACGAATTCTTCAACCATGCTTGCATTGGTGACACGCACATTAAAGGACCTACCTGTTAGAGGCTTTAAACCCATAAATATCGCCAGGCGGCCATATGAAATGCGTCGCCGTATCACCATTCCGAACATTGGAAGCAAAATTGACTTTTTATATTTTTTTACGATGAGCTACTGGGTCCGGTCAATGACAAATGCACTCAATGGGTTTTGTTCATCCCTTCTTTATGAAACCCCCAAAATTTCGTCAGTTTTTGCGTATATCTAGCCGTTCTCGACATATCCGCTAATTTTTTAATTCCCCGCCAAGCAAAATCAAACGAATTCTACAACCATGCCTGCATTGGTGACACGCACAATAAAGGTCCTACTAATTATAGGCTTTAAACCTATAAATATCGTCATGCGGCCATATCAAATGCGTGGCCATATTATCGCTCCGAATCTTGGAAGTAAAATTGACTTTTTAAATTTTTTTACGTTTAGCTACAGGGTCCTGTCAATGACAAATGCATTCAATGGGTTTTGGTCGTCCCCCCTTTATGAAACCTCGAAAATTTCGTCAGTTTTAGCGTATCTCTAGCCGTTCTCGAGATATCTGCAATTTTTTGAATTCCCCGCCGACCAAAATCAAACGACTTCTTTAACCATGCTTGCATTGGTGACACGCACATTAAAGGACCTACCTGTTAGAGGCTTTAAACCCATAAATATCGCCACACGGCCATATGAAATGCGTGGCCATATTATCCCTCCGAACCTTGGAAGTAAAATTGATTCTTTAAATTTTTTTACGTTTAGCTACAGGGTCCGGTCAATGACAGATGCACTTAATGGGTTTTTGTCGTCCCCCCTATATGAAACCCCCAAAATTTCGTCAGTTTTAGCGTATCTCTAATCGTTCTCGAGATATTTGTAAATTTTTTAATTCACCGCCGACCGAAACCATCGAATTCTACAACCATGCTTGCGTAAATGACACGCACATTAAAAAACCTACTGGTTATAGGCTTTAAACCCATAAATATCGCCATGCGGCCATATGAAATGCGTGGCCATTATCCTTCCGAACGTTGGAAGTAAAATTGACTTTTTAAATTTTTTTACGTTTAGCTACAGGTTCCAGTCAATGACAGATGCACTTAATGGGTTTTGGTCGTCCCCCTTTGTAGAACCCCCAAAATTTCGTCAGTTTTTGCGTATCTCTAGCCGTTCTCGAGATATCTGCAATTTTTTGAATTCCCCGCCGACCAAAATCAAACGAATACTTCAACTATGCTTGCATTGGTGACACGCACATTATAGGATCTACTGGTTATAGGCTTTAAACCCATAAATATCGCCATGCGGCCATATCAAATGCGTGGCCATTATCCTTCCGAAACTTGGAAGTAAAATTGATTCTTTAAATTTTTTTACGTTTAGCTACAGGGTCCGGTCAATGACAAATGCACTCAATGGGTTTTGTTCATCCCTTCTTTATGAAACCCTCAAAATTTCGTCAGTTTTAGCGTATCTCTAATCGTTCTCGAGATATTTGTAAATTTTTTAATTCACCGCCGACCGAAACCATCGAATTCTACAACCATGCTTGCATAAATGACACGCACATTAAAGGATCTACTGGTTATAGGCTTTAAACCCATAAATATCGCCATGCGGCCATATGAAATGCGTGGCCGTATTATCCTTCCGAACCTTGGAAGTAAAATTGATTCTTTAAATTTTTTTACGTTTAGCTACAGGGTCCGGTCAATGACAGATGCACTCAATGGGTTTTGTTCATCCCTTCTTTATGAAACCCTCAAAATTTCGCCAGTTTTAGCGTATCTCTAATCGTTCTCGAGATATTTGTAAATTTTTTAATTCACCGCCGACCGAAACCATCGAATTCTACAACCATGCTTGCGTAAATGACACGCACATTAAAAAACCTACTGGTTATAGGCTTTAAACCCATAAATATCGCCATGCGGCCATATGAAATGCGTGGCGATTATCCTTCCGAACGTTGGAAGTAAAATTGACTTTTTAAATTTTTTCACGTTTAGCTACAGGTTCCAGTCAATGACAGATGCACTTAATGGGTTTTGGTCGTCCCCCTTTGTAGAACCCCCAAAATTTCGTCAGTTTTTGCGTATCTCTAGCCGTTCTCGAGATATCTGCCATTTTTTGCATTACCCGCCGACCGAAACCATCGAATTCTACAACCATGCCTGCATTGGTGACACGCACATTAAAAAACCTACTGGTTATAGTCTTTCCACCGCTAAATATCGCCATGCGGCCATATCAAATGAGTGGCCATATTATCCTTCCGAACCTTGGTGGTAAAATTGATTCTTTAAATTTTTTTACGTTTAGCTACAGGGTCCGGTCTATGACAGATGCACTCAATGGGTTTTGGTCGTCCCCCCTTTATAAAACCCCCAAAATTTCGTTAGTTTTAGCGTATATCTAGCCGTTCACGAGATATTTGTGAATTTTTCAATTGACCGCAGACCGAAACGTGAATTTTTTAATTCACCCCAACCGAAATCAAACTAATTCTACAACCATGCTTGCATTGGTGACACGCACATTAAAGGACCTACCTGTTAGAGGCTTTAAACCCATAAATATCGCCTTGCGGCCATATCAATTGCGTGGCCATATTATCCTTCCGAACATAGGAAGTAAAATTGATTTTTTAAATTTTTTTACGTTTAGCTACAGGGTCCTGTCAATGACAAATGCATTCAATGGGTTTCGGTCATCGCCTCTTTATGAAACCCTCAAAATTTCGTCAGTTTTAGCGTATCTCTAGCCGTTCTCGAGATATTTGTAAATTTTTTAATTCACCGCCGACCGAAACCATCGAATTCTACAACCATGCCTGCATTGGTGACACGCACATTAAAGGTCCTACTGGTTATAGGCTTTCCACCGCTAAATATCGCCATGCGGCCATATCAAATGCGTGGCCATATTATCCTTCCGAACCATTGAAGTAAAATTGACTTTTTAAATTTTTTTACGTTTAGCTACAGGTTCCGGTCAATGACAGATGAACTTAATGGGTTTTCGTCGTCCCCCCTTTATGAAACCCACAAAATTTCGTCAGTTTTAGCGTATCTCTAGCCGTTCTCGAGATATCTGCAATTTTTTAATTCCGCGCCGACCGAAACCATCGAATTCTACAACCATGCCTGCATTGGTGAACCGCACATTAAAGGATCTACTGGTTATAGGCTTTAAACCCATAAATATCGCCATGCGGCCATATCAAATGCGTGGCCATATTATCCTTCCGAACCTTGGAAGTAAAATTGATTCTTTAAATTTTTTTACGTTTAGCTACAGGGTCCGGTCAATGACAAATGTACTCAATTGGTTTCGGTCATCGCCTCTTTATGAAACCCTTAAAATTTTGTCAGTTTAGCCTATCTCTATCCGTTCTCGAGATATTTGTAAATTTTTTAATTCACAGCCGACCGAAACCATCGAATTCTACAACCATGCGTGTCACCTGCATTGGTGACACGCACATTAAAGGTCCTACTGGTTATAGGCTTTAAACCCATAAATATCGCCTTGCGGCCATATCAAATGCGTGGCCATATTATCCTTCCGAACCTTGGTCAAACAAATGCATTCAATGGGTTTTGTTCATCCCTTCTTTGTGAAACCCTCAAAATTACGTCAGTTTTAGCGTATCTCTAGCCGTTCTCGAGATATTTGTAAATTTTTTAATTCACCCTAACCGAAATCAAACTAATTCTACAACCATGCTTGCATTAGTGACACGTACATTCAAAAACCTACTGGTTATAGGCTTTCCACCGCTAAATGTCGCCGTGCGGCCATATGAAATGCGTGGCTCTATTATCCTTCCGAACCTTGGAAGTAAACTTGACTTTGTAAATTTTTTTTACATTTAGCTACAGGGTCCGGTCAACGACAGATGCACTCAATGAGTTTTGGTCGTCCCCCCTTTATCAACCCCCAAAATTTCGTCAGTTTTTGCGTATATCTAGCCGTACCCGAGATATTTGTAAATTTTTTAATTCACCCCAACCGAAACCATCGAATTCTACAACCATGCCTGCATTGGTGACACGCACATTAAAGGTCCTACTGGTTATAGGCTTTCCACCGCTAAATATCGCCATGCGGCCATATCAAATGCGTGGCCATATTATCCTTCCGAACCTTTGAAGTAAAATTGACTTTTTAAATTTTTTTACGTTTAGCTACAGGTTCCGGTCAATGACAGATGAACTTAATGGGTTTTCGTCGTCCCCCCTTTATGAAACCCACAAAATTTCGTCAGTTTTAGCGTATCTCTAGCCGTTCTCGAGATATCTGCAATTTTCTGAATTCCCCGCCGACCAAAATCAAACGAATTCTTCAACCATGCTTGCATTGGTGACACGCACATTAAAGGACCTACCTGTTAGAGGCTTTAAACCCATAAATATCGCCAGGCGGCCATATGAAATGCGTCGCCGTATCACCATTCCGAACATTGGAAGCAAAATTGACTTTTTATATTTTTTTACGATGAGCTACTGGGTCCGGTCAATGACAAATGCACTCAATGGGTTTTGTTCATCGCTTCTTTATGAAACCCCCAAAATTTCGTCAGTTTTTGCGTATATCTAGCCGTTCTCGACATATCCGCTAATTTTTTAATTCCCCGCCAAGCAAAATCAAACGAATTCTACAACCATGCCTGCATTGGTGACACGCACAATAAAGGTCCTACTGGTTATAGGCTTTAAACCTATAAATATCGTCATGCGGCCATATCAAATGCGTGGCCATATTATCGCTCCGAACCTTGGAAGTAAAATTGACTTTTTAAATTTTTTTACGTTCAGCTACAGGGTCCTGTCAATGACAAATGCATTCAATGGGTTTTGGTCGTCCCCCCTTTATGAAACCTCGAAAATTTCGTCAGTTTTAGCGTATCTCTAGCCGTTCTCGAGATATCTGCAATTTTTTGAATTCCCCGCCGACCAAAATCAAACGAATTCTTTAACCATGCTTGCATTGGTGACACGCACATTAAAGGACCTACCTGTTAGAGGCTTTAAACCCATAAATATCGCCATGCGGCCATATGAAATGCGTGGCCATATTATCCCTCCGAACCTTGGAAGTAAAATTGATTCTTTAAATTTTTTTACGTTTAGCTACAGGGTCCGGTCAATGACAGATGCACTCAATGGGTTTTGTTCATCCCTTCTTTATGAAACCCTCAAAATTTCGCCAGTTTTAGCGTATCTCTAATCGTTCTCGAGATATTTGTAAATTTTTTAATTCACCGCCGACCGAAACCATCGAATTCTACAACCATGCTTGCGTAAACGATACGCACATTAAAAAACCTACTGGTTATAGGCTTTAAACCCATAAATATCGCCATGCGGCCATATGAAATGCGTGGCCATTATCCTTCCGAACCTTGGAAGTAAAATTGACTTTTTAAATTTTTTTACGTTTAGCTACAGGTTCCAGTCAATGACAGATGCACTTAATGGGTTTTGGTCGTCCCCCTTTGTAGAACCCCCAAAATTTCGTCAGTTTTTGCGTATCTCTAGCCGTTCTCGAGATATCTGCAATTTTTTGAATTCCCCGCCGACCAAAATCAAACGAATACTTCAACTATGCTTGCATTGGTGACACGCACATTATAGGATCTACTGGTTATAGGCTTTAAACCCATAAATATCGCCATGCGGCCATATCAAATGCGTGGCCATTATCCTTCCGAAACTTGGAAGTAAAATTGATTCTTTAAATTTTTTTACGTTTAGCTACAGGGTCCGGTCAATGACAAATGCACTCAATGGGTTTTGTTCATCCCTTCTTTATGAAACCCTCAAAATTTCGTCAGTTTTAGCGTATCTCTAATCGTTCTCGAGATATTTGTAAATTTTTTAATTCACCGCCGACCGAAACCATCGAATTCTACAACCATGCTTGCATATATGACACGCACATTAAAAAACCTACTGGTTATAGGCTTTAAACCCATAAATATCGCCATGCGGCCATATGAAATGCGTGGCCATTATCCTTCCGAACCTTGGAAGTAAAATTGATTCTTTAAATATTTTTACGTTTAGCTACAGGGTCCGGTCAACGACAGATGCACTCAATGAGTTTTGGTCGTCCCCCCTTTATCAACCCCCAAAATTTCGTCAGTTTTTGCGTATATCTAGCCGTACCCGAGATATTTGTAAATTTTTTAATTCACCCCAACCGAAATCAAACTAATTCTACAACCATGCTTGCATTTGTGACACGTACATTAAAGGACCTACTGGTTATAGGCTTTAAACCCATAAATATCGCCATGCGGCCATATCAAATGCGTGGCCATATTATCCTTCCGAACCTTGGAAGTAAAATTGATTCTTTAAATTTTTTTACGTTTAGCTACAGGGTCCGGTCAATGACAAATGCATTCAATGGGTTTTGTTCATCCCTTCTTTATGAAACCCTCAAAATTTCGTCAGTTTTAGCGTATCTCTAATCGTTCTCGAGATATCTGCAATTTTCTGAATTCCCCGCCGACCAAAATCAAACGAATTCTTCAACCATGCTTGCATTGGTGACACGCACATTAAAGGACCTACCTGTTAGAGGCTTTAAACCCATAAATATCGCCAGGCGGCCATATGAAATGCGTCGCCGTATCACCATTCCGAACATTGGAAGCAAAATTGACTTTTTATATTTTTTTACGATGAGCTACTGGGTCCGGTCAATGACAAATGCACTCAATGGGTTTTGTTCATCCCTTCTTTATGAAACCCCCAAAATTTCGTCAGTTTTTGCGTATATCTAGCCGTTCTCGACATATTTGCTAATTTTTTAATTCCCCGCCAAGCAAAATCAAACGAATTCTACAACCATGCCTGCATTGGTGACACGCACAATAAAGGTCCTACTGGTTATAGGCTTTAAACCTATAAATATCGTCATGCGGCCATATAAAATGCGGGGCCATATTATCCCTCCGAACCTTGGAAGTAAAATTGATTCTTTAAATTTTTTTACGTTTATCTACAGGGTCCGGTCAATGACAGATGCACTCAATGGGTTTTGGTCATCCCCCCTTTATGAAACCCCCAAAATTTCGTCAGTTTTAGCGTAACTCTATGCCTTCTCGAGATATCTGCAATTTCTCGAATTCCCCGCCGACCAAAATCAAACTAATTCTACAATCATGCTTGCATTGGTGACACGCACATTAAAGGACCTACCGGTTATAGGCTTTAAACCCATAAATATCGCCATTCGGCCATATAAAATTCGTGGCCATATTATCGCTCCGAACCTTGGAAGTAAAATTGACTTTTTAAATTTTTTTACGTTTAGCTACAGGGTCCTGTCAATGACAAATGCATTCAATGGGTTTTGGTCGTCCCCCCTTTATGAAACCTCGAAAATTTCGTCAGTTTTAGCGTATCTCTAGCCGTTCTCGAGATATCTGCAATTTTTTGAATTCCCCGCCGACCAAAATCAAACGAATTCTTTAACCATGCTTGCATTGGTGACACGCACATTAAAGGACCTACCTGTTAGAGGCTTTAAACCCATAAATATCGCCATGCGGCCATATGAAATGCGTGGCCATATTATCCCTCCGAACCTTGGAAGTAAAATTGATTCTTTAAATTTTTTTACGTTTAGCTACAGGGTCCGGTCAATGACAGATGCACTCAATGGGTTTTGTTCATCCCTTCTTTATGAAACCCTCAAAATTTCGCCAGTTTTAGCGTATCTCTAATCGTTCTCGAGATATTTGTAAATTTTTTAATTCACCGCCGACCGAAACCATCGAATTCTACAACCATGCTTGCGTAAATGACACGCACATTAAAAAACCTACTGGTTATAGGCTTTAAACCCAAAAATATCGCCATGCGGCCATATGAAATGCGTGGCCATATTATCCCTCCGAACCTTGGAAGTAAAATTGATTCTTTAAATTTTTTTACGTTTAGCTACAGGGTCCGGTCAATGACAGATGCACTCAATGGGTTTTGTTCATCCCTCCTTTATGAAACCCTCAAAATTTCGCCAGTTTTAGCGTATCTCTAATCGTTCTCGAGATATTTGTAAATTTTTTAATTCACCGCCGACCGAAACCATCGAATTCTACAACCATGCTTGCGTAAATGACACGCACATTAAAAAACCTACTGGTTATAGGCTTTAAACCCATAAATATCGCCATGCGGCCATATGAAATGCGTGGCCATTATCCTTCCGAACGTTGGAAGTAAAATTGACTTTTTAAATTTTTTTACGTTTAGCTACAGGTTCCAGTCAATGACAGATGCACTTAATGGGTTTTGGTCGTCCCCCTTTGTAAAACCCCCAAAATTTCGTCAGTTTTTGCGTATCTCTAGCCGTTCTCGAGATATCTGCCATTTTTTGCATTACCCGCCGACCGAAACCATCGAATTCTACAACCATGCCTGCATTGGTGACACGCACATTAAAGGACCTACTGGTTATAGGCTTTAAACCCATAAATATCGCCATGCGGCCATATCAAATGCGTGGCCATATTATCCTTCCGAACCTTGGAAGTAAAATTGATTCTTTAAATTTTTTTACGTTTAGCTACAGGGTCCGGTCTATGACAAATGCATTCAATGGGTTTTGTTCATCCCTTCTTTATGAAACCCTCAAAATTTCGTCAGTTTTAGCGTATCTCTAATCGTTCTCGAGATATCTGCAATTTTCTGAATTCCCCGCCGACCAAAATCAAACGAATTCTTCAACCATGCTTGCATTGGTGACACGCACATTAAAGGACCTACCTGTTAGAGGCTTTAAACCCATAAATATCGCCAGGCGGCCATATGAAATGCGTCGCCGTATCACCATTCCGAACATTGGAAGCAAAATTGACTTTTTATATTTTTTTACGATGAGCTACTGGGTCCGGTCAATGACAAATGCACTCAATGGGTTTTGTTCATCCCTTCTTTATGAAACCCCCAAAATTTCGTCAGTTTTTGCGTATATCTAGCCGTTCTCGACATATCCGCTAATTTTTTAATTCCCCGCCAAGCAAAATCAAACGAATTCTACAACCATGCCTGCATTGGTGACACGCACAATAAAGGTCCTACTAATTATAGGCTTTAAACCTATAAATATCGTCATGCGGCCATATCAAATGCGTGGCCATATTATCGCTCCGAATCTTGGAAGTAAAATTGACTTTTTAAATTTTTTTACGTTTAGCTACAGGGTCCTGTCAATGACAAATGCATTCAATGGGTTTTGGTCGTCCCCCCTTTATGAAACCTCGAAAATTTCGTCAGTTTTAGCGTATCTCTAGCCGTTCTCGAGATATCTGCAATTTTTTTAATTTCCCGCCGACCAAAATCAAACGACTTCTTTAACCATGCTTGCATTGGTGACACGCACATTAAAGGACCTACCTGTTAGAGGCTTTAAACCCATAAATATCGCCACACGGCCATATGAAATGCGTGGCCATATTATCCCTCCGAACCTTGGAAGTAAAATTGATTCTTTAAATTTTTTTACGTTTAGCTACAGGGTCCGGTCAATGACAGATGCACTCAATGGGTTTTGTTCATCCCTTCTTTATGAAACCCTCAAAATTTCGCCAGTTTTAGCGTATCTCTAATCGTTCTCGAGATATTTGTAAATTTTTTAATTCACCGCCGACCGAAACCATCGAATTCTACAACCATGCTTGCGTAAATGACACGCACATTAAAAAACCTACTGGTTATAGGCTTTAAACCCATAAATATCGCCATGCGGCCATATGAAATGCGTGGCGATTATCCTTCCGAACGTTGGAAGTAAAATTGACTTTTTAAATTTTTTCACGTTTAGCTACAGGTTCCAGTCAATGACAGATGCACTTAATGGGTTTTGGTCGTCCCCCTTTGTAGAACCCCCAAAATTTCGTCAGTTTTTGCGTATCTCTAGCCGTTCTCGAGATATCTGCCATTTTTTGCATTACCCGCCGACCGAAACCATCGAATTCTACAACCATGCCTGCATTGGTGACACGCACATTAAAAAACCTACTGGTTATAGTCTTTCCACCGCTAAATATCGCCATGCGGCCATATCAAATGAGTGGCCATATTATCCTTCCGAACCTTGGTGGTAAAATTGATTCTTTAAATTTTTTTACGTTTAGCTACAGGGTCCGGTCTATGACAGATGCACTCAATGGGTTTTGGTCGTCCCCCCTTTATAAAACGCCCAAAATTTCGTTAGTTTTAGCGTATATCTAGCCGTTCACGAGATATTTGTGAATTTTTCAATTGACCGCAGACCGAAACGTGAATTTTTTAATTCACCCCAACCGAAATCAAACTAATTCTACAACCATGCTTGCATTGGTGACACGCACATTAAAGGACCTACCTGTTAGAGGCTTTAAACCCATAAATATCGCCTTGCGGCCATATCAATTGCGTGGCCATATTATCCTTCCGAACATAGGAAGTAAAATTGATTTTTTAAATTTTTTTACGTTTAGCTACAGGGTCCTGTCAATGACAAATGCATTCAATGGGTTTCGGTCATCGCCTCTTTTTGAAACCCTCAAAATTTCGTCAGTTTTAGCGTATCTCTAGCCGTTCTCGAGATATTTGTAAATTTTTTAATTCACCGCCGACCGAAACCATCGAATTCTACAACCATGCCTGCATTGGTGACACGCACATTAAAGGTCCTACTGGTTATAGGCTTTCCACCGCTAAATATCGCCATGCGGCCATATCAAATGCGTGGCCATATTATCCTTCCGAACCATTGAAGTAAAATTGACTTTTTAAATTTTTTTACGTTTAGCTACAGGTTCCGGTCAATGACAGATGAACTTAATGGGTTTTCGTCGTCCCCCCTTTATGAAACCCACAAAATTTCGTCAGTTTTAGCGTATCTCTAGCCGTTCTCGAGATATCTGCAATTTTTTAATTCCGCGCCGACCGAAACCATCGAATTCTACAACCATGCCTGCATTGGTGAACCGCACATTAAAGGATCTACTGGTTATAGGCTTTAAACCCATAAATATCGCCATGCGGCCATATCAAATGCGTGGCCATATTATCCTTCCGAACCTTGGAAGTAAAATTGATTCTTTAAATTTTTTTACGTTTAGCTACAGGGTCCGGTCAATGACAAATGTACTCAATTGGTTTCGGTCATCGCCTCTTTATGAAACCCTTAAAATTTTGTCAGTTTAGCCTATCTCTATCCGTTCTCGAGATATTTGTAAATTTTTTAATTCACAGCCGACCGAAACCATCGAATTCTACAACCATGCGTGTCACCTGCATTGGTGACACGCACATTAAAGGTCCTACTGGTTATAGGCTTTAAACCCATAAATATCGCCTTGCGGCCATATCAAATGCGTGGCCATATTATCCTTCCGAACCTTGGTCAAACAAATGCATTCAATGGGTTTTGTTCATCCCTTCTTTGTGAAACCCTCAAAATTACGTCAGTTTTAGCGTATCTCTAGCCGTTCTCGAGATATTTGTAAATTTTTTAATTCACCCTAACCGAAATCAAACTAATTCTACAACCATGCTTGCATTAGTGACACGTACATTCAAAAACCTACTGGTTATAGGCTTTCCACCGCTAAATGTCGCCGTGCGGCCATATGAAATGCGTGGCTCTATTATCCTTCCGAACCTTGGAAGTAAACTTGACTTTGTAAATTTTTTTTACATTTAGCTACAGGGTCCGGTCAACGACAGATGCACTCAATGAGTTTTGGTCGTCCCCCCTTTATCAACCCCCAAAATTTCGTCAGTTTTTGCGTATATCTAGCTGTACCCGAGATATTTGAAAATTTTTTAATTCACCCCAACCGAAACCATCGAATTCTACAACCATGCCTGCATTGGTGACACGCACATTAAAGGTCCTACTGGTTATAGGCTTTCCACCGCTAAATATCGCCATGCGGCCATATCAAATGCGTGGCCATATTATCCTTCCGAACCTTTGAAGTAAAATTGACTTTTTAAATTTTTTTACGTTTAGCTACAGGTTCCGGTCAATGACAGATGAACTTAATGGGTTTTCGTCGTCCCCCCTTTATGAAACCCACAAAATTTCGTCAGTTTTAGCGTATCTCTAGCCGTTCTCGAGATATCTGCAATTTTCTGAATTCCCCGCCGACCAAAATCAAACGAATTCTTCAACCATGCTTGCATTGGTGACACGCACATTAAAGGACCTACCTGTTAGAGGCTTTAAACCCATAAATATCGCCAGGCGGCCATATGAAATGCGTCGCCGTATCACCATTCCGAACATTGGAAGCAAAATTGACTTTTTATATTTTTTTACGATGAGGTACTGGGTCCGGTCAATGACAAATGCACTCAATGGGTTTTGTTCATCGCTTCTTTATGAAACCCCCAAAATTTCGTCAGTTTTTGCGTATATCTAGCCGTTCTCGACATATCCGCTAATTTTTTAATTCCCCGCCAAGCAAAATCAAACGAATTCTACAACCATGCCTGCATTGGTGACACGCACAATAAAGGTCCTACTGGTTATAGGCTTTAAACCTATAAATATCGTCATGCGGCCATATCAAATGCGTGGCCATATTATCGCTCCGAACCTTGGAAGTAAAATTGACTTTTTAAATTTTTTTACGTTCAGCTACAGGGTCCTGTCAATGACAAATGCATTCAATGGGTTTTGGTCGTCCCCCCTTTATGAAACCTCGAAAATTTCGTCAGTTTTAGCGTATCTCTAGCCGTTCTCGAGATATCTGCAATTTTTTGAATTCCCCGCCGACCAAAATCAAACGAATTCTTTAACCATGCTTGCATTGGTGACACGCACATTAAAGGACCTACCTGTTAGAGGCTTTAAACCCATAAATATCGCCATGCGGCCATATGAAATGCGTGGCCATATTATCCCTCCGAACCTTGGAAGTAAAATTGATTCTTTAAATTTTTTTACGTTTAGCTACAGGGTCCGGTCAATGACAGATGCACTCAATGGGTTTTGTTCATCCCTTCTTTATGAAACCCTCAAAATTTCGCCAGTTTTAGCGTATCTCTAATCGTTCTCGAGATATTTGTAAATTTTTTAATTCACCGCCGACCGAAACCATCGAATTCTACAACCATGCTTGCGTAAACGATACGCACATTAAAAAACCTACTGGTTATAGGCTTTAAACCCATAAATATCGCCATGCGGCCATATGAAATGCGTGGCCATTATCCTTCCGAACGTTGGAAGTAAAATTGACTTTTTAAATTTTTTTACGTTTAGCTACAGGTTCCAGTCAATGACAGATGCACTTAATGGGTTTTGGTCGTCCCCCTTTGTGGAACCCCCAAAATTTCGTCAGTTTTTGCGTATCTCTAGCCGTTCTCGAGCTATCTGCAATTTTTTGAATTCCCCGCCGACCAAAATCAAACGAATACTTCAACTATGCTTGCATTGGTGACACGCACATTATAGGATCTACTGGTTATAGGCTTTAAACCCATAAATATCGCCATGCGGCCATATCAAATGCGTGGCCATTATCCTTCCGAAACTTGGAAGTAAAATTGATTCTTTAAATTTTTTTACGTTTAGCTACAGGGTCCGGTCAATGACAAATGCACTCAATGGGTTTTGTTCATCCCTTCTTTATGAAACCCTCAAAATTTCGTCAGTTTTAGCGTATCTCTAATCGTTCTCGAGATATTTGTAAATTTTTTAATTCACCGCCGACCGAAACCATCGAATTCTACAACCATGCTTGCATATATGACACGCACATTAAAAAACCTACTGGTTATAGGCTTTAAACCCATAAATATCGCCATGCGGCCATATGAAATGCGTGGCCATTATCCTTCCGAACCTTGGAAGTAAAATTGATTCTTTAAATATTTTTACGTTTAGCTACAGGGTCCGGTCAACGACAGATGCACTCAATGAGTTTTGGTCGTCCCCCCTTTATCAACCCCCAAAATTTCGTCAGTGTTTGCGTATATCTAGCCGTACCCGAGATATTTGTAAATTTTTTAATTCACCCCAACCGAAATCAAACTAATTCTACAACCACGATTGCATTGGTGACACGCACATTAAAGGTCCTACTGGTTATAGGCTTTAAACCCATAAATATCGCCATGCGGCCATATCAAATGCGTGGCCATATTATCCTTCCGAACCTTGGAAGTAAAATTGATTCTTTAAATTTTTTTACGTTTAGCTACAGGGTCCGGTCAATGACAAATGCATTCAATGGGTTTTGTTCATCCCTTCTTTATGAAACCCTCAAAATTTCGTCAGTTTTAGCGTATCTCTAATCGTTCTCGAGATATCTGCAATTTTCTGAATTCCCCGCCGACCAAAATCAAACGAATTCTTCAACCATGCTTGCATTGGTGACACGCACATTAAAGGACCTACCTGTTAGAGGCTTTAAACCCATAAATATCGCCAGGCGGCCATATGAAATGCGTCGCCGTATCACCATTCCGAACATTGGAAGCAAAATTGACTTTTTATATTTTTTTACGATGAGGTACTGGGTCCGGTCAATGACAAATGCACTCAATGGGTTTTGTTCATCGCTTCTTTATGAAACCCCCAAAATTTCGTCAGTTTTTGCGTATATCTAGCCGTTCTCGACATATCCGCTAATTTTTTAATTCCCCGCCAAGCAAAATCAAACGAATTCTACAACCATGCCTGCATTGGTGACACGCACAATAAAGGTCCTACTGGTTATAGGCTTTAAACCTATAAATATCGTCATGCGGCCATATCAAATGCGTGGCCATATTATCGCTCCGAACCTTGGAAGTAAAATTGACTTTTTAAATTTTTTTACGTTCAGCTACAGGGTCCTGTCAATGACAAATGCATTCAATGGGTTTTGGTCGTCCCCCCTTTATGAAACCTCGAAAATTTCGTCAGTTTTAGCGTATCTCTAGCCGTTCTCGAGATATCTGCAATTTTTTGAATTCCCCGCCGACCAAAATCAAACGAATTCTTTAACCATGCTTGCATTGGTGACACGCACATTAAAGGACCTACCTGTTAGAGGCTTTAAACCCATAAATATCGCCATGCGGCCATATGAAATGCGTGGCCATATTATCCCTCCGAACCTTGGAAGTAAAATTGATTCTTTAAATTTTTTTACGTTTAGCTACAGGGTCCGGTCAATGACAGATGCACTCAATGGGTTTTGTTCATCCCTTCTTTATGAAACCCTCAAAATTTCGCCAGTTTTAGCGTATCTCTAATCGTTCTCGAGATATTTGTAAATTTTTTAATTCACCGCCGACCGAAACCATCGAATTCTACAACCATGCTTGCGTAAACGATACGCACATTAAAAAACCTACTGGTTATAGGCTTTAAACCCATAAATATCGCCATGCGGCCATATGAAATGCGTGGCCATTATCCTTCCGAACGTTGGAAGTAAAATTGACTTTTTAAATTTTTTTACGTTTAGCTACAGGTTCCAGTCAATGACAGATGCACTTAATGGGTTTTGGTCGTCCCCCTTTGTAGAACCCCCAAAATTTCGTCAGTTTTTGCGTATCTCTAGCCGTTCTCGAGCTATCTGCAATTTTTTGAATTCCCCGCCGACCAAAATCAAACGAATACTTCAACTATGCTTGCATTGGTGACACGCACATTATAGGATCTACTGGTTATAGGCTTTAAACCCATAAATATCGCCATGCGGCCATATCAAATGCGTGGCCATTATCCTTCCGAAACTTGGAAGTAAAATTGATTCTTTAAATTTTTTTACGTTTAGCTACAGGGTCCGGTCAATGACAAATGCACTCAATGGGTTTTGTTCATCCCTTCTTTATGAAACCCTCAAAATTTCGTCAGTTTTAGCGTATCTCTAATCGTTCTCGAGATATTTGTAAATTTTTTAATTCACCGCCGACCGAAACCATCGAATTCTACAACCATGCTTGCATATATGACACGCACATTAAAAAACCTACTGGTTATAGGCTTTAAACCCATAAATATCGCCATGCGGCCATATGAAATGCGTGGCCATTATCCTTCCGAACCTTGGAAGTAAAATTGATTCTTTAAATATTTTTACGTTTAGCTACAGGGTCCGGTCAACGACAGATGCACTCAATGAGTTTTGGTCGTCCCCCCTTTATCAACCCCCAAAATTTCGTCAGTGTTTGCGTATATCTAGCCGTACCCGAGATATTTGTAAATTTTTTAATTCACCCCAACCGAAATCAAACTAATTCTACAACCACGATTGCATTGGTGACACGCACATTAAAGGTCCTACTGGTTATAGGCTTTAAACCCATAAATATCGCCATGCGGCCATATCAAATGCGTGGCCATATTATCCTTCCGAACCTTGGAAGTAAAATTGATTCTTTAAATTTTTTTACGTTTAGCTACAGGGTCCGGTCAATGACAAATGCATTCAATGGGTTTTGTTCATCCCTTCTTTATGAAACCCTCAAAATTTCGTCAGTTTTAGCGTATCTCTAATCGTTCTCGAGATATCTGCAATTTTCTGAATTCCCCGCCGACCAAAATCAAACGAATTCTTCAACCATGCTTGCATTGGTGACACGCACATTAAAGGACCTACCTGTTAGAGGCTTTAAACCCATAAATATCGCCAGGCGGCCATATGAAATGCGTCGCCGTATCACCATTCCGAACATTGGAAGCAAAATTGACTTTTTATATTTTTTTACGATGAGGTACTGGGTCCGGTCAATGACAAATGCACTCAATGGGTTTTGTTCATCGCTTCTTTATGAAACCCCCAAAATTTCGTCAGTTTTTGCGTATATCTAGCCGTTCTCGACATATCCGCTAATTTTTTAATTCCCCGCCAAGCAAAATCAAACGAATTCTACAACCATGCCTGCATTGGTGACACGCACAATAAAGGTCCTACTGGTTATAGGCTTTAAACCTATAAATATCGTCATGCGGCCATATCAAATGCGTGGCCATATTATCGCTCCGAACCTTGGAAGTAAAATTGACTTTTTAAATTTTTTTACGTTCAGCTACAGGGTCCTGTCAATGACAAATGCATTCAATGGGTTTTGGTCGTCCCCCCTTTATGAAACCTCGAAAATTTCGTCAGTTTTAGCGTATCTCTAGCCGTTCTCGAGATATCTGCAATTTTTTGAATTCCCCGCCGACCAAAATCAAACGAATTCTTTAACCATGCTTGCATTGGTGACACGCACATTAAAGGACCTACCTGTTAGAGGCTTTAAACCCATAAATATCGCCATGCGGCCATATGAAATGCGTGGCCATATTATCCCTCCGAACCTTGGAAGTAAAATTGATTCTTTAAATTTTTTTACGTTTAGCTACAGGGTCCGGTCAATGACAGATGCACTCAATGGGTTTTGTTCATCCCTTCTTTATGAAACCCTCAAAATTTCGCCAGTTTTAGCGTATCTCTAATCGTTCTCGAGATATTTGTAAATTTTTTAATTCACCGCCGACCGAAACCATCGAATTCTACAACCATGCTTGCGTAAACGATACGCACATTAAAAAACCTACTGGTTATAGGCTTTAAACCCATAAATATCGCCATGCGGCCATATGAAATGCGTGGCCATTATCCTTCCGAACGTTGGAAGTAAAATTGACTTTTTAAATTTTTTTACGTTTAGCTACAGGTTCCAGTCAATGACAGATGCACTTAATGGGTTTTGGTCGTCCCCCTTTGTGGAACCCCCAAAATTTCGTCAGTTTTTGCGTATCTCTAGCCGTTCTCGAGCTATCTGCAATTTTTTGAATTCCCCGCCGACCAAAATCAAACGAATACTTCAACTATGCTTGCATTGGTGACACGCACATTAAAGGATCTACTGGTTATAGGCTTTAAACCCATAAATATCGCCATGCGGCCATATCAAATGCGTGGCCATTATCCTTCCGAAACTTGGAAGTAAAATTGATTCTTTAAATTTTTTTACGTTTAGCTACAGGGTCCGGTCAATGACAAATGCACTCAATGGGTTTTGTTCATCCCTTCTTTATGAAACCCTCAAAATTTCGTCAGTTTTAGCGTATCTCTAATCGTTCTCGAGATATTTGTAAATTTTTTAATTCACCGCCGACCGAAACCATCGAATTCTACAACCATGCTTGCATATATGACACGCACATTAAAAAACCTACTGGTTATAGGCTTTAAACCCATAAATATCGCCATGCGGCCATATGAAATGCGTGGCCATTATCCTTCCGAACCTTGGAAGTAAAATTGATTCTTTAAATATTTTTACGTTTAGCTACAGGGTCCGGTCAACGACAGATGCACTCAATGAGTTTTGGTCGTCCCCCCTTTATCAACCCCCAAAATTTCGTCAGTGTTTGCGTATATCTAGCCGTACCCGAGATATTTGTAAATTTTTTAATTCACCCCAACCGAAATCAAACTAATTCTACAACCATGCTTGCATTTGTGACACGTACATTAAAGGACCTACTGGTTATAGGCTTTAAACCCATAAATATCGCCATGCGGCCATATCAAATGCGTGGCCATATTATCCTTCCGAACCTTGGAAGTAAAATTGATTCTTTAAATTTTTTTACGTTTAGCTACAGGGTCCGGTCAATGACAAATGCATTCAATGGGTTTTGTTCATCCCTTCTTTATGAAACCCTCAAAATTTCGTCAGTTTTAGCGTATCTCTAATCGTTCTCGAGATATCTGCAATTTTCTGAATTCCCCGCCGACCAAAATCAAACGAATTCTTCAACCATGCTTGCATTGGTGACACGCACATTATAGGATCTACTGGTTATAGGCTTTAAACCCATAAATATCGCCATGCGGCCATATCAAATGCGTGGCCATTATCCTTCCGAAACTTGGAAGTAAAATTGATTCTTTAAATTTTTTTACGATGAGGTACTGGGTCCGGTCAATGACAAATGCACTCAATGGGTTTTGTTCATCCCTTCTTTATGAAACCCCCAAAATTTCGTCAGTTTTTGCGTATATCTAGCCGTTCTCGACATATCCGCTAATTTTTTAATTCCCCGCCAAGCAAAATCAAACGAATTCTACAACCATGCCTGCATTGGTGACACGCACAATAAAGGTCCTACTGGTTATAGGCTTTAAACCTATAAATATCGTCATGCGGCCATATAAAATGCGGGGCCATATTATCCCTCCGAACCTTGGAAGTAAAATTGATTCTTTAAATTTTTTTACGTTTATCTACAGGGTCCGGTCAATGACAGATGCACTCAATGGGTTTTGGTCATCCCCCCTTTATGAAACCCCCAAAATTTCGTCAGTTTTAGCGTAACTCTATGCCTTCTCGAGATATCTGCAATTTCTCGAATTCCCCGCCGACCAAAATCAAACTAATTCTACAATCATGCTTGCATTGGTGACACGCACATTAAAGGACCTACCGGTTATAGGCTTTAAACCCATAAATATCGCCATTCGGCCATATAAAATTCGTGGCCATATTATCGCTCCGAACCTTGGAAGTAAAATTGACTTTTTAAATTTTTTTACGTTTAGCTACAGGGTCCTGTCAATGACAAATGCATTCAATGGGTTTTGGTCGTCCCCCCTTTATGAAACCTCGAAAATTTCGTCAGTTTTAGCGTATCTCTAGCCGTTCTCGAGATATCTGCAATTTTTTGAATTCCCCGCCGACCAAAATCAAACGAATTCTTTAACCATGCTTGCATTGGTGACACGCACATTAAAGGACCTACCTGTTAGAGGCTTTAAACCCATAAATATCGCCATGCGGCCATATGAAATGCGTGGCCATATTATCCCTCCGAACCTTGGAAGTAAAATTGATTCTTTAAATTTTTTTACGTTTAGCTACAGGGTCCGGTCAATGACAGATGCACTCAATGGGTTTTGTTCATCCCTTCTTTATGAAACCCTCAAAATTTCGCCAGTTTTAGCGTATCTCTAATCGTTCTCGAGATATTTGTAAATTTTTTAATTCACCGCCGACCGAAACCATCGAATTCTACAACCATGCTTGCGTAAATGACACGCACATTAAAAAACCTACTGGTTATAGGCTTTAAACCCAAAAATATCGCCATGCGGCCATATGAAATGCGTGGCCATATTATCCCTCCGAACCTTGGAAGTAAAATTGATTCTTTAAATTTTTTTACGTTTAGCTACAGGGTCCGGTCAATGACAGATGCACTCAATGGGTTTTGTTCATCCCTCCTTTATGAAACCCTCAAAATTTCGCCAGTTTTAGCGTATCTCTAATCGTTCTCGAGATATTTGTAAATTTTTTAATTCACCGCCGACCGAAACCATCGAATTCTACAACCATGCTTGCGTAAATGACACGCACATTAAAAAACCTACTGGTTATAGGCTTTAAACCCATAAATATCGCCATGCGGCCATATGAAATGCGTGGCCATTATCCTTCTGAACGTTGGAAGTAAAATTGACTTTTTAAATTTTTTTACGTTTAGCTACAGGTTCCAGTCAATGACAGATGCACTTAATGGGTTTTGGTCGTCCCCCTTTGTAAAACCCCCAAAATTTCGTCAGTTTTTGCGTATCTCTAGCCGTTCTCGAGATATCTGCCATTTTTTGCATTACCCGCCGACCGAAACCATCGAATTCTACAACCATGCCTGCATTGGTGACACGCACATTAAAAAACCTACTGGTTATAGTCTTTCCACCGCTAAATATCGCCATGCGGCCATATCAAATGAGTGGCCATATTATCCTTCCGAACCTTGGTGGTAAAATTGATTCTTTAAATTTTTTTACGTTTAGCTACAGGGTCCGGTCAATGACAAATGCATTCAATGGGTTTTGTTCATCCCTTCTTTATGAAACCCTCAAAATTTCGTCAGTTTTAGCGTATCTCTAATCGTTCTCGAGATATCTGCAATTTTCTGAATTCCCCGCCGACCAAAATCAAACGAATTCTTCAACCATGCTTGCATTGGTGACACGCACATTAAAGGACCTACCTGTTAGAGGCTTTAAACCCATAAATATCGCCAGGCGGCCATATGAAATGCGTCGCCGTATCACCATTCCGAACATTGGAAGCAAAATTGATTCTTAAAATTTTTTTACGTTTAGCTACAGGGTCCGGTCAATGACAAATGCATTCAATGGGTTTTGTTCATCCCTTCTTTATGAAACCCTCAAAATTTCGTCAGTTTTAGCGTATCTCTAATCGTTCTCGAGATATCTGCAATTTTTTGAATTCCCCGCCGACCAAAATCAAACGAATTCTTTAACCATGCTTGCATTGGTGACACGCACATTAAAGGACCTACCTGTTAGAGGCTTTAAACCCATAAATATCGCCATGCGGCCATATGAAATGCGTGGCCATATTATCCTTCCGAACCTTGGAAGTAAAATTGACTTTTTAAATTTTTTTACGCTTAGCTACAGGGTCCTGTCAATGACAAATGCATTCAATGGGTTTTGGTCGTCCCCCCTTTATGAAACCCCCAAAATTTCGTCAGTTTTAGCGTATCTCTAGCCGTTCTCGAGATATCTGCAATGTTTTGAATTCCCCGTCGACCAAAATCAAACGAATTCTTCAACCATGCTTGCATTGGTGACACGCACATTAAAGGACCTACCTGTTAGAGGCTTTAAACCCATAAATATCGCCATTCGGTCATATGAAATGCGTGGCCATATTATCCCTCCGAACGTTGGAAGTAAAATTGACTTTTTAAATTTTTTTACGTTTAGCTACAGGGTCCGGTCAATGACAGATCCACTCAATGGGTTTTTGTCGTCCCCTCTTTATGAAACCCCCAAAATTTCGTCAGTTTTAGCGTATCTCTAGCCGTTCTCGAGATATCTGCAATTTTTTGAATTCCTTGCCGACCAAAATCAAACGAATTCTTTAACCATGCTTGCATTGGTGACACGCACATTAAAGGACCTACCTGTTAGAGGCTTTAAACCCATAAATATCGCCATGCGGCCATATGAAATGCGTGGCCATATTATCCCTCCGAACCTTGGAAGTAAAATTGATTCTTTAAATTTTTTTACGTTTAGCTACAGGGTCCGGTCAATGACAGATCCACTCAATGGGTTTTTGTCGTCCCCTCTTTATGAAACCCCCAAAATTTCGTCAGTTTTAGCGTATCTCTAGCCGTTCTCGAGATATCTGCAATTTTTTGAATTCCCCGCCGACCAAAATCAAACGAATTCTTTAACCATGCTTGCATTGGTGACACGCACATTAAAGGACCTACCTGTTAGAGGCTTTAAACCCATAAATATCGCCATGCGGCCATATGAAATGCGTGGCCATATTATCCCTCCGAACCTTGGAAGTAAAATTGATTCTTTAAATTTTTTTACGTTTAGCTACAGGGTCCGGTCAATGACAGATGCACTCAATGGGTTTTGGTCATCCCCCCTTTATGAAACCCCCAAAATTTCGTCAGTTTTAGCGTAACTCTATGCCTTCTCGAGATATCTGCAATTTCTCGAATTCCCCGCCGACCAAAATCAAACTAATTCTACAATCATGCTTGCATTGGTGACACGCACATTAAAGGACCTACCGGTTATAGGCTTTAAACCCATAAATATCGCCATTCGGCCATATAAAATTCGTGGCCATATTATCGCTCCGAACCTTGGAAGTAAAATTGACTTTTTAAATTTTTTTACGTTTAGCTACAGGGTCCTGTCAATGACAAATGCATTCAATGGGTTTTGGTCGTCGCCCCTTTATGAAACCTCGAAAATTTCGTCAGTTTTAGCGTATCTCTAGCCGTTCTCGAGATATCTGCAATTTTTTGAATTCCCCGCCGACCAAAATCAAACTAATTCTACAATCATGCTTGCATTGGTGACACGCACATTAAAGGACCTACCGGTTATAGGCTTTAAACCCATAAATATCGCCATTCGGCCATATAAAATTCGTGGCCATATTATCGCTCCGAACCTTGGAAGTAAAATTGACTTTTTAAATTTTTTTACGTTTAGCTACAGGGTCCTGTCAATGACAAATGCATTCAATGGGTTTTGGTCGTCCCCCCTTTATGAAACCTCGAAAATTTCGTCAGTTTTAGCGTATCTCTAGCCGTTCTCGAGATATCTGCAATTTTTTGAATTCCCCGCCGACCAAAATCAAACGAATTCTTTAACCATGCTTGCATTGGTGACACGCACATTAAAGGACCTACCTGTTAGAGGCTTTAAACCCATAAATATCGCCATGCGGCCATATGAAATGCGTGGCCATATTATCCCTCCGAACCTTGGAAGTAAAATTGAATCTTTAAATTTTTTTACGTTTAGCTACAGGGTCCGGTCAATGACAGATGCACTCAATGGGTTTTGTTCATCCCTTCTTTATGAAACCCTCAAAATTTCGCCAGTTTTAGCGTATCTCTAATCGTTCTCGAGATATTTGTAAATTTTTTAATTCACCGCCGACCGAAACCATCGAATTCTACAACCATGCTTGCGTAAATGACACGCACATTAAAGGACCTACCTGTTAGAGGCTTTAAACCCATAAATATCGCCAGGCGGCCATATGAAATGCGTCGCCGTATCACCATTCCGAACATTGGAAGCAAAATTGACTTTTTATATTTTTTTACGATGAGCTACTGGGTCCGGTCAATGACAAATGCACTCAATGGGTTTTGTTCATCCCCTTTTTATGAAACCCCCAAAATTTCGCCAGTTTTAGCGTATCTCTAATCGTTCTCGAGATATTTGTAAATTTTTTAATTCACCGCCGACCGAAACCATCGAATTCTACAACCATGCTTGCGTAAATGACACGCACATTAAAAAACCTACTGGTTATAGGCTTTAAACCCATAAATATCGCCATGCGGCCATATGAAATGCGTGGCCATTATCCTTCCGAACGTTGGAAGTAAAATTGACTTTTTAAATTTTTTTACGTTTAGCTACAGGTTCCAGTCAATGACAGATGCACTTAATGGGTTTTGGTCGTCCCCCTTTGTAGAACCCCCAAAATTTCGTCAGTTTTTGCGTATCTCTAGCCGTTCTCGAGATATCTGCCATTTTTTGCATTACCCGCCGACCGAAACCATCGAATTCTACAACCATGCCTGCATTGGTGACACGCACATTAAAAAACCTACTGGTTATAGTCTTTCCACCGCTAAATATCGCCATGCGGCCATATCAAATGCGTGGCCATATTATCCTTCCGAACCTTGGAAGTAAAATTGATTCTTTAAATTTTTTTACGTTTAGCTACAGGGTCCGGTCAATGTCAAATGTACTCAATGGGTTTCGGTCATCGCCTCTTTATGAAACCCTCAAAATTTCGTCAGATTTGCGTATCTCTAGCCGTTCTCGAGATATTTGTGAATTTTTCAATTTACCGCAGACCGAAACGTGAATTTTTTAATTCACCCCAACCGAAATCAAACTAATTCTACAACCATGCTTGCATTGGTGACACGCACATTAAAGGACCTACCTGTTAGAGGCTTTAAACCCATAAATATCGCCATGCGGCCATATGAAATGCGTGGTTATTATCCTTCCGAACGTTGGAAGTAAAATTGACTTTTTAAATTTTTTTACGTTTAGCTACAGGTTCCAGTCAATGACAGATGCACTTAATAGGTTTTGGTCGTCCCCCTTTGTAGAACCCCCAAAATTTCGTCAGTTTTTGCGTATCTCTAGCCGTTCTCGAGATATCTGCCATTTTTTGCATTACCCGCCGACCAAAATCAAACGAATACTTCAACCATGCTTGCATTGGTGACACGCACATTAAAGGATCTACTGGTAATAGGCTTTAAACCCATAAATATCGCCATGCGGCCATATCAATTGCGTGGCCATATTATCCTTCCGAACATAGGAAGTAAAATTGACTTTTTAAATTTTTTTACGTTTAGCTACAGGGTCCTGTCAATGACAAATGCACTTAATAGGTTTTGGTCGTCCCCCTTTGTAGAACCCCCAAAATTTCGTCAGTTTTAGCGTATCTCTAATCGTTCTCGAGATATCTGCAATTTTCTGAATTCCCCGCCGACCATAATCAAACGAATTCTTCAACCATGCTTGCATTGGTGACACGCACATTAAAGGACCTACCTGTTAGAGGCTTTAAACCCATAAATATCGCCAGGCGGCCATATGAAATGCGTCGCCGTATCACCATTCCGAACATTGGAAGCAAAATTGACTTTTTATATTTTTTTACGATGAGCTACTGGGTCCGGTCAATGACAAATGCACTCAATGGGTTTTGTTCATCCCCTTTTTATGAAACCCCCAAAATTTCGTCAGTTTTTGCGTATATCTAGCCGTTCTCGACATATCCGCTAATTTTTTAATTCCCCGCCAAGCAAAATCAAACGAATTCTACAACCATGCCTGCATTGGTGACACGCACAATAAAGGTCCTACTGGTTATAGGCTTTAAACCCATAAATATCGCCATGCGGCCATATCAAATGCGTGGCCATATTATCCTTCCGAACCTTGGAAGTAAAATTGATTCTTTAAATTTTTTTACGTATAGCTACAGGGTCCGGTCAATGACAAATGTACTCAATGGGTTTCGGTCATCGCCTCTTTATGAAACCCTCAAAATTTCGTCAGTTTTAGCGTATCTCTAGCCGTTCTCGAGATATTTGTAAATTTTTTAATTCACCGCCGACCGAAACCATCGAATTCTACAACCATGCCTGCATTGGTGACACGCACATTAAAGGTCCTACTGGTTATAGGCTTTAAACCCATAAATATCGCCTTGCGGCCATATCAAAGTCGTGGCCATATTATCCTTCCGAACCTTGGAAGTAAAATTGACTTTTAAAATTTTTTTTACGATTAGCTACTGGGTCCGGTCAATGACAGATGCACTCAATGGGTTTCGGCCATCGCCTCTTTATGAAACCCTCAAAATTTCGTCAGTTTTTGCGTATATCTAGCCGTACCCGAGATATTTGTAAATTTTTTAATTCACCCCAACCGAAATCAAACTAATTGTACAACCATGCTTGCATTTGTGACACGTACATTAAAGGACCTACTGGTTATAGGCTTTAAACCCATAAATATCGCCATGCGGCCATATCAAATGCGTGGCCATATTATCCTTCCGAACCTTGGAAGTAAAATTGATTCTTTAAATTTTTTTACGTTTAGCTACAGGGTCCGGTCAATGACAAATGTACTCAATCGGTTTCGGCCATCGCCTCTTTATGAAACCCTCAAAATTTCATCAGTTTTAGCGTATCTCTAGCCGTTTTCGAGATATTTGTAAATTTTTTAATTCACCCTAACCGAAATCAAACTAATTCTACAACCATGTTTGCATTAGTGACACGTACATTCAAAAACCTACTGGTTATAGGCTTTCCACCGCTAAATGTCGCCATGCGGCCATATGAAATGCGTGGCTCTATTATCCTTCCGAACCTTGGAAGTGACATTTACTTTGTAAATTTTTCTTACGTTTAGCTACAGGGTCCGGTCAACGACAGATGCACTCAATGAGTTGTGACGTCCTAGGTACCTTCAAGGACGGAGGATGAGGATACTCAAAAGGGAATGTTGGTAGCGGTCGCACGAGCGTAGAGGAGAAAATATAGTGACGAAAGGTAAGTGAAAATTAAATAAAAAGGTTATGTTAAATGAAACTAATTAATTTTTCTTTTCAGATTAGGAGGTTTGCAGAAGGCTTATTGGAAAGGATCGAAGATAACAACAGGTAAGTATGAATTTATACGAAAAGATTACTAATGTTATGTTTATCTTCAGGTCTACGACGGAATCAAGAGGAGAATGAAGAAACAAGGTTACGCGAAGGACGGAGACTCGAAAGGTAAGTATTGAAGAATATAAATAAGGACTACGTCCCGGACGGTCTTTTCGATAGTTTAAGCGAATGTTCGATAATGTTCTGTATTTTGCAAGATTTTATTTTATTATTAAGAGAAGAGAGGAAAAATATGACGAACTATGAAAAGGTAAGTGTTTAATAACTAAAGTTTGAAAATAAATGGTTCAATTATATATTTACTTTGTAGGAGGAAATTACAGAAGAGACATGGACTAACAAGAAGGATAATGAGTATTGGGTAAATATTAGTACGTTAAATGGTTTTTGTTTGACGTATAACGGATTAATTAGTATATTATTTTTAGATTATTAGTATGAGAAGAATATTATTCAATAATTTGCAGGAAAGATAAAGGGAAAAGAGAAAAGAGAAGAAAATTTGTTGCGTGAGAAGAACATCCAACGTTCAGTAAGCAAATGTCGACGTGTTCTCGGACGCTTTTTATTGTGTCTAAAAATGGCAGTTCAATAGAGGATGAAAGATGGAAATAGAAGAAAGAATCAATTGGTAAGGTTAACAATATTTTATTCTCAAAAGGTTTAACAAATTCGATAGGTATCTACAAAGAGGTAAATGAAAATATATAAAGGAATATAACAAAGTAAATACGTAATATCACAGACAATATTCGACGATAGGTTTAGATATAATTATCAAAATAAAAATGTAAATTATAATTATCTTTGGTTTCGTTTCGATATATCGATTTAAAGAAGGTAGTAAGAAATATTAGTTTAACGACGAAAGAAAATATCACGATTGGATTTATAATCCTTTAGAAACTTAACAATGTTTCAAATAAATAATGTGAACGAAAATAATTTATGTTTGTTCCGATTTCAGGAGAAAATTAAGAAAATAAATGAAAGCAGATTTCGGTTAAAGCGAAGTATTACGAGGTAAGGAACGATTTTGTAGGTAAGGAAAATTTAACGTGACTCGAAGGGAACGAGAGAAAATGGAGGAATCCAATAAGGTAAGTAATAATTCTAAGAGTGACTCGAAATTAAATTAACACGCGTGAATTTACAGGTTAGGAAAGTGAAGCTAATCGCGAACTTGATTACTGAGACGGACAAATCCTAGTCACCATTGCTCGATGGCTGGGAATTCGTCACCATACCCGAATGCTAGTCCAGCCAGCACCCGTTAATGGCACCTAACGTGGGGTTCCTATAGGCTATACTTACTGACTGCAAGGTCGAACCGCGCCAGTAGCCGAGGGAGTGAAAGACTGATCGGCAGACGAATCTGAGAGTGCAATGGAGCCGCAAAGCTTGTCTGCGCCACCCTTCTCGAATTCGCCCTCTACTCTCAATCTGTATATTGAATAGTCGCGACGCGCATCTCTTAGGTATTATGAATTAGAATACTACCCACGGGAGTCGGGCGCCACATAGCGGCAAGGAGCGGCACTATCGGTTAGTACACGTGGATATTAGAGGATTGCGCAATATGTCGTAAGCTTACGTGGACTTTTATGGATTGCGCAATATGTCGCAATTATACGTTTTTGACGTTAATAACTATTTATTCTATTATTATTTCATTATTGATGTATGTAATTTATATAATTAAGTAATATGTTATGTATATTTTCTTTTAGAAACTTTAATTATGGAAAGGAATGCGATTTATTCGAACGGAACGGTGAGTATGAATTCGTTATTACGTGTTACTTATTTAAGTGTATATTTAGTAATTTTATTTTTGTTTCAGGACTTCTGGATGGGATTTTGTACGACTGCTCGTTAATTAACCGATTTTTGGCTTTAAACAATAACATAACTAAATGTTTCTAACGAAGATCTCGTTATTAAGTATAATTAATTGAAAATAACTGAATAAACAATACGATATCTCTTATTTATGACGAGTGATCGTTATATACTAAGGTTATAATAATATGTAATGTAATATTTCTTGAATAAATCAAACTTATTTTCTAATTTCTTAAGATTACGTGTCTATCATTTGCCGATATATATATGTATATACATAAGTGTGTGTTGCCTTTCGTGCTTATTATTAGTATACGTACATGAATATAATATTTTCTTTTATTTATCTAACTTATAATTATCGTAATGTATCTTTTATTCTGAGGACTATCACAAGGTAAGTATTTTTATATATTTTATTATTTTATATATTCTTTTTGGGTTTTCTAGTTTTCTTTTGATTATTTATGTATTATTATATATATTTTCTTAACCTAAGATAAAGTAAAGCGACCTTTGCTTATTATTGCGTATCTAACTAAAATAGGTCCTTCTTAACATAAAGTTATATTAATTAACAAATAATAAAACAAATATGTACTGCCTTTTGATACAATAAACATAACTTAAAGTAAATCTGCGTCTTCTTTCATACCGACGTAGCGAAAATATGATAGTATCGATTCAGAATATATCGAATACGCTTTATATTTACCGACGGTCGATAAAACAGAACAATAATTTCTATTTATACTTTTAATCTTTATAATTTTGGATTTTACCGAACTACTAATATGTTAGATCGATAAGAGCCCTAATATATTTTACTTTTAATTTTAAGAAATCACGAATTAATTAATTACTTTAGGAATACAGGGTGTTGGAGGTTATCTCGTATTTATACGGAATAGGTAAGTATATTTTCCTTTCTTTGATTATAGTGTTATTCTAATTTTATTTTCCTTTTTATTACAGGTTTCTGAACGAGCAGAGATAAGGTAAGTAACCAATTTCCCTATTTTCGTAAAGTAGTTGCTTAATCGTTATATGCAATTTAGCATGTAAGAATTTGATTTAGATAATATTCAGATAGATTTACTATCTTTCATTTACCTACAAGTCGTCCAAGCGATAACACCACTGGTGTTTTACGTTAAACTCGCCGTTGCCGCGAAGGCGTAGACAAAGAATTGATACTAATAATACTAATGCTTCTAAGTTATATCAAAGAGAGAATTTAAAAAGAAAAACATTACTTTAGCAAAAAGACACCGATATACTATGAAAAAAATGTACGCAGGACATCACAACCGAAACCCATTGAGTACATTTGACATTGACCGCACCCTGTAGCTAAACGTAAAAAAATTTAAAGAATCAATTTTACTTCCAAGGTTCGGAAGGATAATATGGCCACGCATTTGATATGGCCGCATGGCGATATTTAGCGGTGGAAAGACTATAACCAGTAGGTTTTTTAATGTGCGTGTCATTTATGCAAGCATGGTTGTAGAATTCGATGGTTTCGGTCGGCGGTGAATTAAAAAATTTACAAATATCTCGAGAACGGTTAGAGATACGCTAAAACTGACGTAATTTTGAGGGTTTCACAAAGAAGGGATGACCGAAACCAATTGAGTACATTTGTCATTGACCGGACCCTGCAGCTAAACGTAAAAAAATTTAAAGAATCAATTTTACTTCCAAGGTTCGGAAGGATAATATGGCCACGCATTTGATATGGCCGCATGGCGATATTTATGGGTTTAAAGCCTATAACCAGTAGGTCCTTTAATGTGCGGTTCACCAATGCAGGCATGGTTGTAGAATTCGATGGTTTCGGTCGGCGCGGAATTAAAAAATTGCAGATATCTCGGGTACGGCTAGATATACGCAAAAACTGACGAAATTTTGGGGGTTGATAAAGGGGGGACGACCAAAACTCATTGAGTGCATCTGTCGTTGACCGGACCCTGTAGCTAAACGTAAAAAAATTTAAAGAATCAATTTTACTTCCAAGGTTCGGAAGGATAATATGGCCACTCATTTGATATGGCCGCATGGCGATATTTATGGGTATAAAGCCTATAACCAGTAGGTCCTTTAATGTGCGGTTCACCAATGCAGGCGTGGTTGTTGAATTCGATGGTTTCGGTCGGCGGTGAATTAAAAAATTTTCAAATATCTCGAGAACGGCTAGAGATACGCTAAAACTGACGAAATTTTGAGGGTTTCATAAAGAGGCGATGACCGAAACCCATTGAGTACATTTGACATTGACCGGACCCTGTAGCTAAACGTAAAAAAATTTAAAGAATCAATTTTACTGCAAGGTTCGGAAGGATAATATGGCCACTCATTTGATATGGCCGCATGGCGATATTTAGCGGTGGAAAGACTATAACCAGTAGGTCCTTTAATGTGCGTGTCACCAATGCAGGCATGGTTGTAGAATTCGATGGTTTCGGTCGGCGGTGAATTAAAAAATTTACAAATATCTCGAGAACGGCTAGAGATACGCTAAAACTGACAAAATTTTGAGGGTTTCATAAAGAGGCGATGACCGAAACCCATTGAGTTCATTTGACATTGACCGGACGCTGTGGCTAAACGTGAAAAAATTTAAAGAATCAATTTTACTGCCAAGGTTCGGAAGGATAATATGGCCACTCATTTGATATGGCCGCATGGCGATATTTAGCCGTGGAAAGCCTATAACCAGTAGGACCTTTAATGTGCGTGTCACCAATGCAGGCATGGTTGTAGAATTCGATGGTTTCGGTCGGCGGTGAATTAAAAAATTTACAAATATCTCGAGAACGGCTAGAGATACGCTAAAACTGACGAAATTTTGAGGGTTTCATAAAGAGGCGATGACCGAAACCCATTGATTACATTTGACGTTGACCGGACCCTGTAGCTAAACGTAAAAAAATTTGAAGAATCAATTTTACTGCCAAGGTTCGGAAGGATAATATGGCCACTCATTTGATATGGTCGCATGGCGATATTTAGCGGTGGAAAGACTAAGACCAGTAGGTTTTTTAATGTGCGTGTCATTTATGCAAGCATGGTTGTAGAATTCGATGGTTTCGGTCGGCGGTGAATTAAAAAATATACAATTATCTCGAGAACGGTTAGAGATACGCTAAAACTGACGTAATTTTGAGGGTTTCACAAAGAAGGGATGAACAAAACCCATTGAATGCATTTGTCATTGACAGGACCCTGTAGCTAAACGTAAAAAAATTTAAAGAATCAATTTTACTTCCAAGGTTCGGAAGGATAATATGGCCACGCATTTGATGTGGCCGCATGGCGATATTTATGGGTATAAAGCCTATAACCAGTAGATACTTTAATGTGCGTGTCACAAATGCAAGCATGGTTGTAGAATTAGTTTGATTTCGGTTGGGGTGAATTAAAAAATTTACAAATATCTCGGGTACGGCTAGATATACGCAAAAACTGACGAAATTTTGGGGGTTGATAAAGGGGGGACGACCAAAACTCATTGAGTGCATCTGTCGTTGACCGGACCCTGTAGCTAAACGTAAAAAAATTTAAAGAATCAATTTTACTGCCAAGGTTCGGAAGGATAATATGGCCACTCATTTGATATGGCCGCATGGCGATATTTAGCGGTGGAAAGACTATAACCAGTAGGTCCTTTAATGTGCGGTTCACCAATGCAGGCGTGGTTGTTGAATTCGATGGTTTCGGTCGGCGGTGAATTAAAAAATTTACAAATATCTCGAGAACGGCTAGAGATACGCTAAAACTGACAAAATTTTGAGGGTTTCATAAAGAAGCGATGACCGAAACCCATTGAGTACATTTGACATTGACCGGACCCTGTGGCTAAACGTGAAAAAATTTAAAGAATCAATTTTACTGCCAAGGTTCGGAAGGATAATATGGCCACTCATTTGATATGGCCGCATGGCGATATTTAGCCGTGGAAAGCCTATAACCAGTAGGACCTTTAATGTGCGTGTCACCAATGCAGGCATGGTTGTAGAATTCGATGGTTTCGGTCGGCGGTGAATTAAAAAATTTACAAATATCTCGAGAACGGCTAGAGATACGCTAAAACTGACGAAATTTTGAGGGTTTCATAAAGAGGCGATGACCGAAACCCATTGATTACATTTGACATTGACCGGACCCTGTAGCTAAACGTAAAAAAATTTGAAGAATCAATTTTACTGCCAAGGTTCGGAAGGATAATATGGCCACTCATTTGATATGGCCGCATGGCGATATTTAGCGGTGGAAAGACTATAACCAGAAGGTTTTTTAATGTGCGTGTCATTTATGCAAGCATGGTTGTAGAATTCGATGGTTTCGGTCGGCGGTGAATTAAAAAATATACAAATATCTCGAGAACGGTTAGAGATACGCTAAAACTGACGTAATTTTGAGGGTTTCATAAAGAAGGGATGAACAAAACCCATTGAATGCATTTGTCATTGACAGGACCCTGTAGTTAAACGTAAAAAAATTTAAAAAGTCAACTTTACTTCCAAGGTTCGGAAGGATAATATGGCCACGCATTTGATATGGCCGCATGGCGATATTTAGCGGTGGAAAGCCTATAACCAGTAGGACCTTTAATGTGCGTGTCACCAATGCAGGCATGGTTGTAGAATTCGATGGTTTCGGTTGGGGTGAATTAAAAAATTTACAAATATCTCGAGAATGGCTAGAGATACGCTAAAACTGACGAAATTTTGAGGGTTTCATAAAGAGGCGATGGCCGAAACCCATTGAGTGCATCTGTCATTGACCGGACCCAGTAGCTAATCGTAAAAAAAATTTAAAAAGTCAATTTTACTTCCAAGGTTCGGAAGGATAATATGGCCACGCATTTGATATGGCCGCCAGGCGATATTTATAGGTTTAAAGCCTATAACCAGTAGGACCTTTAATGTGCGTGTCACCAATGCAGGCATGGTTGTAGAATTCGATGGTTTCGGTCGGCGGTGAATTAAAAAATTTACAAATATCTCGAGAACGGCTAGACATACGCTAAAACTGACGTAATTTTTATGGTTTCATAAAGAGGCGATGACCGAAACCCATTGAGTACATTTGACATTGACCGGACCCTGTAGCTAAACGTAAAAAAATTTAAAGAATGAATTTTACTGCCAAGGTTCGGAAGGATAATAGAGCCACGCATTTCATATGGCCGCATGGCGACATTTAGCGGTGGAAAGCCTATAACCAGTAGGTTTTTGAATGTACGTGTCACTAATGCAAGCATGGTTGTAGAATTAGTTTGATTTCGGTTAGGGTGAATTAAAAAATTTACAAATATCTCGAGAACGGCTAGACATACGCTAAAACTGACGTAATTTTGATGGTTTCATAAAGAGGCGATGACCGAAACCCATTGAGTACATTTGACATTGACCGGACCCTGTAGCTAAACGTAAAAAAATTTAAAGAATCAATTTTACTGCCAAGGTTCGGAAGGATAATATGGCCACTCATTTGATATGGCCGCATGGCGATATTTAGCGGTGGAAAGACTATAACCAGTAGGTTTTTTAATGTGCGTGTCATTTATGCAAGCATGGTTGTAGAATTCGATGGTTTCGGTCGGCGGTGAATTAAAAAATATACAAATATCTCGAGAACGGTTAGAGATACGCTAAAACTGACGTAATTTTGAGGGTTTCACAAAGAAGGGATGACCGAAACCAATTGAGTACATTTGTCATTGACTGGACCCTGTAGCTAAACGTAAAAAAATTTAAAGAATCAATTTTACTTCCAAGGTTCGGAAGGATAATATGGCCACGCATTTGATATGGCCGCATGGCGATATTTATGGGTTTAAAGCCTATAACCAGTAGGTCCTTTAATGTGCGGTTCACCAATGCAGGCATGGTTGTAGAATTCGATGGTTTCGGTCGGCGCGGAATTAAAAAATTGCAGATATCTCGAGAACGGCTAGAGATACGCTAAAACTGACGAAATTTTGTGGGTTTCATAAAGGGGGGACGACGAAAACCCATTAAGTTCATCTGTCATTGACCGGAACCTGTAGCTAAACGTAAAAAAATTTAAAAAGTCAATTTTACTTCCATGGTTCGGAAGGATAATATGGCCACGCATTTGATATGGCCGCATGGCGATATTTAGCGGTGGAAAGCCTATAACCAGTAGGACCTTTAATGTGCGTGTCACCAATGCAGGCATGGTTGTAGAATTCGATGGTTTCGGTCGGCGGTGAATTAAAAAATTTACAAATATCTCGAGAACGGCTAGAGATACGCTAAAACTGACGAAATTTTGAGGGTTTCATAAAGAGGCGATGACCGAAACCCATTGATTACATTTGACATTGACCGGACCCTGTAGCTAAACGTAAAAAAATTTGAAGAATCAATTTTACTGCCAAGGTTCGGAAGGATAATATGGCCACTCATTTGATATGGTCGCATGGCGATATTTAGCGGTGGAAAGACTAAGACCAGTAGGTTTTTTAATGTGCGTGTCATTTATGCAAGCATGGTTGTAGAATTCGATGGTTTCGGTCGGCGGTGAATTAAAAAATATACAATTATCTCGAGAACGGTTAGAGATACGCTAAAACTGACGTAATTTTGAGGGTTTCACAAAGAAGGGATGAACAAAACCCATTGAATGCATTTGTCATTGACAGGACCCTGTAGCTAAACGTAAAAAAATTTAAAGAATCAATTTTACTTCCAAGGTTCGGAAGGATAATATGGCCACGCATTTGATGTGGCCGCATGGCGATATTTATGGGTATAAAGCCTATAACCAGTAGATACTTTAATGTGCGTGTCACAAATGCAAGCATGGTTGTAGAATTAGTTTGATTTCGGTTGGGGTGAATTAAAAAATTTACAAATATCTCGGGTACGGCTAGATATACGCAAAAACTGGCGAAATTTTGGGGGTTGATAAAGGGGGGACGACCAAAACTCATTGAGTGCATCTGTCGTTGACCGGACCCTGTAGCTAAACGTAAAAAAATTTAAAGAATCAATTTTACTTCCAAGGTTCGGAAGGATAATATGGCCACTCATTTGATATGGCCGCATGGCGATATTTATGGGTATAAAGCCTATAACCAGTAGGTCCTTTAATGTGCGGTTCACCAATGCAGGCGTTGTTGTTGAATTCGATGGTTTCGGTCGGCGGTGAATTAAAAAATTTACAAATATCTCGAGAACGGCTAGAGATACGCTAAAACTGACGAAACTTTGAGGGTTTCATAAAGAGGCGATGACCGAAACCCATTGAGTACATTTGACATTGACCGGACCCTGTAGCTAAACGTAAAAAAATTTAAAGAATCAATTTTACTGCCAAGGTTCGGAAGGATAATATGGCCACTCATTTGATATGGCCGCATGGCGATATTTAGCGGTGGAAAGACTATAACCAGTAGGTCCTTTAATGTGCGTGTCACCAATGCAGGCATGGTTGTAGAATTCGATGGTTTCGGTCGGCGGTGAATTAAAAAATTTACAAATATCTCGAGAACGGCTAGAGATACGCTAAAACTGACGAAATTTTGAGGGTTTCATAAAGAGGCGATGACCGAAACCCATTGAGTACATTTGACATTGACCGGACCCTGTGGCTAAACGTGAAAAAATTTAAAGAATCAATTTTACTGCCAAGGTTCGGAAGGATAATATGGCCACTCATTTGATATGGCCGCATGGCGATATTTAGCCGTGGAAAGCCTATAACCAGTAGGACCTTTAATGTGCGTGTCACCAATGCAGGCATGGTTGTAGAATTCGATGGTTTCGGTCGGCGGTGAATTAAAAAATTTACAAATATCTCGAGAACGGCTAGAGATACGCTAAAACTGACGAAATTTTGAGGGTTTCATAAAGAGGCGATGACCGAAACCCATTGATTACATTTGACATTGACCGGACCCTGTAGCTAAACGTAAAAAAATTTGAAGAATCAATTTTACTGCCAAGGTTCGGAAGGATAATATGGCCACTCATTTGATATGGCCGCATGGCGATATTTAGCGGTGGAAAGACTATAACCAGTAGGTTTTTTAATGTGCGTGTCATTTATGCAAGCATGGTTGTAGAATTCGATGGTTTCGGTCGGCGGTGAATTAAAAAATATACAAATATCTCGAGAACGGTTAGAGATACGCTAAAACTGACGTAATTTTGAGGGTTTCACAAAGAAGGGATGAACAAAACCCATTGAATGCATTTGTCATTGACAGGACCCTGTAGTTAAACGTAAAAAAATTTAAAAAGTCAACTTTACTTCCTAGGTTCGGAAGGATAATATGGCCACGCATTTGATATGGCCGCATGGCGATATTTATGGGTATAAAGCCTATAACCAGTAGGTCCTTTAATGTGCGGTTCACCAATGCAGGCGTGGTTGTTGAATTCGATGGTTTCGGTCGGCGGTGAATTAAAAAATTTACAAATATCTCGAGAACGGCTAGAGATACGCTAAAACTGACGAAATTTTGAGGGTTTCATAAAGAGGCGATGACCGAAACCCATTGATTACATTTGACATTGACCGGACCCTGTAGCTAAACGTAAAAAAATTTGAAGAATCAATTTTACTGCCAAGGTTCGGAAGGATAATATGGCCACTCATTTGATATGGCCGCATGGCGATATTTAGCGGTGGAAAGACTATAACCAGTAGGTTTTTTAATGTGCGTGTCATTTATGCAAGCATGGTTGTAGAATTCGATGGTTTCGGTCGGCGGTGAATTAAAAAATATACAAATATCTCGAGAACGGTTAGAGATACGCTAAAACTGACGTAATTTTGAGGGTTTCACAAAGAAGGGATGAACAAAACCCATTGAATGCATTTGTCATTGACAGGACCCTGTAGTTAAACGTAAAAAAATTTAAAAAGTCAACTTTACTTCCTAGGTTCGGAAGGATAATATGGCCACGCATTTGATATGGCCGCATGGCGATATTTATGGGTATAAAGCCTACAACCAGTAGGTCCTTTAATGTGCGGTTCACCAATGCAGGCGTGGTTGTTGAATTCGATGGTTTCGGTCGGCGGTGAATTAAAAAATTTACAAATATCTCGAGACCGGCTAGAGATACGCTAAAACTGACGAAATTTTGAGGGTTTCATAAAGAGGCGATGACCGAAACCCATTGAGTACATTTGACATTGACCGGACCCTGTAGCTAAACGTAAAAAAATTTAAAGAATCAATTTTACTGCCAAGGTTCGGAAGGATAATATGGCCACTCATTTGATATGGCCGCATGGCGATATTTAGCGGTGGAAAGACTATAACCAGTAGGTTTTTTAATGTGCGTGTCACCAATGCAGGCATGGTTGTAGAATTCGATGGTTTCGGTCGGCGGTGAATTAAAAAATTTACAAATATCTCGAGAACGGCTAGAGATACGCTAAAACTGACGAAATTTTGAGGGTTTCATAAAGAGGCGATGACCGAAACCCATTGAGTACATTTGACATTGACCGGACCCTGTAGCTAAACGTAAAAAAATTTAAAGAATCAATTTTACTTCCAAGGTTCGGAAGGATAATATGGCCACGCATTTGATATGGCCGCATGGCGATATTTAGCGGTGGAAAGCCTATAACCAGTAGGACCTTTAATGTGCGTGTCACCAATGCAGGCATGGTTGTAGAATTCGATGGTTTCGGTCGGCGGTGAATTAAAAAATTTACAAATATCTCGAGAACGGCTAGAGATACGCTAAAACTGACGAAATTTTGAGGGTTTCATAAAGAGGCGATGACCGAAACCCATTGAGTACATTTGACATTGACCGGACCCTGTAGCTAAACGTAAAAAAATTTAAAGAATCAATTTTACTTCCAAGGTTCGGAAGGATAATATGGCCACGCATTTGATATGGCCGCATGGCGATATTTATGGGTATAAAGCCTATAACCAGTAGGTCCTTTAATGTGCGGTTCACCAATGCAGGCGTGGTTGTTGAATTCGATGGTTTCGGTCGGCGGTGAATTAAAAAATTTACAAATATCTCGAGAACGGCTAGAGATACGCTAAAACTGACGAAATTTTGAGGGTTTCATAAAGAGGCGATGACCGAAACCCATTGAGTACATTTGACATTGACCGGACCTTGTAGCTAAACGTAAAAAAATTTAAAGAATCAATTTTACTGCCAAGGTTCGGAAGGATAATATGGCCACTCATTTGATATGGCCGCATGGCGATATTTAGCGGTGGAAAGACTATAACCAGTAGGTTTTTTAATGTGCGTGTCACCAATGCAGGCATGGTTGTAGAATTCGATGGTTTTGGTCGGCGGTGAATTAAAAAATTTACAAATTTCTCGAGAACGGCTAGAGATACGCTAAAACTGACGAAATTTTGAGGGTTTCACAAAGAGGCGATGACCGAAACCCATTGATTACATTTGACATTGACCGGACCCTGTAGCTAAACGTAAAAAAATTTGAAGAATCAATTTTACTGCCAAGGTTCGGAAGGATAATATGGCCACTCATTTGATATGGCCGCATGGCGATATTTAGCGATGGAAAGACTATAACCAGTAGGTTTTTTAATGTGCGTGTCATTTATGCAAGCATGGTTGTAGAATTCGATGGTTTCGGTCGGCGCGGAATTAAAAAATTGCAGATATCTCGAGAACGGCTAGAGATACGCTAAAACTGACGAAATTTTGAGGGTTTCATAAAGAGGCGATGGCCGAAACCCATTGAGTACATTTGTCATTGACCGGACCCTGTAGCTAAACGTAAAAAAATTTAAAGAATCAATTTTACTTCCAAGGTTCGGAAGGATAATAGAGCCACGCATTTCATATGGCCGCATGGCGACATTTAGCGGTGGAAAGCCTACAACCAGTAGGTTTTTGAATGTACGTGTCACTAATGCAAGCATGGTTGTAGAATTAGTTTGATTTCGGTTAGGGTGAATTAAAAAATTTACAAAAATCTCGAGAACGGCTAGAGATACGCTAAAACTGACGAAATTTTGAGGGTTTCATAAAGAGGCGATGGCCGAAACCCATTGAGTACATTTGTCATTGACCGGACCCTGTAGCTAAACGTAAAAAAATTTAAAGAATCAATTTTACTTCCAAGGTTCGGAAGGATAATATGGCCACGCATTTGATATGGCCGCATGGCGATATTTATGGGTTTAAAGCCTATAACCAGTAGGTCCTTTAATGTACGTGTCACAAATGCAAGCATGGTTGTAGAATTAGTTTGATTTCGGTTGGGGTGAATTAAAAAATTTACAAATATCTCGGGTACGGCTAGATATACGCAAAAACTGACGAAATTTTGGGGGTTGATAAAGGGGGGACGACCAAAACTCATTGAGTGCATCTGTCGTTGACCGGACCCTGTAGCTAAACGTAAAAAAAATTTACAAAGTCAATTTTACTTCCAAGGTTCGGAAGGATAATAGAGCCACGCATTTCATATGGCCGCATGGCGACATTTAGCGGTGGAAAGCCTATAACCAGTAGGTTTTTGAATGTACGTGTCACTAATGCAAGCATGGTTGTAGAATTAGTTTGATTTCGGTTAGGGTGAATTAAAAAATTGCAGATATCTCGAGAACGGCTAGAGATACGCTAAAACTGACGAAATTTTGAGGGTTTCATAAAGAGGCGATGACCGAAACCCATTGAGTACATTTGACATTGACCGGACCTTGTAGCTAAACGTAAAAAAATTTAAAGAATCAATTTTACTGCCAAGGTTCGGAAGGATAATATGGCCACTCATTTGATATGGCCGCATGGCGATATTTAGCGGTGGAAAGACTATAACCAGTAGGTTTTTTAATGTGCGTGTCACCAATGCAGGCATGGTTGTAGAATTCGATGGTTTCGGTTGGGGTGAATTAAAAAATTTACAAATATCTCGGGTACGGCTAGATATACGCAAAAACTGACGAAATTTTGAGGGTTTCATAAAGAGGCGATGACCGAAACCCATTGATTACATTTGACATTGACCGGACCCTGTAGCTAAACGTAAAAAAATTTGAAGAATCAATTTTACTGCCAAGGTTCGGAAGGATAATATGGCCACTCATTTGATATGGCCGCATGGCGATATTTAGCGGTGGAAAGACTATAACCAGTAGGTTTTTTAATGTGCGTGTCATTTATGCAAGCATGGTTGTAGAATTCGATGGTTTCGGTCGGCGCGGAATTAAAAAATTGCAGATATCTCGAGAACGGCTAGAGATACGCTAAAACTGACGAAATTTTGTGGGTTTCATAAAGGGGGACGACGAAAACCCATTAAGTTCATCTGTCGTTGACCGGACCCTGTAGCTAAACGTAAGAAAAATTTACAAAGTCAATTTTACTTCCAAGGTTCGGAAGGATAATAGAGCCACGCATTTCATATGGCCGCATGGCGACATTTAGCGGTGGAAAGCCTACAACCAGTAGGTTTTTGAATGTACGTGTCACTAATGCAAGCATGGTTGTAGAATTAGTTTGATTTCGGTTAGGGTGAATTAAAAAATTTACAAAAATCTCGAGAACGGCTAGAGATAAGCTAAAACTGACGAAATATTGAGGGTTTCATAAAGAGGCGATGGCCGAAACCCATTGAGTACATTTGTCATTGACCGGACCCTGTAGCTAAACGTAAAAAAATTTAAAGAATCAATTTTACTTCCAAGGTTCGGAAGGATAATATGGCCACGCATTTGATATGGCCGCATGGCGAAATTTAGCGGTGGAAAGCCTATAACCAGTAGGACCTTTAATGTGCGTGTCACCAATGCAGGCATGGTTGTAGAATTCGATGGTTTCGGTCGGCGGTGAATTAAAAAATTTACAAATATCTCGAGAACGGCTAGAGATACGCTAAAACTGACGAAATTTTGAGGGTTTCATAAAGAGGCGATGACCGAAACCCATTGATTACATTTGACATTGACCGGACCCTGTAGCTAAATGTAAAAAAATTTGAAGAATCAATTTTACTGCCAAGGTTCGGAAGGATAATATGGCCACTCATTTGATATGGCCGCATGGCGATATTTAGCGGTGGAAAGACTATAACCAGTAGGTTTTTTAATGTGCGTGTCATTTATGCAAGCATGGTTGTAGAATTCGATGGTTTCGGTCGGCGCGGAATTAAAAAATTGCAGATATCTCGAGAACGGCTAGAGATACGCTAAAACTGACGAAATTTTGTGGGTTTCATAAAGGGGGACGACGAAAACCCATTAAGTTCATCTGTCGTTGACCGGACCCTGTAGCTAAACGTAAGAAAAATTTACAAAGTCAATTTTACTTCCAAGGTTCGGAAGGATAATAGAGCCACGCATTTCATATGGCCGCATGGCGACATTTAGCGGTTGAAAGCCTACAACCAGTAGGTTTTTGAATGTACGTGTCACTAATGCAAGCATGGTTGTAGAATTTGTTTGATTTCGGTTAGGGTGAATTAAAAAATTTACAAAAATCTCGAGAACGGCTAGAGATACGCTAAAACTGACGAAATTTTAAGGGTTTCATAAAGAGGCGATGGCCGAAACCCATTGAGTGCATCTGTCATTGACCGGACCCAGTAGCTAATCGTAAAAAAAATTTAAAAAGTCAATTTTACTTCCAAGGTTCGGAAGGATAATATGGCCACGCATTTGATATGGCCGCATGGCGATATTTATGGGTTTTTAAGCCTATAAACAGTAGGTCTTTTAATGTACGTGTCACAAATGCAAGCATGGTTGTAGAATTAGTTTGATTTCGGTTGGGGTGAATTAAAAAATTTACAAATATCTCGGGTACGGCTAGATATACGCAAAAACTGACGAAATTTTGAGGGTTTCATAAAGAGGCGATGGCCGAAACCCATTAAGTACATTTGTCATTGACCGGACCCTGTAGCTAAACGTAAAAAAATTTAAAGAATCAATTTTACTTCCAAAGTTCGGAAGGATAATATGGCCACGCATTTGATATGGCCGCATGGCGATATTTAGCGGTGGAAAGACTATAACCAGTAGGTTTTTTAATGTGCGTGTCACCAATGCAGGCATGGTTGTAGAATTCGATGGTTTCGGTCGGCGGTGAATTAAAAAATTTACAAATATCTCGAGAACGGCTAGAGATACGCTAAAACTGACGAAATTTTGAGGGTTTCACAAAGAGGCGATGACCGAAACCCATTGATTACATTTGACATTGACCGGACCCTGTAGCTAAACGTAAAAAAATTTGAAGAATCAATTTTACTGCCAAGGTTCGGAAGGATAATATGGCCACTCATTTGATATGGCCGCATGGCGATATTTAGCGGTGGAAAGACTATAACCAGTAGGTCCTTTAATGTGCGGTTCACCAATGCAGGCATGGTTGTAGAATTCGATGGTTTCGGTCGGCGCGGAATTAAAAAATTGCAGATATCTCGAGAACGGCTAGAGATACGCTAAAACTGACGAAATTTTGTGGGTTTCATAAAGGGGGGACGACGAAAACCCATTAAGTTCATCTGTCGTTGACCGGACCCTGTAGCTAAACGTAAGAAAAATTTACAAAGTCAATTTTACTTCCAAGGTTCGGAAGGATAATAGAGCCACGCATTTCATATGGCCGCATGGCGACATTTAGCGGTGGAAAGCCTACAACCAGTAGGTTTTTGAATGTACGTGTCACTAATGCAAGCATGGTTGTAGAATTAGTTTGATTTCGGTTAGGGTGAATTAAAAAATTTACAAAAATCTCGAGAACGGCTAGAGATAAGCTAAAACTGACGAAATATTGAGGGTTTCATAAAGAGGCGATGGCCGAAACCCATTGGGTACATTTGTCATTGACCGGACCCTGTAGCTAAACGTAAAAAAATTTAAAGAATCAATTTTACTTCCAAGGTTCGGAAGGATAATATGGCCACGCATTTGATATGGCCGCATGGCGAAATTTAGCGGTGGAAAGCCTATAACCAGTAGGACCTTTAATGTGCGTGTCACCAATGCAGGCATGGTTGTAGAATTCGATGGTTTCGGTCGGCGGTGAATTAAAAAATTTACAAATATCTCGAGAACGGCTAGAGATACGCTAAAACTGACGAAATTTTGAGGGTTTCATAAAGAGGCGATGACCGAAACCCATTGATTACATTTGACATTGACCGGACCCTGTAGCTAAACGTAAAAAAATTTGAAGAATCAATTTTACTGCCAAGGTTCGGAAGGATAATATGGCCACTCATTTGATATGGCCGCATGGCGATATTTAGCGGTGGAAAGACTATAACCAGTAGGTTTTTTAATGTGCGTGTCATTTATGCAAGCATGGTTGTAGAATTCGATGGTTTCGGTCGGCGCGGAATTAAAAAATTGCAGATATCTCGAGAACGGCTAGAGATACGCTAAAACTGACGAAATTTTGTGGGTTTCATAAAGGGGGACGACGAAAACCCATTAAGTTCATCTGTCGTTGACCGGACCCTGTAGCTAAACGTAAGAAAAATTTACAAAGTCAATTTTACTTCCAAGGTTCGGAAGGATAATAGAGCCACGCATTTCATATGGCCGCATGGCGACATTTAGCGGTGGAAAGCCTACAACCAGTAGGTTTTTGAATGTACGTGTCACTAATGCAAGCATGGTTGTAGAATTAGTTTGATTTCGGTTAGGGTGAATTAAAAAATTTACAAAAATCTCGAGAACGGCTAGAGATACGCTAAAACTGACGAAATTTTAAGGGTTTCATAAAGAGGCGATGGCCGAAACCCATTGAGTGCATCTGTCATTGACCGGACCCAGTAGCTAATCGTAAAAAAAATTTAAAAAGTCAATTTTACTTCCAAGGTTCGGAAGGATAATATGGCCACTCATTTGATATGGCCGCATGGCGATATTTAGCGGTGGAAAGACTATAACCAGTAGGTTTTTTAATGTGCGTGTCACCAATGCAGGCATGGTTGTAGAATTCGATGGTTTCGGTCGGCGGTGAATTAAAAAATTTACAAATATCTCGAGAACGGCTAGAGATACGCTAAAACTGACGAAATTTTGAGGGTTTCATAAAGAGGCGATGACCGAAACCCATTGATTACATTTGACATTGACCGGACCCTGTAGCTAAACGTAAAAAAATTTGAAGAATCAATTTTACTGCCAAGGTTCGGAAGGATAATATGGCCACTCATTTGATATGGCCGCATGGCGATATTTAGCGGTGGAAAGACTATAACCAGTAGGTTTTTTAATGTGCGTGTCATTTATTCAAGCATGGTTGTAGAATTCGATGGTTTCGGTCGGCGCGGAATTAAAAAATTGCAGATATCTCGAGAACGGCTAGAGATACGCTAAAACTGACGAAATTTTGTGGGTTTCATAAAGGGGGACGACGAAAACCCATTAAGTTCATCTGTCGTTGACCGGACCCTGTAGCTAAACGTAAGAAAAATTTACAAAGTCAATTTTACTTCCAAGGTTCGGAAGGATAATAGAGCCACGCATTTCATATGGCCGCATGGCGACATTTAGCGGTGGAAAGCCTACAACCAGTAGGTTTTTGAATGTACGTGTCACTAATGCAAGCATGGTTGTAGAATTAGTTTGATTTCGGTTAGGGTGAATTAAAAAATTTACAAAAATCTCGAGAACGGCTAGAGATACGCTAAAACTGACGAAATTTTAAGGGTTTCATAAAGAGGCGATGGCCGAAACCCATTGAGTGCATCTGTCATTGACCGGACCCAGTAGCTAATCGTAAAAAAAATTTAAAAAGTCAATTTTACTTCCAAGGTTCGGAAGGATAATATGGCCACGCATTTGATATGGCCGCATGGCGATATTTATGGGTTTTTAAGCCTATAAACAGTAGGTCTTTTAATGTACGTGTCACAAATGCAAGCATGGTTGTAGAATTAGTTTGATTTCGGTTGGGGTGAATTAAAAAATTTACAAATATCTCGGGTACGGCTAGATATACGCAAAAACTGACGAAATTTTGAGGGTTTCATAAAGAGGCGATGGCCGAAACCCATTGAGTACATTTGTCATTGACCGGACCCTGTAGCTAAACGTAAAAAAATTTAAAGAATCAATTTTACTTCCAAGGTTCGGAAGGATAATATGGCCACGCATTTGATATGGCCGCATGGCGATATTTATGGGTTTTTAAGCCTATAAACAGTAGGTCTTTTAATGTACGTGTCACAAATGCAAGCATGGTTGTAGAATTAGTTTGATTTCGGTTGGGGTGAATTAAAAAATTTACAAATATCTCGGGTACGGCTAGATATACGCAAAAACTGACGAAATTTTGAGGGTTTCATAAAGAGGCGATGACCGAAACCCATTGATTACATTTGACATTGACCGGACCCTGTAGCTAAACGTAAAAAAATTTGAAGAATCAATTTTACTGCCAAGGTTCGGAAGGATAATATGGCCACTCATTTGATATGGCCGCATGGCGATATTTAGCGGTGGAAAGACTATAACCAGTAGGTTTTTTAATGTGCGTGTCATTTATGCAAGCATGGTTGTAGAATTCGATGGTTTCGGTCGGCGCGGAATTAAAAAATTGCAGATATCTCGAGAACGGCTAGAGATACGCTAAAACTGACGAAATTTTGTGGGTTTCATAAAGGGGGACGACGAAAACCCATTAAGTTCATCTGTCGTTGACCGGACCCTGTAGCTAAACGTAAGAAAAATTTACAAAGTCAATTTTACTTCCAAGGTTCGGAAGGATAATAGAGCCACGCATTTCATATGGCCGCATGGCGACATTTAGCGGTGGAAAGCCTACAACCAGTAGGTTTTTGAATGTACGTGTCACTAATGCAAGCATGGTTGTAGAATTAGTTTGATTTCGGTTAGGGTGAATTAAAAAATTTACAAAAATCTCGAGAACGGCTAGAGATACGCTAAAACTGACGAAATTTTAAGGGTTTCATAAAGAGGCGATGGCCTAAACCCATTGAGTGCATCTGTCATTGACCGGACCCAGTAGCTAATCGTAAAAAAAATTTAAAAAGTCAATTTTACTTCCAAGGTTCGGAAGGATAATATGGCCACGCATTTGATATGGCCGCATGGCGATATTTATGGGTTTTTAAGCCTATAAACAGTAGGTCTTTTAATGTACGTGTCACAAATGCAAGCATGGTTGTAGAATTAGTTTGATTTCGGTTGGGGTGAATTAAAAAATTTACAAATATCTCGGGTACGGCTAGATATACGCAAAAACTGACGAAATTTTGAGGGTTTCATAAAGAGGCGATGGCCGAAACCCATTGAGTACATTTGTCATTGACCGGACCCTGTAGCTAAACGTAAAAAAATTTAAAGAATCAATTTTACTTCCAAGGTTCGGAAGGATAATATGGCCACGCATTTGATATGGCCGCATGGCGATATTTATGGGTTTAAAGCCTATAACCAGTAGGTCCTTTAATGTACGTGTCACTAATGCAAGCATGGTTGTAGAATTAGTTTGATTTCGGTTAGGGTGAATTAAAAAATTTACAAATATCTCGAGAACGGCTAGAGATACGCTAAAACTGACGTAATTTTGAGGGTTTCACAAAGAAGGGATGAACAAAACCCATTGAATGCATTTGTTTGACCAAGGTTCGGAAGGATAATATGGCCACGCATTTGATATGGCCGCAAGGTGATATTTATGGGTTTAAAGCCTATAACCAGTAGGACCTTTAATGTGCGTGTCACCAATGCATGTGACACGCATGGTTGTAGAATTCGATGGTTTCGGTCGGCTGTGAATTAAAAAATTTACAAATATCTCGAGAACGGATAGAGATAGGCTAAAACTGACGAAATTTTAAGGGTTTCATAAAGAGGCGATGACCGAAACCAATTGAGTACATTTGTCATTGACCGGACCCTGTAGCTAAACGTAAAAAAATTTAAAGAATCAATTTTACTGCCAAGGTTCGGAAGGATAATATGGCCACTCATTTGATATGGCCGCATGGCGATATTTAGCGGTGGAAAGACTATAACCAGTAGGTTTTTTAATGTGCGTGTCATTTATGCAAGCATGGTTGTAGAATTCGATGGTTTCGGTCGGCGCGGAATTAAAAAATTGCAGATATCTCGAGAACGGCTAGAGATACGCTAAAACTGACGAAATTTTGTGGGTTTCATAAAGGGGGACGACGAAAACCCATTAAGTTCATCTGTCGTTGACCGGACCCTGTAGCTAAACGTAAGAAAAATTTACAAAGTCAATTTTACTTCCAAGGTTCGGAAGGATAATAGAGCCACGCATTTCATATGGCCGCATGGCGAAATTTAGCGGTGGAAAGCCTACAACCAGTAGGTTTTTGAATGTACGTGTCACTAATGCAAGCATGGTTGTAGAATTAGTTTGATTTCGGTTAGGGTGAATTAAAAAATTTACAAAAATCTCGAGAACGGCTAGAGATACGCTAAAACTGACGAAATTTTAAGGGTTTCATAAAGAGGCGATGGCCGAAACCCATTGAGTACATTTGTCATTGACCGGACCCTGTAGCTAAACGTAAAAAAATTTAAAGAATCAATTTTACTTCCAAGGTTCGGAAGGATAATATGGCCACGCATTTGATATGGCCGCATGGCGATATTTATGGGTTTAAAGCCTATAACCAGTAGGTCCTTTAATGTACGTGTCACAAATGCAAGCATGGTTGTAGAATTAGTTTGATTTCGGTTGGGGTGAATTAAAAAATTTACAAATATCTCGGGTACGGCTAGATATACGCAAAAACTGACGAAATTTTGGGGGTTGATAAAGGGGGGACGACCAAAACTCATTGAGTGCATCTGTCGTTGACCGGACCCTGTAGCTAAACGTAAAAAAAATTTACAAAGTCAATTTTACTTCCAAGGTTCGGAAGGATAATAGAGCCACGCATTTCATATGGCCGCATGGCGACATTTAGCGGTGGAAAGCCTATAACCAGTAGGTTTTTGAATGTACGTGTCACTAATGCAAGCATGGTTGTAGAATTAGTTTGATTTCGGTTAGGGTGAATTAAAAAATTTACAAATATCTCGAGAACGGCTAGAGATACGCTAAAACTGACGTAATTTTGAGGGTTTCACAAAGAAGGGATGAACAAAACCCATTGAATGCATTTGTTTGACCAAGGTTCGGAAGGATAATATGGTTACGCATTTGATATGGCCGCAAGGTGATATTTATGGGTTTAAAGCCTATAACCAGTAGGACCTTTAATGTGCGTGTCACCAATGCATGTGACACGCATGGTTGTAGAATTCGATGGTTTCGGTCGGCTGTGAATTAAAAAATTTACAAATATCTCGAGAACGGATAGAGATAGGCTAAAACTGACGAAATTTTAAGGGTTTCATAAAGAGGCGATGACCGAAACCAATTGAGTACATTTGTCATTGACCGGACCCTGTAGCTAAACGTAAAAAAATTTAAAGAATCAATTTTACTTCCAAGGTTCGGAAGGATAATATGGCCACGCATTTGATATGGCCGCATGGCGATATTTATGGGTTTAAAGCCTATAACCAGTAGGTCCTTTAATGTGCGGTTCACCAATGCAGGCATGGTTGAAGAATTCGATGGTTTCGGTCGGCGCGGAATTAAAAAATTGCAGATATCTCGAGAACGGCTAGAGATACGCTAAAACTGACGAAATTTTGTGGGTTTCATAAAGGGGGGACGACGAAAACCCATTAAGTTCATCTGTCATTGACCGGAACCTGTAGCTAAACGTAAAAAAATTTAAAAAGTCAATTTTACTTCCAAGGTTCGGAAGGATAATATGGCCACGCATTTGATATGGCCGCATGGCGATATTTAGCGGTGGAAAGCCTATAACCAGTAGGACCTTTAATGTGCGTGTCACCAATGCAGGCATGGTTGTAGAATTCGATGGTTTCGGTCGGCGGTGAATTAAAAAATTTACAAATATCTCGAGAACGGCTAGAGATACGCTAAAACTGACGAAATTTTTGAGGGTTTCATAAAGAGGCGATGACCGAAACCCATTGATTACATTTGACATTGACCGGACCCTGTAGCTAAACGTAAAAAAATTTGAAGAATCAATTTTACTGCCAAGGTTCGGAAGGATAATATGGCCACTCATTTGATATGGCCGCATGGCGATATTTATGGGTTTAAAGCCTATAAACAGTAGGTCTTTTAATGTACGTGTCACAAATGCAAGCATGGTTGTAGAATTAGTTTGATTTCGGTTGGGGTGAATTAAAAAATTTACAAATATCTCGGGTACGGCTAGAGATACGCTAAAACTGACGAAATTTTTTAGGGTTTCATAAAGAGGCGATGGCCGAAACCCATTGGGTGCATCTGCCATTGACCGGACCCAGTAGCTAATCGTAAAAAAAATTTAAAAAGTCAATTTTACTTCCAAGGTTCGGAAGGATAATATGGCCACGCATTTGATATGGCCGCATGGCGATATTTAGCGGTGGAAAGACTATAACCAGTAGGTCCTTTAATGTGCGGTTCACCAATGCAGGCGTGGTTGTTGAATTCGATGGTTTCGGTCGGCGGTGAATTAAAAAATTTACAAATATCTCGAGAACGGCTAGAGATACGCTAAAACTGACGAAATTTTGAGGGTTTCATAAAGAGGCGATGACCGAAACCCATTGAGTACATTTGACATTGACCGGACCTTGTAGCTAAACGTAAAAAAATTTAAAGAATCAATTTTACTGGCAAGGTTCGGAAGGATAATATGGCCACTCATTTGATATGGCCGCATGGCGATATTTAGCGGTGGAAAGACTATAACCAGTAGGTTTTTTAATGTGCGTGTCACCAATGCAGGCATGGTTGTAGAATTCGATGGTTTCGGTCGGCGGTGAATTAAAAAATTTACAAATATCTCGAGAACGGCTAGAGATACGCTAAAACTGACGAAATTTTGAGGGTTTCATAAAGAGGCGATGACCGAAACCCATTGAGTACATTTGACATTGACCGGACCTTGTAGCTAAACGTAAAAAAATTTAAAGAATCAATTTTACTGCCAAGGTTCGGAAGGATAATATGGCCACTCATTTGATATGGCCGCATGGCGATATTTAGCGGTGGAAAGACTATAACCAGTAGGTTTTTTAATGTGCGTGTCACCAATGCAGGCATGGTTGTAGAATTCGATGGTTTCGGTCGGCGGTGAATTAAAAAATTTACAAATATCTCGAGAACGGCTAGAGATACGCTAAAACTGACGAAATTTTGAGGGTTTCACAAAGAGGCGATGACCGAAACCCATTGATTACATTTGACATTGACCGGACCCTGTAGCTAAACGTAAAAAAATTTGAAGAATCAATTTTACTGCCAAGGTTCGGAAGGATAATATGGCCACTCATTTGATATGGCCGCATGGCGATATTTAGCGGTGGAAAGACTATAACCAGTAGGTTTTTTAATGTGCGTGTCATTTATGCAAGCATGGTTGTAGAATTCGATGGTTTCGGTCGGCGCGGAATTAGAAAATTGCAGATATCTCGAGAACGGCTAGAGATACGCTAAAACTGACGAAATTTTGAGGGTTTCATAAAGAGGCGATGACCGAAACCCATTGAGTACATTTGACATTGACCGGACCCTGTAGCTAAACGTAAAAAACTTTAAAGAATCAATTTTACTTCCAAGGTTCGGAAGGATAATATGGCCACGCATTTGATATGGCCGCATGGCGATATTTAGCGGTGGAAAGACTATAACCAGTAGGTTTTTTAATGTGCGTGTCATTTATGCAAGCATGGTTGTAGAATTCGATGGTTTCGGTCGGCGCGGAATTAAAAAATTGCAGATATCTCGAGAACGGCTAGAGATACGCTAAAACTGACGAAATTTTGTGGGTTTCATAAAGGGGGACGACGAAAACCCATTAAGTTCATCTGTCGTTGACCGGACCCTGTAGCTAAACGTAAGAAAAATTTACAAAGTCAATTTTACTTCCAAGGTTCGGAAGGATAATAGAGCCACGCATTTCATATGGCCGCATGGCGACATTTAGCGGTGGAAAGCCTACAACCAGTAGGTTTTTGAATGTACGTGTCACTAATGCAAGCATGGTTGTAGAATTAGTTTGATTTCGGTTAGGGTGAATTAAAAAATTTACAAAAATCTCGAGAACGGCTAGAGATACGCTAAAACTGACGAAATTTTAAGGGTTTCATAAAGAGGCGATGGCCGAAACCCATTGAGTACATTTGTCATTGACCGGACCCTGTAGCTAAACGTAAAAAAATTTAAAGAATCAATTTTACTTCCAAGGTTCGGAAGGATAATATGGCCACGCATTTGATATGGCCGCATGGCGATATTTATGGGTTTAAAGCCTATAACCAGTAGGTCCTTTAATGTACGTGTCACAAATGCAAGCATGGTTGTAGAATTAGTTTGATTTCGGTTGGGGTGAATTAAAAAATTTACAAATATCTCGGGTACGGCTAGATATACGCAAAAACTGACGAAATTTTGGGGGTTGATAAAGGGGGGACGACCAAAACTCATTGAGTGCATCTGTCGTTGACCGGACCCTGTAGCTAAACGTAAAAAAAATTTACAAAGTCAATTTTACTTCCAAGGTTCGGAAGGATAATAGAGCCACGCATTTCATATGGCCGCATGGCGACATTTAGCGGTGGAAAGCCTATAACCAGTAGGTTTTTGAATGTACGTGTCACTAATGCAAGCATGGTTGTAGAATTAGTTTGATTTCGGTTAGGGTGAATTAAAAAATTTACAAATATCTCGAGAACGGCTAGAGATACGCTAAAACTGACGTAATTTTGAGGGTTTCACAAAGAAGGGATGAACAAAACCCATTGAATGCATTTGTTTGACCAAGGTTCGGAAGGATAATATGGTTACGCATTTGATATGGCCGCAAGGTGATATTTATGGGTTTAAAGCCTATAACCAGTAGGACCTTTAATGTGCGTGTCACCAATGCATGTGACACGCATGGTTGTAGAATTCGATGGTTTCGGTCGGCTGTGAATTAAAAAATTTACAAATATCTCGAGAACGGATAGAGATAGGCTAAAACTGACGAAATTTTAAGGGTTTCATAAAGAGGCGATGACCGAAACCAATTGAGTACATTTGTCATTGACCGGACCCTGTAGCTAAACGTAAAAAAATTTAAAGAATCAATTTTACTTCCAAGGTTCGGAAGGATAATATGGCCACGCATTTGATATGGCCGCATGGCGATATTTATGGGTTTAAAGCCTATAACCAGTAGGTCCTTTAATGTGCGGTTCACCAATGCAGGCATGGTTGAAGAATTCGATGGTTTCGGTCGGCGCGGAATTAAAAAATTGCAGATATCTCGAGAACGGCTAGAGATACGCTAAAACTGACGAAATTTTGTGGGTTTCATAAAGGGGGGACGACGAAAACCCATTAAGTTCATCTGTCATTGACCGGAACCTGTAGCTAAACGTAAAAAAATTTAAAAAGTCAATTTTACTTCCAAGGTTCGGAAGGATAATATGGCCACGCATTTGATATGGCCGCATGGCGATATTTAGCGGTGGAAAGCCTATAACCAGTAGGACCTTTAATGTGCGTGTCACCAATGCAGGCATGGTTGTAGAATTCGATGGTTTCGGTCGGCGGTGAATTAAAAAATTTACAAATATCTCGAGAACGGCTAGAGATACGCTAAAACTGACGAAATTTTTGAGGGTTTCATAAAGAGGCGATGACCGAAACCCATTGATTACATTTGACATTGACCGGACCCTGTAGCTAAACGTAAAAAAATTTGAAGAATCAATTTTACTGCCAAGGTTCGGAAGGATAATATGGCCACTCATTTGATATGGCCGCATGGCGATATTTAGCGGTGGAAAGACTATAACCAGTAGGTTTTTTAATGTGCGTGTCATTTATGCAAGCATGGTTGTAGAATTCGATGGTTTCGGTCGGCGCGGAATTAAAAAATTGCAGATATCTCGAGAACGGCTAGAGATACGCTAAAACTGACGAAATTTTGTGGGTTTCATAAAGGGGGACGACGAAAACCCATTAAGTTCATCTGTCGTTGACCGGACCCTGTAGCTAAACGTAAGAAAAATTTACAAAGTCAATTTTACTTCCAAGGTTCGGAAGGATAATAGAGCCACGCATTTCATATGGCCGCATGGCGACATTTAGCGGTGGAAAGCCTACAACCAGTAGGTTTTTGAATGTACGTGTCACTAATGCAAGCATGGTTGTAGAATTAGTTTGATTTCGGTTAGGGTGAATTAAAAAATTTACAAAAATCTCGAGAACGGCTAGAGATACGCTAAAACTGACGAAATTTTGAGGGTTTCATAAAGAGGCGATGGCCGAAACCCATTGAGTGCATCTGTCATTGACCGGACCCAGTAGCTAATCGTAAAAAAAATTTAAAAAGTCAATTTTACTTCCAAGGTTCGGAAGGATAATATGGCCACTCATTTGATATGGCCGCATGGCGATATTTAGCGGTGGAAAGACTATAACCAGTAGGTTTTTTAATGTGCGTGTCACCAATGCAGGCATGGTTGTAGAATTCGATGGTTTCGGTCGGCGGTGAATTAAAAAATTTACAAATATCTCGAGAACGGCTAGAGATACGCTAAAACTGACGAAATTTTGAGGGTTTCACAAAGAGGCGATGACCGAAACCCATTGATTACATTTGACATTGACCGGACCCTGTAGCTAAACGTAAAAAAATTTGAAGAATCAATTTTACTGCCAAGGTTCGGAAGGATAATATGGCCACTCATTTGATATGGCCGCATGGCGATATTTAGCGGTGGAAAGACTATAACCAGTAGGTTTTTTAATGTGCGTGTCACCAATGCAGGCATGGTTGTAGAATTCGATGGTTTCGGTCGGCTGTGAATTAAAAAATTTACAAATATCTCGAGAACGGATAGAGATAGGCTAAAACTGACGAAATTTTAAGGGTTTCATAAAGAGGCGATGACCGAAACCAATTGAGTACATTTGTCATTGACCGGACCCTGTAGCTAAACGTAAAAAAATTTAAAGAATCAATTTTACTTCCAAGGTTCGGAAGGATAATATGGCCACGCATTTGATATGGCCGCATGGCGATATTTATGGGTTTAAAGCCTATAACCAGTAGGTCCTTTAATGTGCGGTTCACCAATGCAGGCATGGTTGTAGAATTCGATGGTTTCGGTCGGCGCGGAATTAAAAAATTGCAGATATCTCGAGAACGGCTAGAGATACGCTAAAACTGACGAAATTTTGTGGGTTTCATAAAGGGGGGACGACGAAAACCCATTAAGTTCATCTGTCGTTGACCGGACCCTGTAGCTAAACGTAAGAAAAATTTACAAAGTCAATTTTACTTCCAAGGTTCGGAAGGATAATAGAGCCACGCATTTCATATGGCCGCATGGCGACATTTAGCGGTGGAAAGCCTACAACCAGTAGGTTTTTGAATGTACGTGTCACTAATGCAAGCATGGTTGTAGAATTAGTTTGATTTCGGTTAGGGTGAATTAAAAAATTTACAAAAATCTCGAGAACGGCTAGAGATAAGCTAAAACTGACGAAATATTGAGGGTTTCATAAAGAGGCGATGGCCGAAACCCATTGAGTACATTTGTCATTGACCGGACCCTGTAGCTAAACGTAAAAAAATTTAAAGAATCAATTTTACTTCCAAGGTTCGGAAGGATAATATGGCCACTCATTTGATATGGTCGCATGGCGATATTTAGCGGTGGAAAGACTATAACCAGTAGGTTTTTTAATGTGCGTGTCATTTATGCAAGCATGGTTGTAGAATTCGATGGTTTCGGTCGGCGCGGAATTAAAAAATTGCAGATATCTCGAGAACGGCTAGAGATACGCTAAAACTGACGAAATTTTGTGGGTTTCATAAAGGGGGACGACGAAAACCCATTAAGTTCATCTGTCGTTGACCGGACCCTGTAGCTAAACGTAAGAAAAATTTACAAAGTCAATTTTACTTCCAAGGTTCGGAAGGATAATAGAGCCACGCATTTCATATGGCCGCATGGCGACATTTAGCGGTGGAAAGCCTACAACCAGTAGGTTTTTGAATGTACGTGTCACTAATGCAAGCATGGTTGTAGAATTAGTTTGATTTCGGTTAGGGTGAATTAAAAAATTTACAAATATCTCGAGAACGGCTAGAGATACGCTAAAACTGACGAAATTTTGAGGGTTTCATAAAGAGGCGATGGCCGAAACCCATTGAGTGCATCTGTCATTGACCGGACCCAGTAGCTAATCGTAAAAAAAATTTAAAAAGTCAATTTTACTTCCAAGGTTCGGAAGGATAATATGGCCACGCATTTGATATGGCCGCATGGCGATATTTATGGGTTTTTAAGCCTATAAACAGTAGGTCTTTTAATGTACGTGTCACAAATGCAAGCATGGTTGTAGAATTAGTTTGATTTCGTTTGGGGTGAATTAAAAAATTTACAAATATCTCGAGAACGGCTAGAGATACGCAAAAACTGACGAAATTTTGAGGGTTTCATAAAGAGGCGATGACCGAAACCCATTGAGTACATTTGTCATTGACCGGACCCTGTAGCTAAACGTAAAAAAATTTAAAGAATCAATTTTACTTCCAAGGTTCGGAAGGATAATATGGCCACGCATTTGATATGGCCGCATGGCGATATTTATGGGTTTTTAAGCCTATAAACAGTAGGTCTTTTAATGTACGTGTCACAAATGCAAGCATGGTTGTAGAATCAGTTTGATTTCGGTTGGGGTGAATTAAAAAATTTACAAATATCTCGGGTACGGCTAGATATACGCAAAAACTGACGAAATTTTGAGGGTTTCATAAAGAGGCGATGACCGAAACCCATTGATTACATTTGACATTGACCGGACCCTGTAGCTAAACGTAAAAAAATTTGAAGAATCAATTTTACTGCCAAGGTTCGGAAGGATAATATGGCCACTCATTTGATATGGCCGCATGGCGATATTTAGCGGTGGAAAGACTATAACCAGTAGGTTTTTTAATGTGCGTGTCATTTATGCAAGCATGGTTGTAGAATTCGATGGTTTCGGTCGGCGCGGAATTAAAAAATTGCAGATATCTCGAGAACGGCTAGAGATACGCTAAAACTGACGAAATTTTGTGGGTTTCATAAAGGGGGACGACGAAAACCCATTAAGTTCATCTGTCGTTGACCGGACCCTGTAGCTAAACGTAAGAAAAATTTACAAAGTCAATTTTACTTCCAAGGTTCGGAAGGATAATAGAGCCACGCATTTCATATGGCCGCATGGCGACATTTAGCGGTGGAAAGCCTACAACCAGTAGGTTTTTGAATGTACGTGTCACTAATGCAAGCATGGTTGTAGAATTAGTTTGATTTCGGTTAGGGTGAATTAAAAAATTTACAAAAATCTCGAGAACGGCTAGAGATACGCTAAAACTGACGAAATATTGAGGGTTTCATAAAGAGGCGATGGCCGAAACCCATTGAGTACATTTGTCATTGACCGGACCCTGTAGCTAAACGTAAAAAAATTTAAAGAATCAATTTTACTTCCAAGGTTCGGAAGGATAATATGGCCACGCATTTGATATGGCCGCATGGCGAAATTTAGCGGTGGAAAGCCTATAACCAGTAGGACCTTTAATGTGCGTGTCACCAATGCAGGCATGGTTGTAGAATTCGATGGTTTCGGTCGGCGGTGAATTAAAAAATTTACAAATATCTCGAGAACGGCTAGAGATACGCTAAAACTGACGAAATTTTGAGGGTTTCATAAAGAGGCGATGACCGAAACCCATTGATTACATTTGACATTGACCGGACCCTGTAGCTAAACGTAAAAAAATTTGAAGAATCAATTTTACTGCCAAGGTTCGGAAGGATAATATGGCCACTCATTTGATATGGCCGCATGGCGATATTTAGCGGTGGAAAGACTATAACCAGTAGGTTTTTTAATGTGCGTGTCATTTATGCAAGCATGGTTGTAGAATTCGATGGTTTCGGTCGGCGCGGAATTAAAAAATTGCAGATATCTCGAGAACGGCTAGAGATACGCTAAAACTGACGAAATTTTGTGGGTTTCATAAAGGGGGACGACGAAAACCCATTAAGTTCATCTGTCGTTGACCGGACCCTGTAGCTAAACGTAAGAAAAATTTACAAAGTCAATTTTACTTCCAAGGTTCGGAAGGATAATAGAGCCACGCATTTCATATGGCCGCATGGCGACATTTAGCGGTGGAAAGCCTACAACCAGTAGGTTTTTGAATGTACGTGTCACTAATGCAAGCATGGTTGTAGAATTAGTTTGATTTCGGTTAGGGTGAATTAAAAAATTTACAAAAATCTCGAGAACGGCTAGAGATACGCTAAAACTGACGAAATTTTAAGGGTTTCATAAAGAGGCGATGGCCGAAACCCATTGAGTGCATCTGTCATTGACCGGACCCAGTAGCTAATCGTAAAAAAAATTTAAAAAGTCAATTTTACTTCCAAGGTTCGGAAGGATAATATGGCCACTCATTTGATATGGCCGCATGGCGATATTTAGCGGTGGAAAGACTATAACCAGTAGGTTTTTTAATGTGCGTGTCACCAATGCAGGCATGGTTGTAGAATTCGATGGTTTCGGTCGGCGGTGAATTAAAAAATTTACAAATATCTCGAGAACGGCTAGAGATACGCTAAAACTGACGAAATTTTGAGGGTTTCACAAAGAGGCGATGACCGAAACCCATTGATTACATTTGACATTGACCGGACCCTGTAGCTAAACGTAAAAAAATTTGAAGAATCAATTTTACTGCCAAGGTTCGGAAGGATAATATGGCCACTCATTTGATATGGCCGCATGGCGATATTTAGCGGTGGAAAGACTATAACCAGTAGGTTTTTTAATGTGCGTGTCACCAATGCAGGCATGGTTGTAGAATTCGATGGTTTCGGTCGGCTGTGAATTAAAAAATTTACAAATATCTCGAGAACGGATAGAGATAGGCTAAAACTGACGAAATTTTAAGGGTTTCATAAAGAGGCGATGACCGAAACCAATTGAGTACATTTGTCATTGACCGGACCCTGTAGCTAAACGTAAAAAAATTTAAAGAATCAATTTTACTTCCAAGGTTCGGAAGGATAATATGGCCACGCATTTGATATGGCCGCATGGCGATATTTATGGGTTTAAAGCCTATAACCAGTAGGTCCTTTAATGTGCGGTTCACCAATGCAGGCATGGTTGTAGAATTCGATGGTTTCGGTCGGCGCGGAATTAAAAAATTGCAGATATCTCGAGAACGGCTAGAGATACGCTAAAACTGACGAAATTTTGTGGGTTTCATAAAGGGGGGACGACGAAAACCCATTAAGTTCATCTGTCGTTGACCGGACCCTGTAGCTAAACGTAAGAAAAATTTACAAAGTCAATTTTACTTCCAAGGTTCGGAAGGATAATAGAGCCACGCATTTCATATGGCCGCATGGCGACATTTAGCGGTGGAAAGCCTACAACCAGTAGGTTTTTGAATGTACGTGTCACTAATGCAAGCATGGTTGTAGAATTAGTTTGATTTCGGTTAGGGTGAATTAAAAAATTTACAAAAATCTCGAGAACGGCTAGAGATAAGCTAAAACTGACGAAATATTGAGGGTTTCATAAAGAGGCGATGGCCGAAACCCATTGAGTACATTTGTCATTGACCGGACCCTGTAGCTAAACGTAAAAAAATTTAAAGAATCAATTTTACTGCCAAGGTTCGGAAGGATAATATGGCCACTCATTTGATATGGCCGCATGGCGATATTTAGCGGTGGAAAGACTATAACCAGTAGGTTTTTTAATGTGCGTGTCATTTATGCAAGCATGGTTGTAGAATTCGATGGTTTCGGTCGGCGCGGAATTAAAAAATTGCAGATATCTCGAGAACGGCTAGAGATACGCTAAAACTGACGAAATTTTGTGGGTTTCATAAAGGGGGACGACGAAAACCCATTAAGTTCATCTGTCGTTGACCGGACCCTGTAGCTAAACGTAAGAAAAATTTACAAAGTCAATTTTACTTCCAAGGTTCGGAAGGATAATAGAGCCACGCATTTCATATGGCCGCATGGCGACATTTAGCGGTGGAAAGCCTACAACCAGTAGGTTTTTGAATGTACGTGTCACTAATGCAAGCATGGTTGTAGAATTAGTTTGATTTCGGTTAGGGTGAATTAAAAAATTTACAAATATCTCGAGAACGGCTAGAGATACGCTAAAACTGACGAAATTTTGAGGGTTTCATAAAGAGGCGATGGCCGAAACCCATTGAGTGCATCTGTCATTGACCGGACCCAGTAGCTAATCGTAAAAAAAATTTAAAAAGTCAATTTTACTTCCAAGGTTCGGAAGGATAATATGGCCACGCATTTGATATGGCCGCATGGCGATATTTATGGGTTTTTAAGCCTATAAACAGTAGGTCTTTTAATGTACGTGTCACAAATGCAAGCATGGTTGTAGAATTAGTTTGATTTCGGTTGGGGTGAATTAAAAAATTTACAAATATCTCGGGTACGGCTAGATATACGCAAAAACTGACGAAATTTTGAGGGTTTCATAAAGAGGCGATGGCCGAAACCCATTGAGTACATTTGTCATTGACCGGACCCTGTAGCTAAACGTAAAAAAATTTAAAGAATCAATTTTACTTCCAAGGTTCGGAAGGATAATATGGCCACGCATTTGATATGGCCGCATGGCGATATTTATGGGTTTTTAAGCCTATAAACAGTAGGTCTTTTAATGTACGTGTCACAAATGCAAGCATGGTTGTAGAATCAGTTTGATTTCGGTTGGGGTGAATTAAAAAATTTACAAATATCTCGGGTACGGCTAGATATACGCAAAAACTGACGAAATTTTGAGGGTTTCATAAAGAGGCGATGACCGAAACCCATTGATTACATTTGACATTGACCGGACCCTGTAGCTAAACGTAAAAAAATTTGAAGAATCAATTTTACTGCCAAGGTTCGGAAGGATAATATGGCCACTCATTTGATATGGCCGCATGGCGATATTTAGCGGTGGAAAGACTATAACCAGTAGGTTTTTTAATGTGCGTGTCATTTATGCAAGCATGGTTGTAGAATTCGATGGTTTCGGTCGGCGCGGAATTAAAAAATTGCAGATATCTCGAGAACGGCTAGAGATACGCTAAAACTGACGAAATTTTGTGGGTTTCATAAAGGGGGACGACGAAAACCCATTAAGTTCATCTGTCGTTGACCGGACCCTGTAGCTAAACGTAAGAAAAATTTACAAAGTCAATTTTACTTCCAAGGTTCGGAAGGATAATAGAGCCACGCATTTCATATGGCCGCATGGCGACATTTAGCGGTGGAAAGCCTACAACCAGTAGGTTTTTGAATGTACGTGTCACTAATGCAAGCATGGTTGTAGAATTAGTTTGATTTCGGTTAGGGTGAATTAAAAAATTTACAAAAATCTCGAGAACGGCTAGAGATACGCTAAAACTGACGAAATATTGAGGGTTTCATAAAGAGGCGATGGCCGAAACCCATTGAGTACATTTGTCATTGACCGGACCCTGTAGCTAAACGTAAAAAAATTTAAAGAATCAATTTTACTTCCAAGGTTCGGAAGGATAATATGGCCACGCATTTGATATGGCCGCATGGCGAAATTTAGCGGTGGAAAGCCTATAACCAGTAGGACCTTTAATGTGCGTGTCACCAATGCAGGCATGGTTGTAGAATTCGATGGTTTCGGTCGGCGGTGAATTAAAAAATTTACAAATATCTCGAGAACGGCTAGAGATACGCTAAAACTGACGAAATTTTGAGGGTTTCATAAAGAGGCGATGACCGAAACCCATTGATTACATTTGACATTGACCGGACCCTGTAGCTAAACGTAAAAAAATTTGAAGAATCAATTTTACTGCCAAGGTTCGGAAGGATAATATGGCCACTCATTTGATATGGCCGCATGGCGATATTTAGCGGTGGAAAGACTATAACCAGTAGGTTTTTTAATGTGCGTGTCATTTATGCAAGCATGGTTGTAGAATTCGATGGTTTCGGTCGGCGCGGAATTAAAAAATTGCAGATATCTCGAGAACGGCTAGAGATACGCTAAAACTGACGAAATTTTGTGGGTTTCATAAAGGGGGACGACGAAAACCCATTAAGTTCATCTGTCGTTGACCGGACCCTGTAGCTAAACGTAAGAAAAATTTACAAAGTCAATTTTACTTCCAAGGTTCGGAAGGATAATAGAGCCACGCATTTCATATGGCCGCATGGCGACATTTAGCGGTGGAAAGCCTACAACCAGTAGGTTTTTGAATGTACGTGTCACTAATGCAAGCATGGTTGTAGAATTAGTTTGATTTCGGTTAGGGTGAATTAAAAAATTTACAAATATCTCGAGAACGGCTAGAGATACGCTAAAACTGACGAAATTTTGAGGGTTTCATAAAGAGGCGATGGCCGAAACCCATTGAGTGCATCTGTCATTGACCGGACCCAGTAGCTAATCGTAAAAAAAATTTAAAAAGTCAATTTTACTTCCAAGGTTCGGAAGGATAATATGGCCACGCATTTGATATGGCCGCATGGCGATATTTATGGGTTTTTAAGCCTATAAACAGTAGGTCTTTTAATGTACGTGTCACAAATGCAAGCATGGTTGTAGAATTAGTTTGATTTCGGTTGGGGTGAATTAAAAAATTTACAAATATCTCGGGTACGGCTAGATATACGCAAAAACTGACGAAATTTTGAGGGTTTCATAAAGAGGCGATGGCCGAAACCCATTGAGTACATTTGTCATTGACCGGACCCTGTAGCTAAACGTAAAAAAATTTAAAGAATCAATTTTACTTCCAAGGTTCGGAAGGATAATATGGCCACGCATTTGATATGGCCGCATGGCGATATTTATGGGTTTTTAAGCCTATAAACAGTAGGTCTTTTAATGTACGTGTCACAAATGCAAGCATGGTTGTAGAATCAGTTTGATTTCGGTTGGGGTGAATTAAAAAATTTACAAATATCTCGGGTACGGCTAGATATACGCAAAAACTGACGAAATTTTGAGGGTTTCATAAAGAGGCGATGACCGAAACCCATTGATTACATTTGACATTGACCGGACCCTGTAGCTAAACGTAAAAAAATTTGAAGAATCAATTTTACTGCCAAGGTTCGGAAGGATAATATGGCCACTCATTTGATATGGCCGCATGGCGATATTTAGCGGTGGAAAGACTATAACCAGTAGGTTTTTTAATGTGCGTGTCATTTATGCAAGCATGGTTGTAGAATTCGATGGTTTCGGTCGGCGCGGAATTAAAAAATTGCAGATATCTCGAGAACGGCTAGAGATACGCTAAAACTGACGAAATTTTGTGGGTTTCATAAAGGGGGACGACGAAAACCCATTAAGTTCATCTGTCGTTGACCGGACCCTGTAGCTAAACGTAAGAAAAATTTACAAAGTCAATTTTACTTCCAAGGTTCGGAAGGATAATAGAGCCACGCATTTCATATGGCCGCATGGCGACATTTAGCGGTGGAAAGCCTACAACCAGTAGGTTTTTGAATGTACGTGTCACTAATGCAAGCATGGTTGTAGAATTAGTTTGATTTCGGTTAGGGTGAATTAAAAAATTTACAAAAATCTCGAGAACGGCTAGATATACGCAAAAACTGACGAAATTTTGAGGGTTTCATAAAGAGGCGATGACCGAAACCCATTGATTACATTTGACATTGACCGGACCCTGTAGCTAAACGTAAAAAAATTTGAAGAATCAATTTTACTGCCAAGGTTCGGAAGGATAATATGGCCACTCATTTGATATGGCCGCATGGCGATATTTAGCGGTGGAAAGACTATAACCAGTAGGTTTTTTAATGTGCGTGTCACAAATGCAAGCATGGTTGTAGAATCAGTTTGATTTCGGTTGGGGTGAATTAAAAAATTTACAAATATCTCGGGTACGGCTAGATATACGCTAAAACTGACGAAATTTTGAGGGTTTCACAAAGAGGCGATGACCGAAACCCATTGATTACATTTGACATTGACCGGACCCTGTAGCTAAACGTAAAAAAATTTGAAGAATCAATTTTACTTCCAAGTTTCGGAAGAATAATGGCCACGCATTTGATATGGCCGCATGGCGACATTTAGCGGTGGAAAGCCTACAACCAGTAGGTTTTTGAATGTACGTGTCACTAATGCAAGCATGGTTGTAGAATTAGTTTGATTTCGGTTAGGGTGAATTAAAAAATTTACAAAAATCTCGAGAACGGCTAGAGATACGCTAAAACTGACGAAATTTTGTGGGTTTCATAAAGGGGGGACGACGAAAACCCATTAAGTTCATCTGTCATTGACCGGAACCTGTAGCTAAACGTAAAAAAATTTAAAAAGTCAATTTTACTTCCAAGGTTCGGAAGGATAATATGGCCACGCATTTGATATGGCCGCATGGCGATATTTAGCGGTGGAAAGCCTATAACCAGTAGGACCTTTAATGTGCGTGTCACCAATGCAGGCATGGTTGTAGAATTCGATGGTTTCGGCCGGCGGTGAATTAAAAAATTTACAAATATCTCGAGAACGGCTAGAGATACGCTAAAACTGACGAAATTTTGGGGGTTTCAAAAAGAGGGGATGAACAAAACCCATTGAGTGCATTTGTCATTGACCGGACCCTGTAGCTAAACGTAAAAAAATTTAAAGAATAAATTTTACTTCCAAGGTTCGGAAGGATAATGGCCACGCATTTCATATGGCCGCATGGCGACATTTAGCGGTGGAAAGCCTACAACCAGTAGGTTTTTGAATGTACGTGTCACTAATGCAAGCATGGTTGTAGAATTAGTTTGATTTCGGTTAGGGTGAATTAAAAAATTTACAAAAATCTCGAGAACGGCTAGAGATACGCTAAAACTGACGAAATTTTAAGGGTTTCATAAAGAGGCGTTGGCCGAAACCCATTGAGTGCATTTGACATTGACCGGACCCTGTAGCTAAACGTAAAAAAATTTGAAGAATCAATTTTACTGCCAAGGTTCGGAAGGATAATATGGCCACTCATTTGATATGGTCGCATGGCGATATTTAGCGGTGGAAAGCCTATAACCAGTAGGTTTTTGAATGTACGTGTCACTAATGCAAGCATGGTTGTAGAATTAGTTTGATTTCGGTTAGGGTGAATTAAAAAATTTACAAATATCTCGAGAACGGCTAGAGATACGCTAAAACTGACGTAATTTTGAGGGTTTCACAAAGAAGGGATGAACAAAACCCATTGAATGCATTTGTTTGACCAAGGTTCGGAAGGATAATATGGCCACGCATTTGATATGGCCGCAAGGCGATATTTATGGGTTTAAAGCCTATAACCAGTAGGACCTTTAATGTGCGTGTCACCAATGCAGGTGACACGCATGGTTGTAGAATTCGATGGTTTCGGTCGGCTGTGAATTAAAAAATTTACAAATATCTCGAGAACGGATAGAGATAGGCTAAAACTGACGAAATTTTAAAGGGTTTCATAAAGAGGCGATGACCGAAACCAATTGAGTACATTTGTCATTGACCGGACCCTGTAGCTAAACGTAAAAAAATTTAAAGAATCAATTTTACTTCCAAGGTTCGGAAGGATAATATGGCCACGCATTTGATATGGCCGCATGGCGATATTTATGGGTTTAAAGCCTATAACCAGTAGGTCCTTTAATGTGCGGTTCACCAATGCAGGCATGGTTGTAGAATTCGATGGTTTCGGTCGGCGCGGAATTAAAAAATTGCAGATATCTCGAGAACGGCTAGAGATACGCTAAAACTGACGAAATTTTGGGGGTTTCAAAAAGAGGGGATGAACAAAACCCATTGAGTGCATTTGTCATTGACCGGACCCTGTAGCTAAACGTAAAAAAATTTAAAGAATCAATTTTACTTCCAAGGTTCGGAAGGATAATGGCCACGCATTTCATATGGCCGCATGGCGACATTTAGCGGTGGAAAGCCTACAACCAGTAGGTTTTTGAATGTACGTGTCACTAATGCAAGCATGGTTGTAGAATTAGTTTGATTTCGGTTAGGGTGAATTAAAAAATTTACAAAAATCTCGAGAACGGCTAGAGATACGCTAAAACTGACGAAATTTTGTGGGTTTCATAAAGGGGGGACGACGAAAACCCATTAAGTTCATCTGTCATTGACCGGAACCTGTAGCTAAACGTAAAAAAATTTAAAAAGTCAATTTTACTTCCAAGGTTCGGAAGGATAATATGGCCACGCATTTGATATGGCCGCATGGCGATATTTAGCGGTGGAAAGCCTATAACCAGTAGGACCTTTAATGTGCGTGTCACCAATGCAGGCATGGTTGTAGAATTCGATGGTTTCGGTCGGCGGTGAATTAAAAAATTTACAAATATCTCGAGAACGGCTAGAGATACGCTAAAACTGACGAAATTTTGGGGGTTTCAAAAAGAGGGGATGAACAAAACCCATTGAGTGCATTTGTCATTGACCGGACCCTGTAGCTAAACGTAAAAAAATTTAAAGAATAAATTTTACTTCCAAGGTTCGGAAGGATAATGGCCACGCATTTCATATGGCCGCATGGCGACATTTAGCGGTGGAAAGCCTACAACCAGTAGGTTTTTGAATGTACGTGTCACTAATGCAAGCATGGTTGTAGAATTAGTTTGATTTCGGTTAGGGTGAATTAAAAAATTTACAAAAATCTCGAGAACGGCTAGAGATACGCTAAAACTGACGAAATTTTAAGGGTTTCATAAAGAGGCGATGGCCGAAACCCATTGAGTGCATTTGACATTGACCGGACCCTGTAGCTAAACGTAAAAAAATTTGAAGAATCAATTTTACTGCCAAGGTTCGGAAGGATAATATGGCCACTCATTTGATATGGTCGCATGGCGATATTTAGCGGTGGAAAGACTAAGACCAGTAGGTTTTTTAATGTGCGTGTCATTTATGCAAGCATGGTTGTAGAATTCGATGGTTTCGGTCGGCGGTGAATTAAAAAATATACAAATATCTCGAGAACGGTTAGAGATACGCTAAAACTGACGTAATTTTGAGGGTTTCACAAAGAAGGGATGAACAAAACCCATTGAATGCATTTGTCATTGACAGGACCCTGTAGTTAAACGTAAAAAAATTTAAAGAATCAATTTTACTTCCAAGGTTCGGAAGGATAATATGGCCACTCATTTGATATGGCCGCATGGCGATATTTAGCGGTGGAAAGACTATAACCAGTAGGTTTTTTAATGTGCGTGTCACCAATGCAGGCATGGTTGTAGAATTCGATGGTTTCGGTCGGCGGTGAATTAAAAAATTTACAAATATCTCGAGAACGGCTAGAGATACGCTAAAACTGACGAAATTTTGAGGGTTTCATAAAGAGGCGATGGCCGAAACCCATTGAGTGCATCTGTCATTGACCGGACCCAGTAGCTAATCGTAAAAAAAATTTAAAAAGTCAATTTTACTTCCAAGGTTCGGAAGGATAATATGGCCACGCATTTGATATGGCCGCATGGCGATATTTATGGGTTTAAAGCCTATAACCAGTAGGTCCTTTAATGTGCGGTTCACCAATGCAGGCGTGGTTGTTGAATTCGATGGTTTCGGTCGGCGGTGAATTAAAAAATTTACAAATATCTCGAGAACGGCTAGAGATACGCTAAAACTGACGAAATTTTGAGGGTTTCATAAAGAGGCGATGACCGAAACCCATTGATTACATTTGACATTGACTGGACCCTGTAGCTAAACGTAAAAAAATTTGAAGAATCAATTTTACTGCCAAGGTTCGGAAGGATAATATGGCCACTCATTTGATATGGCCGCATGGCGATATTTAGCGGTGGAAAGACTATAACCAGTAGGTCCTTTAATGTGCGGTTCACCAATGCAGGCGTGGTTGTTGAATTCGATGGTTTCGGTCGGCGGTGAATTAAAAAATTTACAAATATCTCGAGAACGGCTAGAGATACGCTAAAACTGACGAAATTTTGTGGGTTTCATAAAGGGGGGACGACGAAAACCCATTAAGTTCATCTGTCATTGACCGGAACCTGTAGCTAAGCGTAAAAAAATTTAAAAAGTCAATTTTACTTCCAAGGTTCGGAAGGATAATATGGCCACGCATTTGATATGGCCGCATGGCGATATTTAGCGGTGGAAAGCCTATAACCAGTAGGACCTTTAATGTGCGTGTCACCAATGCAGGCATGGTTGTAGAATTCGATGGTTTCGGTCGGCGGTGAATTAAAAAATTTACAAATATCTCGAGAACGGCTAGAGATACGCTAAAACTGACGAAATTTTGGGGGTTTCAAAAAGAGGGGATGAACAAAACCCATTGAGTGCATTTGTCATTGACCGGACCCTGTAGCTAAACGTAAAAAAATTTAAAGAATCAATTTTACTTCCAAGGTTCGGAAGGATAATGGCCACGCATTTCATATGGCCGCATGGCGACATTTAGCGGTGGAAAGCCTACAACCAGTAGGTTTTTGAATGTACGTGTCACTAATGCAAGCATGGTTGTAGAATTAGTTTGATTTCGGTTAGGGTGAATTAAAAAATTTACAAAAATCTCGAGAACGGCTAGAGATACGCTAAAACTGACGAAATTTTAAGGGTTTCATAAAGAGGCGATGGCCGAAACCCATTGAGTGCATTTGACATTGACCGGACCCTGTAGCTAAACGTAAAAAAATTTGAAGAATCAATTTTACGGCCAAGGTTCGGAAGGATAATATGGCCACTCATTTGATATGGTCGCATGGCGATATTTAGCGGTGGAAAGACTAAGACCAGTAGGTTTTTTAATGTGCGTGTCATTTATGCAAGCATGGTTGTAGAATTCGATGGTTTCGGTCGGCGGTGAATTAAAAAATTTACAAATATCTCGAGAACGGTTAGAGATACGCTAAAACTGACGTAATTTTGAGGGTTTCACAAAGAAGGGATGAACAAAACCCATTGAATTCATTTGTCATTGACAGGACCCTGTAGCTAAACGTAAAAAAATTTAAAGAATCAATTTTACTTCCAAGGTTCGGAAGGATAATATGGCCACGCATTTGATGTGGCCGCATGGCGATATTTATGGGTATAAAGCCTATAACCAGTAGATCCTTTAATGTGCGTGTCACAAATGCAAGCATGGTTGTAGAATTAGTTTGATTTCGGTTGGGGTGAATTAAAAAATTTACAAATATCTCGGGTACGGCTAGATATACGCAAAAACTGACGAAATTTTGGGGGTTGATAAAGGGGGGACGACCAAAACTCTGTGATGTCCTGCGTACATTTTTTTCATAGTATATCGGTGTCTTGTTGCTAAAGTAATGTTTTTAACCGACTTCGAAAAGGAGGAGGTTACTCTATTCGACAGTGGGCGATCTTGTTTTTTTTTTTTTTTTTTTTTTTTTTTTCTTTTTTTTTTTTGTTTGCCCGGCCATAGCTCCGCAACCGGTTGACCAATCGAAATGAAACCACTTCCAGTTGCTAGGTTTGGGTCTCCCATTGGTCCCGTTTAAAAAATTTTTCCGAAATGTTTATTATTAACTAAGTTATTGCAAAATTAGTGCTTTATTAAGATCTATCGCAATATCTTTTTGAATGGGATTGATTTTTTTTATTTATTGTAATGAAAAAAAACTATTACTATCTTCTTAGAAATAATTTGCAGATATTAATTATATAAACAATTTATTAATTGTTGCAAAATAATTTGTTTATTCTTCCATATCTCCTCAACGACTTCACTTATCGGAGCCAAACCTTTTCGATCCTTTCGCAAATATTCCCTACTTACTAGCATTATGCGACACATTTTCAATTGTTGCTATATTTAAATTGTTATTGCAAATTCATTTGTTTATTCCTCTATATCTCCTCAACGACTTCACTTATCGGAACCAAACCTTTTCGATCCTTTCGCAAATACTGCCCACTTACTAGCATTATGCGACACATTTTCAATTGTTGCTATATTTAAATTGTTATTGCAAATTCATTTGTTTATTCCTCTATATCTCCTCAACGACTTCACTTATCGGAACCAAATCTTTTCGATCCTTTCGCAAATACTGCCCACTTACTAACATTATGTGACACATTCTCAATTGTTACTATATTTAAATTGTTATTGCAAATTCATTTGTATATTCCTTTATATCTCCTCAACGACTTCACCTATCGGAACCAAACCTTTTCGATCCTTTCGCAAATACTGCTCACTTACTAACATTATGTGACACATTCTCAATTGTTACTGTGTTTAAATTGTTATTGCAAAATCATTTGTTTATTCCTCTATATCTCCTCAACGACTTCACATATCGGAACCAAACCTTTTCAATCCTTTTGCAAATATTACCTACATAACTTTATTTTCACATCTTGATCGATTATACACTAAAAAGTATGAAATAAAAAAATTTTTAACAAAAAAAATAGAAACCGACTTCGAAAAAAGCGCTGAAAAGAATGAAATAATTTTTTATGTATACCGACAATATTCGATTTCATCATTATCATACTCAGAATATTGCAACTTTTTCGGAGGCGACAGAAAATTAATTAACAGTACATTAATAGCCAGAAATTCACGGACATTGATGGATATTTATGTATTAGGCACTTACTCCTTTGTTCGTGAAAATGACCGTGTTGGAATATTTTGTGTCGCCGCCGAAAAAGTTGCAATATTCTGAGTATGATAATGATGAAATCGAATATTGTCGGTATACATAAAAAATTATTTCATTCTTTTCAGCGCTTTTTTCGAAGTCGGTTTCTATTTTTTTTGTTAAAAATTTTTTTATTCTTTTTAAATTCTCTCTTTGATATAACTTAGAAGCATTAGTATTATTAGTATCAATTCTTTGTCTACGCCTTCGCGGCAACGGCGAGTTTAACGTAAAACACCAGTGGTGTTATCGCTTGGACGACTTGTAGGTAAGTGAAAGATAGTAAATCTATCTGAATATTATCAAAATCAAATTCTTTCATGCTAAATTGCATATAACGATTAAGCAACTACTTTACGAAAATAGGGAAATTGGTTACTTACCTTATCTCTGCTCGTTCAGAAACCTGTAATAAAAAGGAAAATAAAATTAGAATAACACTATAATCAAAGAAAGGAAAATATACTTACCTATTCCGTATAAATACGAGATAACCTCCAACACCCTGTATTCCTAAAGTAATTAATTAATTCGTGATTTCTTAAAATTAAAAGTAAAATATATTAGGGCTCTTATCGATCTAACATATTAGTAGTTCGGTAAAATCCAAAATTATAAAGATTAAAAGTATAAATAGAAATTATTGTTCTGTTTTATCGACCGTCGGTAAATATAAAGCGTATTCGATATATTCTGAATCGATACTATCATATTTTCGCTACGTCGGTATGAAAGAAGACGCAGATTTACTTTAAGTTATGTTTATTGTATCAAAAGGCAGTACATATTTGTTTTATTATTTGTTAATTAATATAACTTTATGTTAAGAAGGACCTATTTTAGTTAGATACGCAATAATAAGCAAAGGTCGCTTTACTTTATCTTAGGTTAAGAAAATATATATAATAATACATAAATAATATACATATCATATACATAGTAATAAATATATATTATACATAAATAATCAAAAGAAAACTAGAAAACCCAAAAAGAATATATAAAATAATAAAATATATAAAAATACTTACCTTGTGATAGTCCTCAGAATAAAAGATACATTACGATAATTATAAGTTAGATAAATAAAAGAAAATATTATATTCATGTACGTATACTAATAATAAGCACGAAAGGCAACACACACTTATGTATATACATATATATATCGGCAAATGATAGACACGTAATCTTAAGAAATTAGAAAATAAGTTTGATTTATTCAAGAAATATTACATTACATATTATTATAACCTTAGTATATAACGATCACTCGTCATAAATAAGAGATATCGTATTGTTTATTCAGTTATTTTCAATTAATTATACTTAATAACGAGATCTTCGTTAGAAACATTTAGTTATGTTATTGTTTAAAGCCAAAAATCGGTTAATTAACGAGCAGTCGTACAAAATCCCATCCAGAAGTCCTGAAACAAAAATAAAATTACTAAATATACACTTAAATAAGTAACACGTAATAACGAATTCATACTCACCGTTCCGTTCGAATAAATCGCATTCCTTTCCATAATTAAAATTTCTAAAAGAAAATATACATAACATATTACTTAATTATATAAATTACATACATCAATAATGAAATAATAATAGAATAAATAGTTATTAACGTCAAAAACGTATAATTGCGACATATTGCGCAATCCATAAAAGTCCACGTAAGCTTACGACATATTGCGCAATCCTCTAATATCCACGTGTACTAACCGATAGTGCCGCTCCTTGCCGCTATGTGGCGCCCGACTCCCGTGGGTAGTATTCTAATTCATAATACCTAAGAGATGCGCGTCGCGACTATTCAATATACAGATTGAGAGTAGAAGGCGAATTCGAGAAGGGTGGCGCAGACAAGCTTTGCGGCTCCATTGCACTCTCAGATTCGTCTGCCGATCAGTTTTTCACTCCCTCGGCTACTGGCGCGGTTCGACCTTGCAGTCAGTAAGTATAGCCCATAGGAACCCCACGTTAGGTGCCATTAACGGGTGCTGGCTGAACTAGCATTCGGGTATGGTGACGAATTCCCAGCCATCGAGCAATGGTGACTAGGATTTGTCCGTCTCAGTAATCAAGTTCGCGATTAGCTTCACTTTCCTAACCTGTAAATTCACGCGTGTTAATTTAATTTCGAGTCACTCTTAGAATTATTACTTACCTTATTGGATTCCTCCATTTTCTCTCGTTCCCTTCGAGTCACGTTAAATTTTCCTTACCTACAAAATCGTTCCTTACCTCGTAATACTTCGCTTTAACCGAAATCTGCTTTCATTTATTTTCTTAATTTTCTCCTGAAATCGGAACAAACATAAATTATTTTCGTTCACATTATTTATTTGAAACATTGTTAAGTTTCTAAAGGATTATAAATCCAATCGTGATATTTTCTTTCGTCGTTAAACTAATATTTCTTACTACCTTCTTTAAATCGACATATCGAAACGAAACCAAAGATAATTATAATTTACATTTTTATTTTGATAATTATATCTAAACCTATCGTCGAATATTGTCTGTGATATTACGTATTTACTTTGTTATATTCCTTTATATATTTTCATTTACCTCTTTGTAGATACCTATCGAATTTGTTAAACCTTTTGAGAATATAATATTGTTAACCTTACCAATTGATTCTTTCTTCTATTTCCATCTTTCATCCTCTATTGAACTGCCATTTTTGGACACAATAAAAAGCGTCCGAGAACACGTCGACATTTGCTTACTGAACGTTGGATGTTCTTCTCACGCAACAAATTTTCTTCTCTTTTCTCTTTTCCCTTTATCTTTCCTGCAAATTATTGAATAATATTCTTCTCATACTAATAATCTAAAAATAATATACTAATTAATCCGTTATACGTCAAACAAAAACCATTTAACGTACTAATATTTACCCAATACTCATTATCCTTCTTGTTAGTCCATGTCTCTTCTGTAATTTCCTCCTACAAAGTAAATACATAATTGAACCATTTATTTTCAAACTTTAGTTATTAAACACTTACCTTTTCATAGTTCGTCATATTTTTCCTCTCTTCTCTTAATAATAAAATAAAATCTTGCAAAATACAGAACATTATCGAACATTCGCTTAAACTATCGAAAAGACCGTCCGGGACGTAGTCCTTATTTATTTTCTTCAATACTTACCTTTCGAGTCTCCGTCCTTCGCGTAACCTTGTTTCTTCATTCTCCTCTTGATTCCGTCGTAGACCTGAAAATAAACATAACATTAGTAATCTTTTCGTATAAATTCATACTTACCTGTTGTTATCTTCGATCCTTTCCAATAAGCCTTCTGCAAACCTCCTAATCTGAAAAGAAAAATTAATTAGTTTCATTTAACATAACCTTTTTATTTAATTTTCACTTACCTTTCGTCATTATATTTTCTCCTCCACGCTCGTGCGACCGCTACCAACATTCCCTTTTGAGTATCCTCATCCTCCGTCCTTGAAGGTACCTAGGACGTAACACGGTCATCGCCTCTTTATGAAACCCTCAAAATTTCGTCAGTTTTAGCCTATCTCTAGCCGTTCTCGAGATATTTGTAAATTTTTTAATTCCCCGCCGACCGAAACCATCGAATTCTACAACCATGCCTGCATTGGTGAACCGCACATTAAAGGATCTACTGGTTATAGGCTTTATACCCATAAATATCGCCATGCGGCCATATCAAATGCGTGGCCATATTATCCTTCCGAACCTAGGAAGTAAAGTTGACTTTTTAAATTTTTTTACGTTTAACTACAGGGTCCTGTCAATGACAAAAGCATTCAATGGGTTTTGTTCATCCCTTCTTTTTGAAACCCTCAAAATTACGTCAGTTTTAGCGTATCTCTAACCGTTCTCGAGATATTTGTATATTTTGTAATTCACCGCCGACCGAAACCATCGAATTCTACAACCATGCTTGCATAAATGACACGCACATTAAAAAACCTACTGGTTATAGTCTTTCCACCGCTAAATATCGCCATGCGACCATATCAAATGAGTGGCCATATTATCCTTCCGAACCTTGGAAGTAAAATTGATTCTTTAAATTTTTTTACGTTTAGCTACAGGGTCCGGTCAATGACAAATGTACTCAATGGGTTTCGGTCATCGCCTCTTTATGAAACCCTTAAAATTTCGTCAGTTTTAGCCTATCTCAATCCGTTCTCGAGATATTTGTAAATTTTTTAATTCACAGCCGACCGAAACCATCGAATTCTACAACCATGCCAGCATTGGTGACACGCACATTAAAGGTCCTACTGGTTATAGGCTTTAAACCCATAAATATCGCCATGCGGCCATATCAAATGCGTGGCTCTATTATCCTTCCGAACCTTGGAAGTAAAGTTGACTTTTTAAATTTTTTTACGTTTAACTACAGGTTCCGGTCAATGACAGATGCACTTAATGGGTTTTGGTCGTCCCCCCTATATGAAACCCCCAAAATTTCGTCAGTTTTAGCGTATCTCTAGCCGTTCTCGAGATATCTGCAATTTTTCGAATTCCTCGCCGAACCAAAATCGAACTAATTCTACAACCATGCTTGCATTGGTGACACGCACATTAAAGGACCTACCGGTTATAGGCTTTAAACCCATAAATATCGCCATGCGGCCATATAAAATGCGTGGCCATATTATCTCTCCGAACTTTGGAAGTAAAATTGACTTTGTCAATTTTCTTACGATTAGCTACTGGGTCCGGTCAATGACAGATGCACTCAATGGGTTTTGGTCGTCCCCCCTTTATTGACCCCCAAAATTTCGTCAGTTTTAGCGTATCTCCAGCCGTTCTCGAGATATCTGCAATTTTTTAATACCGCGCCGACCGAAATCATCGAATTCTACAACCATGCCTGCATTGGTGAACCGCACATTAAAGGACCTACTGGTTATAGGCTTTAAACCCATAAATATCGCCATGCGGCCATATCAAATGCGTGGCCATATTATCCATCCGAACCTTGGAAGTGAAATTGATTCTTTAAATTTTTTTACGTTTAACTACAGGGTCCTGTCAATGACAAATGCATTCAATGGGTTTTGTTCATCCCTTCTTTGTGAAACCCTCAAAATTACGTCAGTTTTAGCGTATCTCTAGCCGTTCTCGAGATATTTGTAAATTTTTTAATTCACCCTAACCGAAATCAAACTAATTCTACAACCATGCTTGCATTAGTGACACGTACATTCAAAAACCTACTGGTTATAGGCTTTCCACCGCTAAATGTCGCCATGCGGCCATATGAAATGCGTGGCTCTATTATCCTTCCGAACCTTGGAAGTAAAATTGACTTTGTAAATTTTTTTTACGTTTAGCTACAGGGTCCGGTCAACGACAGATGCACTCAATGAGTTTTGGTCGTCCCCCCTTTATCAACCCCCAAAATTTCGTCGGTTTTTGCGTATTTCTAGCCGTACCCGAGATATTTGTAAATTTTTTAATTCACCCCAACCGAAATCAAACTAATTCTACAACCATGCTTGCATTTGTGACACGTACATTAAAGGACCTACTGGTTATAGGCTTTAAACCCATAAATATCGCCATGCGGCCATATCAAATGCGTGGCCATATTATCCTTCCGAACCTTGGAAGTAAAATTGACTTTTTAAATTTTTTCTACGTTTAGCTACAGGGTCCGGTCAATGACAAATGTACTCAATGGGTTTCGGTCATCGCCTCTTTATGAAACCCTTAAAATTTCGTCAGTTTTAGCGTATCTCTAGCCGTTCTCGAGATATTTGTAAATTTTTTAATTCACCGCCGACCGAAACCATCGAATTCTACAACCACGCCTGCATTGGTGAACCGCACATTAAAGGACCTACTGGTTATAGTCTTTCCACCGCTAAATATCGCCATGCGGCCATATCAAATGAGTGGCCATATTATCCTTCCGAACCTTGGCAGTAAAATTGATTCTTCAAATTTTTTTACGTTTAGCTACAGGGTCCAGTCAATGTCAAATGTAATCAATGGGTTTCGGTCATCGCCTCTTTATGAAACCCTCAAAATTTCGTCAGTTTTAGCGTATCTCTAGCCGTTCTCGAGATATTTGTAAATTTTTTAATTCACCGCCGACCGAAACCATCGAATTCAACAACCACGCCTGCATTGGTGAACCGCACATTAAAGGACCTACTGGTTATAGGCTTTAAACCCATAAATATCGCCATGCGGCCATATCAAATGCGTGGCCATATTATCCTTCCGAACCTTGGAAGTAAAATTGACTTTTTAAATTTTTTTTACGATTAGCTACTGGGTCCGGTCAATGACAGATGCACTCAATGGGTTTCGGCCATCGCCTCTTTATGAAACCCTCAAAATTTCGTCAGTTTTAGCGTATCTCTAGCCGTTCTCGAGATATTTGTAAATTTTTTAATTCACCGCCGACCGAAACCATCGAATTCTACAACCATGCCTGCATTGGTGACACGCACATTAAAAAACCTACTGGTTATAGACTTTCCACCGCTAAATATCGCCATGCGGCCATATCAAATGAGTGGCCATATTATCCTTCCGAACCTTGGAAGTAAAATTGATTCTTTAAATTTTTTTACGTTTAACTACAGGGTCCTGTCAATGACAAATGCATTCAATGGGTTTTGTTCATCCCTTCTTTGTGAAACCCTCAAAATTACGTCAGTTTTAGCGTATCTCTAACCGTTCTCGAGATATTTGTATATTTTTTAATTCACCGCCGACCGAAACCATCGAATTCTACAACCATGCTTGCATAAATGACACGCACATTAAAAAACCTACTGGTTATAGTCTTTCCACCGCTAAATATCGCCATGCGGCCATATCAAATGAGTGGCCATATTATCCTTCCGAACCTTGGCAGTAAAATTGATTCTTTAAATTTTTTTACGTTTAGCTACAGGGTCCGGTCAATGTCAAATGTACTCAATGGGTTTCGGTCATCGCCTCTTTATGAAACCATCAAAATTACGTCAGTTTTAGCGTATGTCTAGCCGTTCTCGAGATATTTGTAAATTTTTTAATTCACCCTAACCGAAATCAAACTAATTCTACAACCATGCTTGCATTAGTGACACGTACATTCAAAAACCTACTGGTTATAGGCTTTCCACCGCTAAATGTCGCCATGCGGCCATATGAAATGCGTGGCTCTATTATCCTTCCGAACCTTGGAAGTAAAATTGACTTTGTAAATTTTTTTTACGTTTAGCTACAGGGTCCGGTCAACGACAGATGCACTCAATGAGTTTTGGTCGTCCCCCCTTTATCAACCCCCAAAATTTCGTCAGTTTTTGCGTATATCTAGCCGTACCCGAGATATTTGTAAATTTTTTAATTCACCCCAACCGAAATCAAACTAATTCTACAACCATGCTTGCATTTGTGACACGTACATTAAAGGACCTACTGGTTATAGGCTTTAAACCCATAAATATCGCCATGCGGCCATATCAAATGCGTGGCCATATTATCCTTCCGAACCTAGGAAGTAAAGTTGACTTTTTAAATTTTTTTACGTTTAACTACAGGGTCCTGTCAATGACAAATGCATTCAATGGGTTTTGTTCATCCCTTCTTTGTAAAACCCACAAAATTACGTCAGTTTTAGCGTATCTCTAACCGTTCTCGAGATATTTGTATATTTTTTAATTCACCGCCGACCGAAACCATCGAATTCTACAACCATGCTTGCATAAATGACACGCACATTAAAAAACCTACTGGTTATAGTCTTTCCACCGCTAAATATCGCCATGCGGCCATATCAAATGAGTGGCCATATTATCCTTCCGAACCTTGGCAGTAAAATTGATTCTTCAAATTTTTTTACGTTTAGCTACAGGGTCCGGTCAATGTCAAATGTAATCAATGGGTTTCGGTCATCGCCTCTTTATGAAACCCTCAAAATTTCGTCAGTTTTAGCGTATCTCTAGCCGTTCTCGAGATATTTGTAAATTTTTTAATTCACCGCCGACCGAAACCATCGAATTCTACAACCATGCCTGCATTGGTGACACGCACATTAAAGGTCCTACTGGTTATAGGCTTTCCACCGCTAAATATCGTTATGCGGCCATATCAAATGCGTGGCCATATTATCCTTCCGAACCTTGGAAGTAAAATTGATTCTTTAAATTTTTTTACGTTTAGCTACAGGGTCCGGTCAATGTCAAATGTACTCAATGGGTTTCGGTCATCGCCTCTTTATGAAACCCTCAAAATTTCGTCAGTTTTAGCGTATCTCTAGCCGTTCTCGAGATATTTGTAAATTTTTTAATTCACCGCCGACCGAAACCATCGAATTCTACAACCATGCCTGCATTGGTGACACGCACATTAAAGGTCCTACTGGTTATAGGCTTTCCACCGCTAAATATCGTTATGCGGCCATATCAAATGCGTGGCCATATTATCCTTCCGAACCTTGGAAGTAAAATTGATTCTTTAAATTTTTTTACGTTTAGCTACAGGGTCCGGTCAATGTCAAATGTACTCAATGGGTTTCGGTCATCGCCTCTTTATGAAACCCTCAAAATTTCGTCAGTTTTAGCGTATCTCTAGCCGTTCTCGAGATATTTGTAAATTTTTTAATTCACCGCCGACCGAAACCATCGAATTCTACAACCATGCCTGCATTGGTGACACGCACATTAAAAAACCTACTTGTTATAGTCTTTCCACCGCTAAATATCGCCATGCGGCCATATCAAATGAGTGGCCATATTATCCTTCCGAACCTTGGCAGTAAAATTGATTCTTTAAATTTTTTTACGTTTAGCTACAGGTTCCGGTCAATGTCAAATGTACTCAATGGGTTTCGGTCATCGCCTCTTTATGAAACCCTCAAAATTTCGTCAGTTTTAGCGTATCTCTAGCCGTTCTCGAGATATTTGTAAATTTTTTAATTCACCGCCGACCGAAACCATCGAATTCTACAACCATGCTTGCATAAATGACACGCACATTAAAAAACCTACTGGTTATAGTCTTTCCACCGCTAAATATCGCCATGCGGCCATATCAAATGAGTGGCCATATTATCCTTCCGAACCTTGGCAGTAAAATTGATTCTTTAAATTTTTTTACGTTTAGCTACAGGGTCCGGTCAATGTCAAATGTACTCAATGGGTTTCGGTCATCGCCTCTTTATGAAACCATCAAAATTACGTCAGTTTTAGCGTATGTCTAGCCGTTCTCGAGATATTTGTAAATTTTTTAATTCACCCTAACCGAAATCAAACTAATTCTACAACCATGCTTGCATTAGTGACACGTACATTCAAAAACCTACTGGTTATAGGCTTTCCACCGCTAAATGTCGCCATGCGGCCATATGAAATGCGTGGCTCTATTATCCTTCCGAACCTTGGAAGTAAAATTGACTTTGTAAATTTTTTTTACGTTTAGCTACAGGGTCCGGTCAACGACAGATGCACTCAATGAGTTTTGGTCGTCCCCCCTTTATCAACCCCCAAAATTTCGTCAGTTTTTGCGTATATCTAGCCGTACCCGAGATATTTGTAAATTTTTTAATTCACCCCAACCGAAATCAAACTAATTCTACAACCATGCTTGCATTTGTGACACGTACATTAAAGGACCTACTGGTTATAGGCTTTATACCCATAAATATCGCCATGCGGCCATATCAAATGCGTGGCCATATTATCCTTCCGAACCTAGGAAGTAAAGTTGACTTTTTAAATTTTTTTACGTTTAACTACAGGGTCCTGTCAATGACAAATGCATTCAATGGGTTTTGTTCATCCCTTCTTTGTAAAACCCACAAAATTACGTCAATTTTAGCGTATCTCTAACCGTTCTCGAGATATTTGTATATTTTTTAATTCACCGCCGACCGAAACCATCGAATTCTACAACCATGCTTGCATAAATGACACGCACATTAAAAAACCTACTGGTTATAGTCTTTCCACCGCTAAATATCGCCATGCGGCCATATCAAATGAGTGGCCATATTATCCTTCCGAACCTTGGCAGTAAAATTGATTCTTCAAATTTTTTTACGTTTAGCTACAGGGTCCGGTCAATGTCAAATGTAATCAATGGGTTTCGGTCATCGCCTCTTTATGAAACCCTCAAAATTTCGTCAGTTTTAGCGTATCTCTAGCCGTTCTCGAGATATTTGTAAATTTTTTAATTCACCGCCGACCGAAACCATCGAATTCTACAACCATGCCTGCATTGGTGACACGCACATTAAAGGTCCTACTGGTTATAGGCTTTCCACCGCTAAATATCGTTATGCGGCCATATCAAATGCGTGGCCATATTATCCTTCCGAACCTTGGAAGTAAAATTGATTCTTTAAATTTTTTTACGTTTAGCTACAGGGTCCGGTCAATGTCAAATGTACTCAATGGGTTTCGGTCATCGCCTCTTTATGAAACCCTCAAAATTTCGTCAGTTTTAGCGTATCTCTAGCCGTTCTCGAGATATTTGTAAATTTTTTAATTCACCGCCGACCGAAACCATCGAATTCTACAACCATGCCTGCATTGGTGACACGCACATTAAAAAACCTACTTGTTATAGTCTTTCCACCGCTAAATATCGCCATGCGGCCATATCAAATGAGTGGCCATATTATCCTTCCGAACCTTGGCAGTAAAATTGATTCTTTAAATTTTTTTACGTTTAGCTACAGGTTCCGGTCAATGTCAAATGTACTCAATGGGTTTCGGTCATCGCCTCTTTATGAAACCCTCAAAATTTCGTCAGTTTTAGCGTATATCTAGCCGTTCTCGAGATATTTGTAAATTTTTTAATTCACCGCCGACCGAAACCATCGAATTCAACAACCACGCCTGCATTGGTGAACCGCACATTAAAGGACCTACTGGTTATAGGCTTTATACCCATAAATATCGCCATGCGGCCATATCAAATGCGTGGCCATATTATCCTTCCGAACCTAGGAAGTAAAGTTGACTTTTTAAATTTTTTTACGTTTAACTACAGGGTCCTGTCAATGACAAATGCATTCAATGGGTTTTGTTCATCCCTTCTTTATGAAACCCTCAAAATTACGTCAGTTTTAGCGTATCTCTAACCGTTCTCGAGATATTTGTAAATTTTTTAATTCACCGCCGACCGAAACCATCGAATTCTACAACCATGCTTGCATAAATGACACGCACATTAAAAAACCTACTGGTTATAGTCTTTCCACCGCTAAATATCGCCATGCGGCCATATCAAATGCGTGGCCATATTATCCTTCCGAACCTTGGAAGTAAAATTGATTCTTTAAATTTTTTTACGTTTAGCTACAGGGTCCGGTCAATGTCAAATGTACTCAATGTGTTTCGGTTGTGATGTCCTGCGTACATTTTTTTCATAGTATATCGGTGTCTTTTTGCTAAAGTAATGTTTTTCTTTTTAAATTCTCTCTTTGATATAACTTAGAAGCATTAGTATTATTAGTATCAATTCCTTGTCTACGCCTTCGCGGCAACGGCGAGTTTAACGTAAAACACCAGTGGTGTTATCGCTTGGACGACTTGTACGTCAAGTGAAAGATAGTAAATCTATCTGAATATTATCTAAATCAAATTCTTACATGCTAAATTGCATATAACGATTAAGCAACTACTTTACGAAAATAGGGAAATTGGTTACTTACCTTATCTCTGCTCGTTCAGAAACCTGTAATAAAAAGGAAAATAAAATTAGAATAACACTATAATCAAAGAAAGGAAAATATACTTACCTATTCCGTATAAATACGAGATAACCTCCAACACCCTGTATTCCTAAAGTAATTAATTAATTCGTGATTTCTTAAAATTAAAAGTAAAATATATTAGGGCTCTTATCGATCTAACATATTAGTAGTTCGGTAAAATCCAAAATTATAAAGATTAAAAGTATAAATAGAAATTATTGTTCTGTTTTATCGACCGTCGGTAAATATAAAGCGTATTCGATATATTCTGAATCGATACTATCATATTTTCGCTACGTCGGTATGAAAGAAGACGCAGATTTACTTTAAGTTATGTTTATTGTATCAAAAGGCAGTACATATTTGTTTTATTATTTGTTAATTAATATAACTTTATGTTAAGAAGGACCTATTTTAGTTAGATACGCAATAATAAGCAAAGGTCGCTTTACTTTATCTTAGGTTAAGAAAATATATATAATAATACATAAATAATCAAAAGAAAACTAGAAAACCCAAAAAGAATATATAAAATAATAAAATATATAAAAATACTTACCTTGTGATAGTCCTCAGAATAAAAGATACATTACGATAATTATAAGTTAGATAAATAAAAGAAAATATTATATTCATGTACGTATACTAATAATAAGCACGAAAGGCAACACACACTTATGTATATACATATATATATCGGCAAATGATAGACACGTAATCTTAAGAAATTAGAAAATAAGTTTGATTTATTCAAGAAATATTACATTACATATTATTATAACCTTAGTATATAACGATCACTCGTCATAAATAAGAGATATCGTATTGTTTATTCAGTTATTTTCAATTAATTATACTTAATAACGAGATCTTCGTTAGAAACATTTAGTTATGTTATTGTTTAAAGCCAAAAATCGGTTAATTAACGAGCAGTCGTACAAAATCCCATCCAGAAGTCCTGAAACAAAAATAAAATTACTAAATATACACTTAAATAAGTAACACGTAATAACGAATTCATACTCACCGTTCCGTTCGAATAAATCGCATTCCTTTCCATAATTAAAGTTTCTAAAAGAAAATATACATAACATATTACTTAATTATATAAATTACATACATCAATAATGAAATAATAATAGAATAAATAGTTATTAACGTCAAAAACGTATAATTGCGACATATTGCGCAATCCATAAAAGTCCACGTAAGCTTACGACATATTGCGCAATCCTCTAATATCCACGTGTACTAACCGATAGTGCCGCTCCTTGCCGCTATGTGGCGCCCGACTCCCGTGGGTAGTATTCTAATTCATAATACCTAAGAGATGCGCGTCGCGACTATTCAATATACAGATTGAGAGTAGAGGGCGAATTCGAGAAGGGTGGCGCAGACAAGCTTTGCGGCTCCATTGCACTCTCAGATTCGTCTGCCGATCAGTCTTTCACTCCCTCGGCTACTGGCGCGGTTCGACCTTGCAGTCAGTAAGTATAGCCTATAGGAACCCCACGTTAGGTGCCATTAACGGGTGCTGGCTGGACTAGCATTCGGGTATGGTGACGAATTCCCAGCCATCGAGCAATGGTGACTAGGATTTGTCCGTCTCAGTAATCAAGTTCGCGATTAGCTTCACTTTCCTAACCTGTAAATTCACGCGTGTTAATTTAATTTCGAGTCACTCTTAGAATTATTACTTACCTTATTGGATTCCTCCATTTTCTCTCGTTCCCTTCGAGTCACGTTAAATTTTCCTTACCTACAAAATCGTTCCTTACCTCGTAATACTTCGCTTTAACCGAAATCTGCTTTCATTTATTTTCTTAATTTTCTCCTGAAATCGGAACAAACATAAATTATTTTCGTTCACATTATTTATTTGAAACATTGTTAAGTTTCTAAAGGATTATAAATCCAATCGTGATATTTTCTTTCGTCGTTAAACTAATATTTCTTACTACCTTCTTTAAATCGACATATCGAAACGAAACCAAAGATAATTATAATTTACATTTTTATTTTGATAATTATATCTAAACCTATCGTCGAATATTGTCTGTGATATTACGTATTTACTTTGTTATATTCCTTTATATATTTTCATTTACCTCTTTGTAGATACCTATCGAATTTGTTAAACCTTTTGAGAATATAATATTGTTAACCTTACCAATTGATTCTTTCTTCTATTTCCATCTTTCATCCTCTATTGAACTGCCATTTTTGGACACAATAAAAAGCGTCCGAGAACACGTCGACATTTGCTTACTGAACGTTGGATGTTCTTCTCACGCAACAAATTTTCTTCTCTTTTCTCTTTTCCCTTTATCTTTCCTGCAAATTATTGAATAATATTCTTCTCATACTAATAATCTAAAAATAATATACTAATTAATCCGTTATACGTCAAACAAAAACCATTTAACGTACTAATATTTACCCAATACTCATTATCCTTCTTGTTAGTCCATGTCTCTTCTGTAATTTCCTCCTACAAAGTAAATATATAATTGAACCATTTATTTTCAAACTTTAGTTATTAAACACTTACCTTTTCATAGTTCGTCATATTTTTCCTCTCTTCTCTTAATAATAAAATAAAATCTTGCAAAATACAGAACATTATCGAACATTCGCTTAAACTATCGAAAAGACCGTCCGGGACGTAGTCCTTATTTATTTTCTTCAATACTTACCTTTCGAGTCTCCGTCCTTCGCGTAACCTTGTTTCTTCATTCTCCTCTTGATTCCGTCGTAGACCTGAAAATAAACATAACATTAGTAATCTTTTCGTATAAATTCATACTTACCTGTTGTTATCTTCGATCCTTTCCAATAAGCCTTCTGCAAACCTCCTAATCTGAAAAGAAAAATTAATTAGTTTCATTTAACATAACCTTTTTATTTAATTTTCACTTACCTTTCGTCATTATATTTTCTCCTCCACGCTCGTGCGACCGCTACCAACATTCCCTTTTGAGTATCCTCATCCTCCGTCCTTGAAGGTACCTAGGACGTAACACGGTCATCGCCTCTTTATGAAACCCTCAAAATTTCGTCAGTTTTAGCCTATCTCTAGCCGTTCTCGAGATATTTGTAAATTTTTTAATTCCCAGCCGACCGAAACCATCGAATTCTACAACCATGCCTGCATTGGTGAACCGCACATTAAAGGATCTACTGGTTATAGGCTTTATACCCATAAATATCGCCATGCGGCCATATCAAATGCGTGGCCATATTATCCTTCCGAACCTAGGAAGTAAAGTTGACTTTTTAAATTTTTTTACGTTTAACTACAGGGTCCTGTCAATGACAAAAGCATTCAATGGGTTTTGTTCATCCCTTCTTTTTGAAACCCTCAAAATTACGTCAGTTTTAGCGTATCTCTAACCGTTCTCGAGATATTTGTATATTTTGTAATTCACCGCCGACCGAAACCATCGAATTCTACAACCATGCTTGCATAAATGACACGCACATTAAAAAACCTACTGGTTATAGTCTTTCCACCGCTAAATATCGCCATGCGACCATATCAAATGAGTGGCCATATTATCCTTCCGAACCTTGGAAGTAAAATTGATTCTTTAAATTTTTTTACGTTTAGCTACAGGGTCCGGTCAATGACAAATGTACTCAATGGGTTTCGGTCATCGCCTCTTTATGAAACCCTTAAAATTTCGTCAGTTTTAGCCTATCTCAATCCGTTCTCGAGATATTTGTAAATTTTTTAATTCACAGCCGACCGAAACCATCGAATTCTACAACCATGCCAGCATTGGTGACACGCACATTAAAGGTCCTACTGGTTATAGGCTTTAAACCCATAAATATCGCCATGCGGCCATATCAAATGCGTGGCTCTATTATCCTTCCGAACCTTGGAAGTAAAGTTGACTTTTTAAATTTTTTTACGTTTAACTACAGGTTCCGGTCAATGACAGATGCACTTAATGGGTTTTGGTCGTCCCCCCTATATGAAACCCCCAAAATTTCGTCAGTTTTAGCGTATCTCTAGCCGTTCTCGAGATATCTGCAATTTTTCGAATTCCTCGCCGAACCAAAATCGAACTAATTCTACAACCATGCTTGCATTGGTGACACGCACATTAAAGGACCTACCGGTTATAGGCTTTAAACCCATAAATATCGCCATGCGGCCATATAAAATGCGTGGCCATATTATCTCTCCGAACTTTGGAAGTAAAATTGACTTTGTCAATTATCTTACGATTAGCTACTGGGTCCGGTCAATGACAGATGCACTCAATGGGTTTTGGTCGTCCCCCCTTTATTGACCCCCAAAATTTCGTCAGTTTTAGCGTATCTCCAGCCGTTCTCGAGATATCTGCAATTTTTTAATACCGCGCCGACCTAAATCATCGAATTCTACAACCATGCCTGCATTGGTGAACCGCACATTAAAGGACCTACTGGTTATAGGCTTTAAACCCATAAATATCGCCATGCGGCCATATCAAATGCGTGGCCATATTATCCATCCGAACCTTGGAAGTGAAATTGATTCTTTAAATTTTTTTACGTTTAACTACAGGGTCCTGTCAATGACAAATGCATTCAATGGGTTTTGTTCATCCCTTCTTTGTGAAACCCTCAAAATTACGTCAGTTTTAGCGTATCTCTAGCCGTTCTCGAGATATTTGTAAATTTTTTAATTCACCCTAACCGAAATCAAACTAATTCTACAACCATGCTTGCATTAGTGACACGTACATTCAAAAACCTACTGGTTATAGGCTTTCCACCGCTAAATGTCGCCATGCGGCCATATGAAATGCGTGGCTCTATTATCCTTCCGAACCTTGGAAGTAAAATTGACTTTGTAAATTTTTTTTACGTTTAGCTACAGGGTCCGGTCAACGACAGATGCACTCAATGAGTTTTGGTCGTCCCCCCTTTATCAACCCCCAAAATTTCGTCGGTTTTTGCGTATTTCTAGCCGTACCCGAGATATTTGTAAATTTTATAATTCACCCCAACCGAAATCAAACTAATTCTACAACCATGCTTGCATTTGTGACACGTACATTAAAGGACCTACTGGTTATAGGCTTTAAACCCATAAATATCGCCATGCGGCCATATCAAATGCGTGGCCATATTATCCTTCCGAACCTTGGAAGTAAAATTGACTTTTTAAATTTTTTTTACGATTAGCTACTGGGTCCGGTCAATGACAGATGCACTCAATGGGTTTCGGTCATCGCCTCTTTATGAAACCATCAAAATTTCGTCAGTTTTAGCGTATCTCTAGCCGTTCTCGAGATATTTGTAAATTTTTTAATTCACCGCCGACCGAAACCATCGAATTCTACAACCATGCCTGCATTGGTGACACGCACATTAAAGGTCCTACTGGTTATAGGCTTTCCACCGCTAAACATCGCCATGCGGCCATATCAAATGCGTGGCCATATTATCCTTCCGAACCTTGGAAGTAAAATTGACTTTTTAAATTTTTTCTACGTTTAGCTACAGGGTCCGGTCAATGACAAATGTACTCAATGGGTTTCGGTCATCGCCTCTTTATGAAACCCTTAAAATTTCGTCAGTTTTAGCGTATCTCTAGCCGTTCTCGAGATATTTGTAAATTTTTTAATTCACCGCCGACCGAAACCATCGAATTCTACAACCACGCCTGCATTGGTGAACCGCACATTAAAGGACCTACTGGTTATAGTCTTTCCACCGCTAAATATCGCCATGCGGCCATATCAAATGAGTGGCCATATTATCCTTCCGAACCTTGGCAGTAAAATTGATTCTTCAAATTTTTTTACGTTTAGCTACAGGGTCCAGTCAATGTCAAATGTAATCAATGGGTTTCGGTCATCGCCTCTTTATGAAACCCTCAAAATTTCGTCAGTTTTAGCGTATCTCTAGCCGTTCTCGAGATATTTGTAAATTTTTTAATTCACCGCCGACCGAAACCATCGAATTCAACAACCACGCCTGCATTGGTGAACCGCACATTAAAGGACCTACTGGTTATAGGCTTTAAACCCATAAATATCGCCATGCGGCCATATCAAATGCGTGGCCATATTATCCTTCCGAACCTTGGAAGTAAAATTGACTTTTTAAATTTTTTTTACGATTAGCTACTGGGTCCGGTCAATGACAGATGCACTCAATGGGTTTCGGCCATCGCCTCTTTATGAAACCCTCAAAATTTCGTCAGTTTTAGCGTATCTCTAGCCGTTCTCGAGATATTTGTAAATTTTTTAATTCACCGCCGACCGAAACCATCGAATTCTACAACCATGCCTGCATTGGTGACACGCACATTAAAAAACCTACTGGTTATAGTCTTTCCACCGCTAAATATCGCCATGCGGCCATATCAAATGAGTGGCCATATTATCCTTCCGAACCTTGGCAGTAAAATTGATTCTTTAAATTTTTTTACGTTTAGCTACAGGGTCCGGTCAATGTCAAATGTACTCAATGGGTTTCGGTCATCGCCTCTTTATGAAACCATCAAAATTACGTCAGTTTTAGCGTATGTCTAGCCGTTCTCGAGATATTTGTAAATTTTTTAATTCACCCTAACCGAAATCAAACTAATTCTACAACCATGCTTGCATTAGTGACACGTACATTCAAAAACCTACTGGTTATAGGCTTTCCACCGCTAAATGTCGCCATGCGGCCATATGAAATGCGTGGCTCTATTATCCTTCCGAACCTTGGAAGTAAAATTGACTTTGTAAATTTTTTTTACGTTTAGCTACAGGGTCCGGTCAACGACAGATGCACTCAATGAGTTTTGGTCGTCCCCCCTTTATCAACCCCCAAAATTTCGTCAGTTTTTGCGTATATCTAGCCGTACCCGAGATATTTGTAAATTTTTTAATTCACCCCAACCGAAATCAAACTAATTCTACAACCATGCTTGCATTTGTGACACGTACATTAAAGGACCTACTGGTTATAGGCTTTATACCCATAAATATCGCCATGCGGCCATATCAAATGCGTGGCCATATTATCCTTCCGAACCTAGGAAGTAAAGTTGACTTTTTAAATTTTTTTACGTTTAACTACAGGGTCCTGTCAATGACAAATGCATTCAATGGGTTTTGTTCATCCCTTCTTTGTAAAACCCACAAAATTACGTCAGTTTTAGCGTATCTCTAACCGTTCTCGAGATATTTGTATATTTTTTAATTCACCGCCGACCGAAACCATCGAATGCTACAACCATGCTTGCATAAATGACACGCACATTAAAAAACCTACTGGTTATAGTCTTTCCACCGCTAAATATCGCCATGCGGCCATATCAAATGAGTGGCCATATTATCCTTCCGAACCTTGGCAGTAAAATTGATTCTTCAAATTTTTTTACGTTTAGCTACAGGGTCCGGTCAATGTCAAATGTAATCAATGGGTTTCGGTCATCGCCTCTTTATGAAACCCTCAAAATTTCGTCAGTTTTAGCGTATCTCTAGCCGTTCTCGAGATATTTGTAAATTTTTTAATTCACCGCCGACCGAAACCATCGAATTCTACAACCATGCCTGCATTGGTGACACGCACATTAAAGGTCCTACTGGTTATAGGCTTTCCACCGCTAAATATCGTTATGCGGCCATATCAAATGCGTGGCCATATTATCCTTCCGAACCTTGGAAGTAAAATTGATTCTTTAAATTTTTTTACGTTTAGCTACAGGGTCCGGTCAATGTCAAATGTACTCAATGGGTTTCGGTCATCGCCTCTTTATGAAACCCTCAAAATTTCGTCAGTTTTAGCGTATCTCTAGCCGTTCTCGAGATATTTGTAAATTTTTTAATTCACCGCCGACCGAAACCATCGAATTCTACAACCATGCCTGCATTGGTGACACGCACATTAAAAAACCTACTTGTTATAGTCTTTCCACCGCTAAATATCGCCATGCGGCCATATCAAATGAGTGGCCATATTATCCTTCCGAACCTTGGCAGTAAAATTGATTCTTTAAATTTTTTTACGTTTAGCTACAGGTTCCGGTCAATGTCAAATGTACTCAATGGGTTTCGGTCATCGCCTCTTTATGAAACCCTCAAAATTTCGTCAGTTTTAGCGTATCTCTAGCCGTTCTCGAGATATTTGTAAATTTTTTAATTCACCGCCGACCGAAACCATCGAATTCTACAACCACGCCTGCATTGGTGAACCGCACATTAAAGGATCTACTGGTTATAGGCTTTATACCCATAAATATCGCCATGCGGCCATATCAAATGCGTGGCCATATTATCCTTCCGAACCTAGGAAGTAAAGTTGACTTTTTAAATTTTTTTACGTTTAACTACAGGGTCCTGTCAATGACAAAAGCATTCAATGGGTTTTGTTCATCTCTTCTTTTTGAAACCCTAAAAATTACGTCAGTTTTAGCGTATCTCTAACCGTTCTCGAGATATTTGTATATTTTTTAATTCACCGCCGACCGAAACCATCGAATTCTACAACCATGCTTGCATAAATGACACGCACATTAAAAAACCTACTGGTTATAGTCTTTCCACCGCTAAATATCGCCATGCGACCATATCAAATGAGTGGCCATATTATCCTTCCGAACCTTGGAAGTAAAATTGATTCTTTAAATTTTTTTACGTTTAGCTACAGGGTCCGGTCAATGACAAATGTACTCAATGGGTTTCGGTCATCGCCTCTTTATGAAACCCTTAAAATTTCGTCAGTTTTAGCCTATCTCTAGCCGTTCTCGAGATATTTGTAAATTTTTTAATTCCCAGCCGACCGAAACCATCGAATTCTACAACCATGCCTGCATTGGTGACACGCACATTAAAGGTCCTACTGGTTATAGGCTTTAAACCCATAAATATCGCCATGCGGCCATATCAAATGCGTGGCTCTATTATCCTTCCGAACCTTGGAAGTAAAGTTGACTTTTTAAATTTTTTTACGTTTAACTACAGGTTCCGGTCAATGACAGATGCACTTAATGGGTTTTGGTCGTCCCCCCTATATGAAACCCCCAAAATTTCGTCAGTTTTAGCGTATCTCTAGCCGTTCTCGAGATATCTGCAATTTTTCGAATTCCTCGCCGAACCAAAATCGAACTAATTCTACAACCATGCTTGCATTGGTGACACGCACATTAAAGGACCTACCGGTTATAGGCTTTAAACCCATAAATATCGCCATGCGGCCATATAAAATGCGTGGCCATATTATCTCTCCGAACTTTGGAAGTAAAATTGACTTTGTCAATTATCTTACGATTAGCTACAGGGTCCGGTCAATGACAGATGCACTCAATGGGTTTTGGTCGTCCCCCCTTTATTGACCCCCAAAATTTCGTCAGTTTTAGCGTATCTCCAGCCGTTCTCGAGATATCTGCAATTTTTTAATACCGCGCCGACCTAAATCATCGAATTCTACAACCATGCCTGCATTGGTGAACCGCACATTAAAGGACCTACTGGTTATAGGCTTTAAACCCATAAATATCGCCATGCGGCCATATCAAATGCGTGGCCATATTATCCATCCGAACCTTGGAAGTGAAATTGATTCTTTAAATTTTTTTACGTTTAACTACAGGGTCCTGTCAATGACAAATGCATTCAATGGGTTTTGTTCATCCCTTCTTTGTGAAACCCTCAAAATTACGTCAGTTTTAGCGTATCTCTAGCCGTTCTCGAGATATTTGTAAATTTTTTAATTCACCCTAACCGAAATCAAACTAATTCTACAACCATGCTTGCATTAGTGACACGTTCATTCAAAAACCTACTGGTTATAGGCTTTCCACCGCTAAATGTCGCCATGCGGCCATATGAAATGCGTGGCTCTATTATCCTTCCGAACCTTGGAAGTAAAATTGACTTTGTAAATTTTTTTTACGTTTAGCTACAGGGTCCGGTCAACGACAGATGCACTCAATGAGTTTTGGTCGTCCCCCCTTTATCAACCCCCAAAATTTCGTCGGTTTTTGCGTATTTCTAGCCGTACCCGAGATATTTGTAAATTTTATAATTCACCCCAACCGAAATCAAACTAATTCTACAACCATGCTTGCATTTGTGACACGTACATTAAAGGACCTACTGGTTATAGGCTTTAAACCCATAAATATCGCCATGCGGCCATATCAAATGCGTGGCCATATTATCCTTCCGAACCTTGGAAGTAAAATTGACTTTTTAAATTTTTTTTACGATTAGCTACTGGGTCCGGTCAATGACAGATGCACTCAATGGGTTTCGGTCATCGCCTCTTTATGAAACCATCAAAATTTCGTCAGTTTTAGCGTATCTCTAGCCGTTCTCGAGATATTTGTAAATTTTTTAATTCACCGCCGACCGAAACCATCGAATTCTACAACCATGCCTGCATTGGTGACACGCACATTAAAGGTCCTACTGGTTATAGGCTTTCCACCGCTAAACATCGCCATGCGGCCATATCAAATGCGTGGCCATATTATCCTTCCGAACCTTGGAAGTAAAATTGACTTTTTAAATTTTTTCTACGTTTAGCTACAGGGTCCGGTCAATGACAAATGTACTCAATGGGTTTCGGTCATCGCCTCTTTATGAAACCCTTAAAATTTCGTCAGTTTTAGCGTATCTCTAGCCGTTCTCGAGATATTTGTAAATTTTTTAATTCACCGCCGACCGAAACCATCGAATTCTACAACCACGCCTGCATTGGTGAACCGCACATTAAAGGACCTACTGGTTATAGTCTTTCCACCGCTAAATATCGCCATGCGGCCATATCAAATGAGTGGCCATATTATCCTTCCGAACCTTGGCAGTAAAATTGATTCTTCAAATTTTTTTACGTTTAGCTACAGGGTCCAGTCAATGTCAAATGTAATCAATGGGTTTCGGTCATCGCCTCTTTATGAAACCCTCAAAATTTCGTCAGTTTTAGCGTATCTCTAGCCGTTCTCGAGATATTTGTAAATTTTTTAATTCACCGCCGACCGAAACCATCGAATTCAACAACCACGCCTGCATTGGTGAACCGCACATTAAAGGACCTACTGGTTATAGGCTTTAAACCCATAAATATCGCCATGCGGCCATATCAAATGCGTGGCCATATTATCCTTCCGAACCTTGGAAGTAAAATTGACTTTTTAAATTTTTTTTACGATTAGCTACTGGGTCCGGTCAATGACAGATGCACTCAATGGGTTTCGGCCATCGCCTCTTTATGAAACCCTCAAAATTTCGTCAGTTTTAGCGTATCTCTAGCCGTTCTCGAGATATTTGTAAATTTTTTAATTCACCGCCGACCGAAACCATCGAATTCTACAACCATGCCTGCATTGGTGACACGCACATTAAAAAACCTACTGGTTATAGTCTTTCCACCGCTAAATATCGCCATGCGGCCATATCAAATGAGTGGCCATATTATCCTTCCGAACCTTGGCAGTAAAATTGATTCTTTAAATTTTTTTACGTTTAGCTACAGGGTCCGGTCAATGTCAAATGTACTCAATGGGTTTCGGTCATCGCCTCTTTATGAAACCATCAAAATTACGTCAGTTTTAGCGTATGTCTAGCCGTTCTCGAGATATTTGTAAATTTTTTAATTCACCCTAACCGAAATCAAACTAATTCTACAACCATGCTTGCATTAGTGACACGTACATTCAAAAACCTACTGGTTATAGGCTTTCCACCGCTAAATGTCGCCATGCGGCCATATGAAATGCGTGGCTCTATTATCCTTCCGAACCTTGGAAGTAAAATTGACTTTGTAAATTTTTTTTACGTTTAGCTACAGGGTCCGGTCAACGACAGATGCACTCAATGAGTTTTGGTCGTCCCCCCTTTATCAACCCCCAAAATTTCGTCAGTTTTTGCGTATATCTAGCCGTACCCGAGATATTTGTAAATTTTTTAATTCACCCCAACCGAAATCAAACTAATTCTACAACCATGCTTGCATTTGTGACACGTACATTAAAGGACCTACTGGTTATAGGCTTTATACCCATAAATATCGCCATGCGGCCATATCAAATGCGTGGCCATATTATCCTTCCGAACCTAGGAAGTAAAGTTGACTTTTTAAATTTTTTTACGTTTAACTACAGGGTCCTGTCAATGACAAATGCATTCAATGGGTTTTGTTCATCCCTTCTTTGTAAAACCCACAAAATTACGTAAGTTTTGGCGTATCTCTAACCGTTCTCGAGATATTTGTATATTTTTTAATTCACCGCCGACCGAAACCATCGAATTCTACAACCATGCTTGCATAAATGACACGCACATTAAAAAACCTACTGGTTATAGTCTTTCCACCGCTAAATATCGCCATGCGGCCATATCAAATGAGTGGCCATATTATCCTTCCGAACCTTGGCAGTAAAATTGATTCTTCAAATTTTTTTACGTTTAGCTACAGGGTCCGGTCAATGTCAAATGTAATCAATGGGTTTCGGTCATCGCCTCTTTATGAAACCCTCAAAATTTCGTCAGTTTTAGCGTATCTCTAGCCGTTCTCGAGATATTTGTAAATTTTTTAATTCACCGCCGACCGAAACCATCGAATTCTACAACCATGCCTGCATTGGTGACACGCACATTAAAGGTCCTACTGGTTATAGGCTTTCCACCGCTAAATATCGTTATGCGGCCATATCAAATGCGTGGCCATATTATCCTTCCGAACCTTGGAAGTAAAATTGATTCTTTAAATTTTTTTACGTTTAGCTACAGGGTCCGGTCAATGTCAAATGTACTCAATGGGTTTCGGTCATCGCCTCTTTATGAAACCCTCAAAATTTCGTCAGTTTTAGCGTATCTCTAGCCGTTCTCGAGATATTTGTAAATTTTTTAATTCACCGCCGACCGAAACCATCGAATTCTACAACCATGCCTGCATTGGTGACACGCACATTAAAAAACCTACTTGTTATAGTCTTTCCACCGCTAAATATCGCCATGCGGCCATATCAAATGAGTGGCCATATTATCCTTCCGAACCTTGGCAGTAAAATTGATTCTTTAAATTTTTTTACGTTTAGCTACAGGTTCCGGTCAATGTCAAATGTACTCAATGGGTTTCGGTCATCGCCTCTTTATGAAACCCTCAAAATTTCGTCAGTTTTAGCGTATCTCTAGCCGTTCTCGAGATATTTGTAAATTTTTTAATTCACCGCCGACCGAAACCATCGAATTCAACAACCACGCCTGCATTGGTGAACCGCACATTAAAGGACCTACTGGTTATAGGCTTTATACCCATAAATATCGCCATGCGGCCATATCAAATGCGTGGCCATATTATCCTTCCGAACCTAGGAAGTAAAGTTGACTTTTTAAATTTTTTTACGTTTAACTACAGGGTCCTGTCAATGACAAATGCATTCAATGGGTTTTGTTCATCCCTTCTTTGTGAAACCCTCAAAATTACGTCAGTTTTAGCTTATCTCTAACCGTTCTCGAGATATTTGTATATTTTTTAATTCACCGCCGACCGAAACCATCGAATTCTACAACCATGCTTGCATAAATGACACGCACATTAAAAAACCTACTGGTTATAGTCTTTCCACCGCTAAATATCGCCATGCGGCCATATCAAATGAGTGGCCATATTATCCTTCCGAACCTTGGCAGTAAAATTGATTCTTCAAATTTTTTTACGTTTAGCTACAGGGTCCGGTCAATGTCAAATGTACTCAATGGGTTTCGGTCATCGCCTCTTTATGAAACCCTCAAAATTTCGTCAGTTTTAGCGTATCTCTAGCCGTTCTCGAGATATTTGTAAATTTTTTAATTCACCCTAACCGAAATCAAACTAATTCTACAACCATGCTTGCATTAGTGACACGAACATTCAAAAACCTACTGGTTATAGGCTTTCCACCGTTAAATGTCGCCATGCGGCCATATCAAATGCGTGGCCATATTATCCTTCCGAACCTTGGAAGTAAAATTGACTTTTTAAATTTTTTTTACGATTAGCTACTGGGTCCGGTCAATGACAGATGCACTCAATGGGTTTCGGCCATCGCCTCTTTATGAAACCCTCAAAATTTCGTCAGTTTTAGCGTATCTCTAGCCGTTCTCGATATATTTGTAAATTTTTTAATTCACCCCAACCGAAATCAAACTAATTCTACAACCATGCGTGCATTTGTGACACGTACATTAAAAGACCTACTGTTTATAGGCTTTAAACCCATAAATATCGCCATGCGGCCATATCAAATGCGTGGCCATATTATCCTTCCGAACCTAGGAAGTAAAGTTGACTTTTTAAATTTTTTTACGTTTAACTACAGGGTCCTGTCAATGACAAATGCATTCAATGGGTTTTGTTCATCCCTTCTTTATGAAACCCTCAAAATTACGTCAGTTTTAGCGTATCTCTAACCGTTCTCGAGATATTTGTAAATTTTTTAATTCACCGCCGACCGAAACCATCGAATTCTACAACCATGCTTGCATAAATGACACGCACATTAAAAAACCTACTGGTTATAGTCTTTCCACCGCTAAATATCGCCATGCGGCCATATCAAATGCGTGGCCATATTATCCTTCCGAACCTTGGAAGTAAAATTGATTCTTTAAATTTTTTTACGTTTAGCTGCAGGGTCCGGTCAATGTCAAATGTACTCAATGTGTTTCGGTTGTGATGTCCTGCGTACATTTTTTTCATAGTATATCGGTGTCTTTTTGCTAAAGTAATGTTTTTCTTTTTAAATTCTCTCTTTGATATAACTTAGAAGCATTAGTATTATTAGTATCAATTCCTTGTCTACGCCTTCGCGGCAACGGCGAGTTTAACGTAAAACACCAGTGGTGTTATCGCTTGGACGACTTGTACGTCAAGTGAAAGATAGTAAATCTATCTGAATATTATCTAAATCAAATTCTTACATGCTAAATTGCATATAACGATTAAGCAACTACTTTACGAAAATAGGGAAATTGGTTACTTACCTTATCTCTGCTCGTTCAGAAACCTGTAATAAAAAGGAAAATAAAATTAGAATAACACTATAATCAAAGAAAGGAAAATATACTTACCTATTCCGTATAAATACGAGATAACCTCCAACACCCTGTATTCCTAAAGTAATTAATTAATTCGTGATTTCTTAAAATTAAAAGTAAAATATATTAGGGCTCTTATCGATCTAACATATTAGTAGTTCGGTAAAATCCAAAATTATAAAGATTAAAAGTATAAATAGAAATTATTGTTCTGTTTTATCGACCGTCGGTAAATATAAAGCGTATTCGATATATTCTGAATCGATACTATCATATTTTCGCTACGTCGGTATGAAAGAAGACGCAGATTTACTTTAAGTTATGTTTATTGTATCAAAAGGCAGTACATATTTGTTTTATTATTTGTTAATTAATATAACTTTATGTTAAGAAGGACCTATTTTAGTTAGATACGCAATAATAAGCAAAGGTCGCTTTACTTTATCTTAGGTTAAGAAAATATATATCATAATACATAAATAATCAAAAGAAAACTAGAAAACCCAAAAAGAATATATAAAATAATAAAATATATAAAAATACTTACCTTGTGATAGTCCTCAGAATAAAAGATACATTACGATAATTATAAGTTAGATAAATAAAAGAAAATATTATATTCATGTACGTATACTAATAATAAGCACGAAAGGCAACACACACTTATGTATATACATATATATATCGGCAAATGATAGACACGTAATCTTAAGAAATTAGAAAATAAGTTTGATTTATTCAAGAAATATTACATTACATATTATTATAACCTTAGTATATAACGATCACTCGTCATAAATAAGAGATATCGTATTGTTTATTCAGTTATTTTCAATTAATTATACTTAATAACGAGATCTTCGTTAGAAACATTTAGTTATGTTATTGTTTAAAGCCAAAAATCGGTTAATTAACGAGCAGTCGTACAAAATCCCATCCAGAAGTCCTGAAACAAAAATAAAATTACTAAATATACACTTAAATAAGTAACACGTAATAACGAATTCATACTCACCGTTCCGTTCGAATAAATCGCATTCCTTTCCATAATTAAAGTTTCTAAAAGAAAATATACATAACATATTACTTAATTATATAAATTACATACATCAATAATGAAATAATAATAGAATAAATAGTTATTAACGTCAAAAACGTATAATTGCGACATATTGCGCAATCCATAAAAGTCCACGTAAGCTTACGACATATTGCGCAATCCTCTAATATCCACGTGTACTAACCGATAGTGCCGCTCCTTGCCGCTATGTGGCGCCCGACTCCCGTGGGTAGTATTCTAATTCATAATACCTAAGAGATGCGCGTCGCGACTATTCAATATACAGATTGAGAGTAGAGGGCGAATTCGAGAAGGGTGGCGCAGACAAGCTTTGCGGCTCCATTGCACTCTCAGATTCGTCTGCCGATCAGTCTTTCACTCCCTCGGCTACTGGCGCGGTTCGACCTTGCAGTCAGTAAGTATAGCCTATAGGAACCCCACGTTAGGTGCCATTAACGGGTGCTGGCTGGACTAGCATTCGGGTATGGTGACGAATTCCCAGCCATCGAGCAATTGTGACTAGGATTTGTCCGTCTCAGTAATCAAGTTCGCGATTAGCTTCACTTTCCTAACCTGTAAATTCACGCGTGTTAATTTAATTTCGAGTCACTCTTAGAATTATTACTTACCTTATTGGATTCCTCCATTTTCTCTCGTTCCCTTCGAGTCACGTTAAATTTTCCTTACCTACAAAATCGTTCCTTACCTCGTAATACTTCGCTTTAACCGAAATCTGCTTTCATTTATTTTCTTAATTTTCTCCTGAAATCGGAACAAACATAAATTATTTTCGTTCACATTATTTATTTGAAACATTGTTAAGTTTCTAAAGGATTATAAATCCAATCGTGATATTTTCTTTCGTCGTTAAACTAATATTTCTTACTACCTTCTTTAAATCGACATATCGAAACGAAACCAAAGATAATTATAATTTACATTTTTATTTTGATAATTATATCTAAACCTATCGTCGAATATTGTCTGTGATATTACGTATTTACTTTGTTATATTCCTTTATATATTTTCATTTACCTCTTTGTAGATACCTATCGAATTTGTTAATTTGTAAATTTTTTAATTCACCGCCGACCGAAACCATCGAATTCTACAACCATGCCTGCATTGGTGACACGCACATTAAAGGTCCTACTGGTTATAGGCTTTCCACCGCTAAATATCGCCATGCGGCCATATCAAATGAGTGGCCATATTATCCTTCCGAACCTTGGAAGTAAAATTGATTCTTTAAATTTTTTTACGTTTAGCTACAGGGTCCGGTCAACGACAGATGCACTCAATGAGTTTTGGTCGTCCCCCCTTTATCAACCCCCAAAATTTCGTCAGTTTTAGCGTATCTCTAGCCGTTCTCGAGATATCTGCAATTTTTTAATTCCGCGCCGACCGAAACCATCGAATTCTACAACCACGCCTGCATTGGTGAACCGCACATTAAAGGATCTACTGGTTATAGGCTTTATACCCATAAATATCGCCATGCGGCCATATCAAATGCGTGGCCATATTATCCTTCCGAACCCAGGAAGTAAAGTTGACTTTTTAAATTTTTTTACGTTTAACTACAGGGTCCTGTCAATGACAAAAGCATTCAATGGGTTTTGTTCATCCCTTCTTTTTGAAACCCTAAAAATTACGTCAGTTTTAGCGTATCTCTAACCGTTCTCGAGATATTTGTATATTTTTTAATTCACCGCCGACCGAAACCATCGAATTCTACTGTGACGTCCCTACCTCTAGTGACGTCCCTACCTCTACAGCCGCCTGGTCATGCCCTTGCGGATATTTTAAACTCAACAAGACACCTGAAGACGCATGGTCAATCACAGCAGAGTGTCTCGACATCGAAGAGGAACGGGAGGAGCATCGCGTAATATACGATGACCTATTGACGCGCACCTCCGAGTTGGAAATAAGACGTAATGACGCTGGACCATCCCAGTACCGTGCCACTACAGAAGGAGGCCAACAGGAGTACGGCATAAGAAGACACACGAGCTTACCTGTGGACATCGGTGAACCTCTGGAACGCCCCATTCCGCCTGCACCGGGAGTAATAACCCTCGCAGAGGCCAAGGCACTGATCGTCGCCGAACGCAGAGTCCTCTCCATGACAGCAATGGACCGTGACGTCACGGCGAATCGACACGAAGGTCCATCTTCATCTACCGGAACAAAAGTCTCACCGAAGAGAAAGAGAGATGACGAGGAGCATATATACGATGAACCGGTCCTGAGACGACCTACCCCGTATTATGTAGCTGACATCCTGCGTTCAAACCGACCTCCGATAGCGAGGATCCACGAACCTTTTGGACCACCGCAGCCATCCCGCTGCCAGGTATTGGAAGTACCCGAAAGCAGCCCGGAGCCAGGGTGCTGGCCATTTTGCAGCAGCTCGACGGAGGACGACGCTCCCAAGAAAGCATACAACCTACGCACACGTAAAGACACGTAAAAAGTGTTAGTGCGTTCAATGGCGGTGGCGTTTTAATGGTGTCAGTGATTTCACCTTTTCTATTATTATTTACACATCCGAATAAGACTTTATTAAGTTAGTTATATATATATATATATATATATATATATATATATATCATATACAACCTGTAGTAAACGTATCTTTCCTAATTCTTTATAATAACTAGGATAATTATAAATTGAATACGTGCATAATACGTAAACTAACCTTTTTTATATATATATTTGCATTAAAATAATATTTAAAACTTAGTAACATATGAGATACAACCAGTAACCTCTAGAAAACGTGTGCACCTATTCAACATGTAACCTTACCACGTGTAAATATTTGCACTATTTTTGTAACCGTCGAACCGCACCCTTAGAGCGCATAACTAGAAAAATATAAACTAAACCTAGTCACGCTCTCTAAGAGGAAGTCGTAAAAATAAGGAACTCCTATGTAACTCGATCTAAGCCATAATGTAGACTTACCGAAACCTCCTAAACGAGAAGTCGTAAAGATAAGCTATCTTATAATAGGCGACAACCGAACCTTTCTAAAAAGGAAGTCGTAAAGTTTACACACTCTCTTTTCCAAAGAGGAACCTTTTTGTAAAACCACACTAATAAGAACGGATACATAAACTTCCAAACAGCTGCAGACCGCGCACGCTCTGTAACGCTCGCTTATCTTATTAGAACAGGAAACATTAATCTCTGTATACAACAGCTGCCGATGACTCAGCTTAGGTTTTCCCATGTATTGTAAGCCCTCGCTGGGTATATAAACCGGAGCTCTCGGAGCTCCATAGCTTCAGTCTTACGGAATCAGTGAACGTGTTAACTTCGTTGCGGCCAGTCGATCAGTCGAGGTCAGAGTGAAACTAGTCAACCACATATTTACGTTTTAATACCATTGTAATCTGCGAACTTCGCAACTACGAAGAAGGTAACTCATCTTTATTATAATTGTCAAGCTGAATAAATACTTATAACTATTCGGGTGTACTGAAAACCCCTGAAGTCCTTACGTTTACAAATCGCGTGTTTTTGGACTAAGCTTTCTTAGCAAAGGTGAAGTATACGTCTTCAAATTTACTATTCGTGGAATTAGAAGAAAATATCACGCTTGACAGAGAAATACCCTTCAAGAACAAGGATAGGGCATAACTTGGAACTCTCCTATAATAAAAAGAGTCACTTAGGTGCAGCGGCACCGTACTCCAGGCGCTAGCATCCCCATACTTATCATTTCTTCCTATCCGAACGTACGCAATTGGTCGGACATCTTGACGAAGGACTGGTCGAAGAAACCAAGCGGTATCCTCCCATCGTCCTTAGCTCTCGAGTCGCACCAGGGTCGTAACATAAGATAGAAGAATAAATTTTTGGTGGCAGCGGTGGGATAGCTTTCCAACGGAACTCAAGTACCGATCATTAATTACCGAGGTAATACAAGTGGAACGGTTCCGAAGAAGGAGAAGGATTCTTAAATAGCAGGAAGATGCCCATCATGCCAAGAGACACCTCCAGCGCAGAGGGAAACCTGATTACGACGACGGCCGCATCGCATATCCAAACCAGGTGCACCTATACAAGTACCACAAGCACCGACACACCGACTGGCTCACAAGCACACATACAACCTCAAACATACACACAGACGCAACCAAAGCCTACACCTATATTGACGCCAACTTTACCCACAGTGGAAAACATGGATCACATTATTATTCCACAAATTACGCTAAAAGACGCTCTTGAAGCAGTACCATACTTTCAAGGACGAGCAGACACTTTTCGAACGTTTGCGGAAGGATGTAGGAACGCTAGGGACATGATTCCTGCTCGATCTGAAATAAATCTCGTAAAACTTATCAGAAACAGGCTACAGGGTCCGGCGAAGGATTACATCGAAAACCGACTCTTCCAAACGGTAGAGGAATTATTGGAGTTCTTAGAGAATTTATTTTCACCACGATTATCACTCTCAACACTGTACTCACAGCTAAGCAACATCGTACAAAATCATACAGAAAATGTGATCACCTACGGCGCTCGTGTCGCCAAATTATTACAACTGCTGTTCGAAACGCATTCTAAGACTCACGCAAGACAAGACCCATTGTTTAAGCAAGATACAGAGGCAGAAGCCATCAAGTGTTTTTCTCGAGGACTCAAACGCGGAATTAAGATCAACCCATCAAAGTTTATCAGGCTGCACGACGCCATACATGCCGCAATTGAAGCGGAAGACGAAAACCGACGTTATGAAGAGCTACATCAACGGGCACGGCCAATGGAAAGGAGCAACACCACCTGGTCTCGATTTACATCTGGAGTAAGGCAACCTGACTCTACGCAACCTGCACCGGGACCATCTCAATCACGAGATGACAATCGAATCGGAAGCTTCTCTTGCACTTATTGCCAAAAGCAAGGACACACCGCAGAACGATGTTGGGCAAAGAACGGAAGACCCCCTCCTAAAGATCCCAAGGTATGCGATTATTGCCGTAATCTCGGCCATACGATCGATGAGTGCCGGAAGAAGAGGTATAATGAGTCGCAGTCGGGAAACGGCGCTACCCCTCTGAAAACTGGCGCGTCTCAGGGGGAACCCTCCCGAACCATACGCGTCATGAAATTCAAAACGAGCCTAAGCGAGTAAATCTATGCAAAACGCCTTCCCATAACACTCCTTCGATTTTGCACGTGCATTCAGACGGAAACATGGTTCTATTCATGCTTGATACCGGAGCAGAATTAAATGTAGTTAAAAGAAGAATGGTAATCGACGAATCTTATATTTATAAAGAGGAAACTTATCAAATCACGGGAATCACCGGTACAAATTTAAAAACACTGGGGTGTGTATACGCTTGCGTCTTTAATGAAACGATACCATTTCAAGTTGTGGAAAATGATTTTCCCATTGAGCAGGACGGTATTTTGGGCACGCCATATTTTATAACAACGGGAGCACGAATCGATTACAAGGAGCAGAAACTACAATTGAAAAACAAAGAAGTGCCGTTCTTTACGGAAAATTTTGCGAGACTTCCACCCCGTTCCAAGACACAAATATGTGTCCAATTAACTAACGACTCGCCAATGGAAGGCTATATAGATAGAGTAGAAACGCGACCGGAGGTATTCATTGGAGATGCGCTCGTAACTAATCAAAATGGTAAAACTTACCTATACGCGTATAATACCGCCGAGAAAGGAGTCGCCATCCGCTTCCCAAAGATTAAGCTGCAAGAGGCACTTGACGAGGAACCGGAAAAATCCACGGGCCAGCCGCCAACGAGCAATGAAGGAAGTGAAGCTGAAAAAATCAACGATAATTACTACAAAGAAGAATCATGTTCAATGCCAAAGAAGAAGAAGAAACGAGCTAAGAAATCTAAGAATCCTAACCGAAAGAATGTCATCGAGACCAATATAACGGAAGCACCTGCAACAAGTCCGACCGAGGTTAGACGTGAAAACGGAGCTTTAGACATAATGGACTCTGACTGTTCGGATAGAAACGAACAAATACATAAAGAGGAAAAGAGAATCGTTTTATACTCCGGTAACAAACTCGCGACCGAGGCCGCACAACTGGAGGAAATAACGAAGTCTCCCAAAGAGTTGAAGAATCTTAACCGAAAGAATGTCATCGAGACCAATATAACGGAAGCACCTGCAACAAGTCCGACCGAGGTTAGACGTGAAAACGGAGCTTTAGACATAATGGACTCTGACTGTTCGGACAGAAAAGAACAAATACATAAGGAGGAAAAGAGAATCGTTTTGTACTCCGGTAACAAACTCGCGACCGAGGCCGCACAACTGGAGGAAATCACGAAGTCTCCCAAAAAGGATACTAAAAGTTACACGACGTCTTACACCGTCTCTCTTAACGACGAAAATAATTACTTGTACCATGCTAGCACTACTATGTCCTACGATGGCAACACACATTCCTACGAGGAATCAACGATAGAATATACTATACCAGTCGAGAGTAAGGCTTTATTTAAACTATCTGAGGAAGGAAAGATAGAGTTATACAGAAAGGCAGAGGAAAATAAAAAGATACTTACCATGTCCAACGAAGATAACACTAAGGAGGATCCAGACAGACTTACAACACCTGCAAGAGAAAGGGAGTTATTAAATTTGTTGCGGTTATCGCACTTGAACGACGAAGAAAAGAGGCATATAGAGGATCTTATTTGCCGATACGCTGATTGCTTTCATCTACCTGGAGAACAATTGAGAGCTACAACCAAAGCAAGTCACAAGATTGTTACTACCAACGACCTTCCCATCAACACGAAACAATATCGATTTCCCCCTATACACAAGGAGGAAATACATAAACAAACCTCAGACATGCTCTCGAAAGGAATAATTCAGGAATCCGAATCTCCATATAATTCACCTATTTGGATTGTCCCGAAAAAGGCGGATGCCGAAGGGAATAAAAGATGGAGGCTTGTCATTGATTTCCGAGAATTAAACGAAAAGACTGTTGGAGACGCATACCCGTTGCCAAATATAAATGACATCTTAGACCAACTTGGAGGAGCAAAATACTTCTCGGTATTTGATCTTGCATCAGGGTTCCACCAGATACCGATGGCGGAACAAGACAAATTTAAGACCGCGTTTTCTACCCCCGACGGACATTTTGAATTCAACCGTATGCCATTTGGTTTAAAAAATGCACCATCCACCTTCCAGCGTCTAATGAATAACACTCTATCAGGATTACAAGGCAGTGAGATGTTCGTATACATAGACGACATCGTAATATACGCGAGATCCATCGAAGAGCACCAAATAAAGTTTATCAAATTAGCTCACCGACTAAGATCTGCCAACTTACAACTACAACCCGAAAAGTGCGAATTTCTCAGGAAAGAGGTCGCTTATCTGGGTCACATTATTACGGAAGATGGAGTTTTACCAGATCCTAAGAAGACCGAAGCCGTAAGGAAGTTTCCTACCCCCAAGAACGCGAAGAATATAAGACAATTCTTGGGACTAACGGGTTATTATCGACGATTCATCGAAGATTATGCCAAGATTTCTAAACCTCTAACAGGTCTGTTAAAAGACAAAGCACCTTTCCTCTGGGGAACCGAGCAAATACGCGCTTTTGAATTTTTAAAGGAAGCCCTATGCCAAGAACCCATACTACAATACCCAAACTTCGAAAAACCATTTATCATAACAACAGATGCGTCAGGTTACGCAATCGGAGGAGTCCTGAGCCAAGGAAAAATAGGGCAAGACTTACCGATCTCATATGCATCCCGACTATTAAACGGGGCCGAACTAAATTACTCGACCATCGAAAAGGAGCTATTGGCCATCGTTTATACAGTTAATCACTTCAGACCATATATATACGGTAGACGCTTTACACTTGTAACCGTGTGACGTCCCTACCTCTAGTGACGTCCCTACCTCTACAGCCGCCTGGTCATGCCCTTGCGGATATTTTAAACTCAACAAGACACCTGAAGACGCATGGTCAATCACAGCAGAGTGTCTCGACATCGAAGAGGAACGGGAGGAGCATCGCGTAATATACGATGACCTATTGATGCGCACCTCCGAGTTAGAAATAAGACGTAATGACGCTGGACCATCCCAGTACCGTGCCACTACGGAAGGAGGCCAACAGGGGTACGGCATAAGAAGACACACGAGCTTACCTGTGGACATCGGTGAACCTCTGGAACGCCCCATTCCGCCTGCACCGGGAGTAATAACCCTCGCAGAGGCCAAGGCACTGATCGTCGCCGAACGCAGAGTCCTCTCCATGACAGCAATGGACCGTGACGTCACGGCGAATCGACACGAAGGTCCATCTTCATCTACCGGAACAAAAGTCTCACCGAAGAGAAAGAGAGATGACGAGGAGCATATATACGATGAACCGGTCCAGAGACGACCTACCCCGTATTATGTAGCTGACATCCTGCGTTCAAATCGGCCTCCGATAGCGAGGATCCATGAACCTTTTGGACCACCGCAGCCATCCCGCTGCCAGGTATTGGAAGTACCCGAAAGCAGCCCGGAGCCAGGGTGCTGGCCATTTTGCAGCAGCTCGACGGAGGACGACGCTCCCAAGAAAGCATACAACCTACGCACACGTAAAGACACGTAAAAAGTGTTAGTGCGTTCAATGGCGGTGGCGTTTTAATGGTGTCAGTGATTTCACCTTTTCTATTATTATTTACACATCCGAATAAGACTTTATTAAGTTAGTTATATATATATCATATACAACCTGTAGTAAACGTATCTTTCCTAATTCTTTATAATAACTAGGATAATTATAAATTGAATACGTGCATAATACGTAAACTAACCTTTTTTATATATATATTTGCATTAAAATAATATTTAAAACTTAGTAACATATGAGATACAACCAGTAACCTCTAGAAAACGTGTGCACCTATTCAACATGTAACCTTACCACGTGTAAATATTTGCACTATTTTTATAACCGTCGAACCGCACCCTTAGAGCGCATAACTAGAAAAATATAAACTAAACCTAGTCACGCTCTCTAAGAGGAAGTCGTAAAAATAAGGAACTCCTATGTAACTCGATCTAAGCCATAATGTAGACTTACCGAAACCTCCTAAACGAGAAGTCGTAAAGATAAGCAATCTTATAATAGGCGACAACCGAACCTTTCTAAAAAGGAAGTCGTAAAGTTTACACACTCTCTTTTCCAAAGAGGACCCTTTTTGTAAAACCACACTAATATGAACGGATACATAAACTTCCAAACAGCTGCAGACCGCGCACGCTCTGTAACGCTCGCTTATCTTATTAGAACAGGAAACATTAATCTCTGTATACAACAGCTGCCGATGACTCAGCTTAGGTTTTCCCATGTATTGTAAGCCCTCGCTGGGTATATAAACCGGAGCTCTCGGAGCTCCATAGCTTCAGTCTTACGGAATCAGTGAACGTGTTAACTTCGTTGCGGCCAGTCGATCAGTCGAGGTCAGAGTGAAACTAGTCAACCACATATTTACGTTTTAATACCATTGTAATCTGCGAACTTCGCAACTACGAAGAAGGTAACTCATCTTTATTATAATTGTCAAGCTGAATAAATACTTATAACTATTCGGGTGTACTGAAAACCCCTGAAGTCCTTACGTTTACAAATCGCGTGTTTTTGGACTAAGCTTTCTTAGCAAAGGTGAAGTATACGTCTTCAAATTTACTATTCGTGGAATTAGAAGAAAATATCACGCTTGACAGAGAAATACCCTTCAAGAACAAGGATAGGGCATAACTGGGAACTCTCCTATAATTAAAAGAGTCACTTAGGTGCAGCGGCACCGTACTCCAGGCGCTAGCATCCCCATACTTATCATTTCTTCCTATCCGAACGTACGCAATCGGTCGGACATCTTGACGAAGGACTGGTCGAAGAAACCAAGCGGTATCCTCCCATCGTCCTTAGCTCTCGAGTCGCACCAGGGTCGTAACATAAGATAGAAGAATAAATTTTTGGTGGCAGCGGTGGGATAGCTTGCCAACGGAACTCAAGTACCGATCATTAATTACCGAGGTAATACAAGTGGAACGGTTCCGAAGAAGGAGAAGGATTCTTAAATAGCAGGAAGATGCCTATCATGCCAAGAGACACCTCCAGCGCAGAGGGAAACCTGATTACGACGACGGCCGCATCGCATATCCAAACCAGGTGCACCTATACAAGTACCACAAGCACCGACACACCGACTGGCTCACAAGCACACATGCAACCTCAAACATACACACAGACGCAACCAAAGCCTACACCTATATTGACGCCAACTTTACCCACAGTGGAAAACATGGATCACATTATTATTCCACAAATTACGCTAAAAGACGCTCTTGAAGCTGTACCATACTTTCAAGGACGAGCAGACACTTTCCGAACGTTTGCGGAAGGATGTAGGAACGCTAGGGACATGATTCCTGCTCGATCTGAAATAAATCTCGTAAAACTTATCAGAAACAGGCTACAGGGTCCGGCGAAGGATTACATCGAAAACCGACTCTTCCAAACGGTAGAGGAATTATTGGAGTTCTTAGAGAATTTATTTTCACCACGATTATCACTCTCAACACTGTACTCACAGCTAAGCAACATCGTACAAAATCATACAGAAAATGTGATCACCTACGGCGCTCGTGTCGCCAAATTATTACAACTGCTGTTCGAAACGCATTCTAAGACTCACGCAAGACAAGACCCATTGTTTAAGCAAGATACAGAGGCAGAAGCCATCAAGTGTTTTTCTCGAGGACTCAAACGCGGAATTAAGATCAACCCATCAAAGTTTATCAGGCTGCACGACGCCATACATGCCGCAATTGAAGCGGAAGACGAAAACCGACGTTATGAAGAGCTACATCAACGGGCACGGCCAATGGAAAGGAGCAACACCACCTGGTCTCGATTTACATCTGGAGTAAGGCAACCTGACTCTACGCAACCTGCACCGGGACCATCTCAATCACGAGATGACAATCGAATCGGAAGCTTCTCTTGCACTTATTGCCAAAAGCAAGGACACACCGCAGAACGATGTTGGGCAAAGAACGGAAGACCCCCTCCTAAAGATCCCAAGGTATGCGATTATTGCCGTAATCTCGGCCATACGATCGATGAGTGCCGGAAGAAGAGGTATAATGACTCGCAGTCGGGAAACGGCGCTACCCCTCTGAAAACTGGCGCGTCTCAGGGGGAACCCTCCCGAACCATACGCGTCATGAAATTCGAAACGAGCCTAAGCGAGTAAATCTATGCAAAACGCCTTCCCATAACACTCCTTCGATTTTGCACGTGCATTCAGACGGAAACATGGTTCTATTCATGCTTGATACCGGAGCAGAATTAAATGTAGTTAAAAGAAGAATGGTAATCGACGAATCTTATATTTATAAAGAGGAAACTTATCAAATCACGGGAATCACCGGTACAAATTTAAAAACACTGGGGTGTGTATACGCTTGCGTCTTTAATGAAACGATACCATTTCAAGTTGTGGAAAATGATTTTCCCATTGAGCAGGACGGTATTTTGGGCACGCCATATTTTATAACAACGGGAGCACGAATCGATTACAAGGAGCAGAAACTACAATTGAAAAACAAAGAAGTGCCGTTCTTTACGGAAAATTTCGCGAGACTTCCACCCCGTTCCAAGACACAAATATGTGTCCAATTAACTAACGACTCGCCAATGGAAGGCTATATAGATAGAGTAGAAACGCGACCGGAGGTATTCATTGGAGATGCGCTCGTAACTAATCAAAATGGTAAAACTTACCTATACGCGTATAATACCGCCGAGAAAGGAGTCGCCATCCGCTTCCCAAAGATTAAGCTGCAAGAGGCACTTGACGAAGAACCGGAAAAATCCACGGGCCAGCCGCCAACGAGCAATGAAGGAAGTGAAGCTGAAAAAATCAACGATAATTACTACAAAGAAGAATCATGTTCAATGCCAAAGAAGAAGAAGAAACGAGCTAAGAAATATAAGAATCCTAACCGAAAGAATGTCATCGAGACCAATATAACGGAAGCACCTGCAACAAGTCCGACCGAGGTTAGACATGAAAACGGAGCTTTAGACATAATGGACTCTGACTGTTCGGATAGAAACGAACAAATACATAAAGAGGAAAAGAGAATCGTTTTGTACTCCGGTAACAAACTCGCGACCGAGGCCGCACAACCAGAGGAAATAACGAAGTCTCCCAAAGAGTTGAAGAATCTTAACCGAAAGAATGTCATCGAGACAAATATAACGGAAGCACCTGCAACAAGTCCGACCGAGGTTAGACATGAAAACGGAGCTTTAGACATAATGGACTCTGACTGTTCGGACAGAAAAGAACAAATACATAAGGAGGAAAAGAGAATTGTTTTGTACTCCGGTAACAAACTCGCGACCGAGGCCGCACAACTGGAGGAAATAACGAAGTCTCCCAAAAAGGATACTAAAAGTTACACGACGTCTTACACCGTCTCTCTTAACGACGAAAATAACTACTTGTACCATGCTAGCACTACTATGTCCTACGATGGCAACACACATTCCTACGAGGAATCAACGATAGAATATACTATACCAGTCGAGAGTAAGGCTTTATTTAAACTATCTGAGGAAGGAAAGATAGAGTTATACAGAAAGGCAGAGGAAAATAAAAAGATACTTGCCATGTCCAATGAAGATAACACTAAGGAGGATCCAGGCAGACTTACAACACCTGCAAGAGAAAGGGAGTTATTAAGTTTGTTGCGGTTATCGCACTTAAACGAGGAAGAAAAGAGGCATATAGAGGATCTTATTTGCCGATACGCTGATTGCTTTCATCTACCTGGAGAACAATTGAGAGCTACAACCAAAGCAAGTCACAAGATTGTTACTACGAACGACCTTCCCATCAACACGAAACAATATCGATTTCCCCCTATACACAAGGAGGAAATACATAAACAAACCTCAGACATGCTCTCGAAAGGAATAATTCAGGAATCCGAATCTCCATATAATTCACCTATTTGGATTGTCCCGAAAAAGGCGGATGCCGAAGGAAATAAAAGATGGAGGCTTGTCATTGATTTCCGAGAATTAAACGAAAAGACTGTTGGAGACGCATACCCGTTGCCAAATATAAATGACATTTTAGACCAACTTGGAGGAGCAAAATATTTCTCGGTATTTGATCTTGCATCAGGGTTCCACCAGATACCGATGGCGGAACAAGACAAATTTAAGACCGCTTTTTCTACCCCCGACGGACATTTTGAATTCAACCGTATGCCATTTGGTTTAAAAAATGCACCATCCACCTTCCAGCGTCTAATGAATAACACTCTATCAGGATTACAAGGCAGTGAGATGTTCGTATACATAGACGACATCGTAATATACGCGAGATCCATCGAAGAGCACCAAATAAAGTTTACCAAATTAGCTCACCGACTAAGATCTGCCAATTTACAACTACAACCCGAAAAGTGCGAATTTCTCAGGAAAGAGGTCGCTTATCTGGGTCATATTATTACGGAGGATGGAGTTTTACCAGATCCTAAGAAGACCGAAGCCGTAAGGAAGTTTCCTACCCCCAAGAACGCGAAGATTATAAGACAATTCTTGGGACTAACGGGTTATTATCGACGATTCATCGAAGATTATGCCAAGATTTCTAAACCTCTAACAGGTCTGTTAAAAGACAAAGCACCTTTCCTCTGGGGAACCGAGCAAATACGCGCTTTTGAATTTCTAAAGGAAGCCCTATGCCAAGAACCCATACTACAATACCCAAACTTCGAAAAACCATTTATCATAACAACAGATGCGTCAGGTTACGCAATCGGAGGAGTCCTGAGCCAAGGAAAAATAGGGCAAGACTTACCGATCTCATATGCATCCCGACTATTAAACGGGGCCGAACTAAATTACTCGACCATCGAAAAGGAGCTATTGGCCATCGTTTATACAGTTAATCACTTCAGACCATATATATACGGTAGACGCTTTACACTTGTAACCGACCATAAGTCACTCGTATGGTTACACCGAGTAAAAGATCCTACATCAAGATTATTACGGTGGAGATTTAAGCTCGAAGAATATGAGTATGATATTGTTTATAAACAAGGTCGGGCAAATGCAAACGCTGACGCTCTATCAAGAAATCCACCTGAGGCCAAAATACAATTTTTTACGACCACCTCTGACGAAGAAGACGAGGAGGAAGAAGTACCGGAAACACGCGAACCTACAGGAATCACAGTGGAAGCAGAAATACATGCACCACCTTTTGAAGAAGACAAGTTTGAGGAACCAGTCTTGGAAATGCAACGATCATCACCTTCTCCATTAAGTACACCAGAAATTGAAGACATCGGGTCGGAAGATGACGAGAATGAATCATACTCGTCCGACGAGCCACTCTTTTTACCTTGTAACGCGGCAGCATCGCCCATACCGTTGGAAGAAATCAGAACCCGTGAAAATATCAATACCTTTGAATCCAGCAGGAATAATTTACTCATGGAAAAAGGAGCTATTATATGTTTTATAAACACGCAACACGAGCCCATAGACGAAGGGAGCAAATTCCTCACAACTATAGGCATACCTATTCCCCAGGATGACACAGAATCTGGAGAAGTAATAATAGCCAAGCAAAAGAAAAGAACTCTTTATTTCCTTTTGGTCGACTCATTCAACAAACTGAAAGAAGCCTTATCTATCGCCGCTGAACTAACACACCGACGAAATGAACACGAAATTGCTATCGCCGAAACGCCGAGGGGAGTTTTAACGATTCCCTGGGATATACTCCTACACGAATTAAGAGAAGCATTCGATTCACAAAGATACGCCATAAAAATATGTACCAACGAAATTCAGATACCACCATTGGGCGACATACCTCGCATCCTTTCCGAAAATCACGGATCAATCACGGCGGGCCATAAAGGAACTACTAAGACTTACGCCAGAATAAAGAGTCACTACTATTGGGAAGGAATGAAGAAAGACATCGCCGACTACGTAAGGAAGTGTCCTAGTTGTCAGAAAAGAAAGCTGACACGGCAAAAGACACGGCAACCCATGCATATTACAGACACGCCGCTGGAACCATTCGACAAAATCTCACTTGATATCGTAGGCCCCTTACCACTAACTAAAAAGGAGAATAAGTATCTGCTGACCATACAGGACAATTTAACTAAATTTTCGGTAGCAGTGCCTATGCAAACCGCAACCTCAAAGGAGATCGCAGACGCCTTTATTAAACACTTTATGTGCCAATATGGTGTCCCACGATCGATCCTGACTGATCAAGGAGCCGCTTTTATCGGAACATTTATGAGAACGCTAACTAAAAGACTTGGAATCGAGCAATTACGTACCACTGCCTTTCACCCACAATCAAATGGTTCTTTAGAGAGAAGCCACCACGTACTATTAGAATACCTCAAGCACTACGTAAATCAACGGACCGATTGGGACGAAATAATAGAATTATGTATGTTCTCCTACAACACGAGTATGCACGAAGGGACGGGATACACCCCTTATGAACTAGTATACGGAAAACTAGCTCGACTACCTACTAGTAGCACCAGAACAAAGACTAACACGTATCCAGAATACATAGAAACCTTGTGCAAAAACTTAGACTTTGTGAGAAGTATAGCAAGAGATAACCTAATTAAAGCAAAGGAAAAATCGAAAGAATACTATGATCGACGACAGAATGTAAAAGAGTTCAAAGAAAACGATTGGGTATACCTTCTAAACGAGCATAGAAGCAATAAATTCGACGACCAGTACGACGGACCTTATCAAATAACGCAAGTGCTAGATAACGGAAACATAACTCTCATAATCAAACACCGAGAGAAAGTCGTACACCCGAATCGAATAAAACTTGCTCATGGAACATTTTAAAGGTAATATATATCTCTATTTTGCAGATGCTGCTCGTAATTCTTCTAATCGGGCACATGCTCAAAGCCTACGCATTGATCGCTTACGATTGCGGATCGGCAAACACAAACATTACAACCCTGTCACTACTAAACGTTGATGATTGCAAACTCCCCACCGCAAAACCGATGGTAAAGAATACTTATGTACAATTATTGCAAATCGCGGAGTATGACAGCACACCGGTCACTCAATGCAAGGTAGAAGTCGACAGAACAATATTCTACTGCGGTATGCATTCACACATATCACTAGTACATAACGGAAGAGCTTCCTACATTATGGAACTTAGTTCAGAAGCATGCGTGAAAATGCACATGAACGGAGCCTTTTCATTTGGTCACAAAGATTTTATAACTGGAATTAAACCTAACAGCACCGTGACGCGAAGTGTCACCTTGGCTGGGACAATAGGAATGGACGGCACCTGCAAAGGCGTGGAATACTCCGACCCTCTGGGTACGTGGAGCAATGTAGTTGTACAAGCCGTCGTAAAAATATCATTACGAAATTATATAGCAGTAACTAAACCAAGCGCAGATAAGATAATACTAGATTCAAGAATGCATTGCAAATTATCCGAAGGAAGATGCCTCGACATAGAGGGAGGAAACACGTTCTGGGCTCCGATACCCACCGATCATTGCAAATTTAGCAGCTATTCCGTGTTATTCGAGGGAAAAGCAAAGAGGATATTCGATAACACGACAAGAAATTGGCAAGAAGTATACGCAATAACTTCAGACGAAATTACGTTCGCACTCGCAAAACGAGGTGTCATCACCATATGCAACTACGTATTGATGCGTACAGAACACCCGAAGCTATTTATATTAGAGACTCGAAAAGGCGAAGTATTCACAAGAAGAACGGGTATTATGACAAGTAATTTGGATATATTCTCTTATGTTAATAGCAAATTCGTATATTTAGAAAAACACATTCGCAATCAGATGACATCACTATACAGAGAAGTCATTAAGCAAGAATGTCTGATTGAAAAACAAACACTAGAAAACGCGCTTACAATCGCAAAGATATTACCAGAGGATTTTGCATATCAAATCATGAAAAAACCCGGTTATATGGCAATGGTCGCAGGAGAAGTTATACATCTGATAAAGTGTATACCTACCCCTGTAAGACGACGAGAAACAAAAGAATGTTATCAACAATTACCAGTCTCGAAAGGAAACAGCTCTTATTTTATGACACCGAAAACGAATTTGCTAGTAAAAACAGGAACGCAGATTGATTGTAACCCGTACGTGCCAGTCATGTATCGATTAGAAGGAAATTGGTATAAAATAAATCCTAGCGCAGCCTCCGCACTACCGCCTAATGAATTACAACCACAAACAGTGCAAACGTGGACTTACTCGAACCCGACTTCATTAGCCACGTCAGGAATATATTCATTACAAGAATTGGAAAAATTACGCGATCACATTATGTTCCCTGCGGAAAAACCCGCTGTTCTAAACACTATCGCACGAGGAATGTCCGGACAACATGCAGAAAGACAAGGGTTATCGTTTTTAAACTTACTCGATGAAGACGCACTCCACGAGATCACCAGCAGCGCATGGGATCATCTTTGGGGATGGTTCACGGGTTTCGGTACCGTCAGCGCTGGAATTCTGGGCCTATGGATAATATTACGCACTGTCAAACTCATATTAAATACTGCACTTCAAGGATACGCGTTACACCGAATTTATGAATGGAGTGTTCACCTGCTAGGAGCAATAGGAGACTCAGTAGCTAATATCTTATCGCATCTACACGCATCAAGAAGAAAAGATTCCGCACATTCAAAGAACCCGTCATACGAAGAAACTAACATTAAAGAAGATAATAAGGCGGATGAAAAGAAGGAATCTCTAAAGGAAACGAAGAACGAAACAACACGCGAAAAAGTCACCGTACACGTGATGCCACATCATGGGCAAGTACACTCTACCACGGTAAAATAAGCAACGTGGAACGACGACCAGGAAGCGACGCGCACCGTGAGAAGACTAACAAGTACACCTTAGGTCGCGTCCTTCGACAGGTAAACCCCACTCCAACCATTTACCTGCCACGAGGTCGAGTGGACTAAGCAAGGTGTCCCTTACCTAAAGATCATAAAAACCAGGACCCTTGCTCAGGAATTTCAAAGAAAAAAAAAAAAAAGGATCTATGAGGTATAAGGCAAAAAGGAAAGTTGGAAGGAAGAAGAAACTTTCCGAAGCGAACAAGAAAAAAATCAAGGAAAGATAAAATCTAAAAAAAAAAAAAAAAAATAAATAAAAGGGTACGAGAGTAGAAGACCCAAAAGATAAGATCTTAAAAGGGTACGAGAGTAGGAAACGAGAGTAGAAGACCCAAAGAGAAGATCTTAAAAGGATACAAGAATTAAGAAGTCAAAAATCTAAAAGGAAACATAAATTCCAAAAGAAATCTAAAGATAGAATCTAAAAAGGGTACAGAGGAAAAAAATCTAAAAGGAAACATAAATTCCAAAAGAAATCTAAAGATAGAATCTAAAAAGGGTACAGAGGAAAAAAATCTAAAAAGGAAACATAAATTCCGAAAGAAGCAAAAGAAATCTAAAGATAGAATCTAAAAAGGGTACAGAGGAGAAAATCTAAAAAGGAAACATAAATTCCAAAAGAAGCAAAAGAAATCTAAAGATAGAATCTAAAAAGGGTACAGAGGAGAAAATCTAAAAAAGAAACATAAATTACAAAAGAAGCAAAAGAAATCTAGAGATAGAATCTAAAAGGATACAAGAGTTGAGAAGTCAAAAATCTAAAAGGAAACATAAATTCCAAAAGAAGCAAAAGAAATCTAAAGATAGAATCTAAAAAGGGTACAGAGGAGAAAATCTAAACATAAATTCCAGAAGAAACAAAAGGAAACCTAGGGATAAAAACTAAAAGGATACAGAAGAGAAAGTTAAGAAGGATGTTGCAACATTACTTATCTTGGATCAAGCGTCGAGCTTGATTGCCGTTCGTCGGATTGACCGAAACTTATACGTTGACTTCGCAGCACGCTCACCGAACTCTTCGCGACAAAATTAACTGCACGTTAAGTCTAAGTGATGCTTTTTGATAACGAGTGTATGTTCACGACGGTTTGTTGTCCACTGAATCTTCGGAGAACGCTTCCTCCGAAGAAAGCTAATTTTTCCCTCTCTACCAAGGAATTTGATGGGGGTGACACGGAATTTTCCTAAAGCGAGGCCGCTCCACCCCAGTGGATATAACGCTTAAGGGAGGCGGCATGTACCGTTGGCGAACACCTTCTCGTGACGATCACGGCGGTCAACGGTTTTTCTGAGATTTTATGATATGGCCTGGTTAGCGTCTTGACGCGAGAGGTTTATGGCACCGTTCGAGTACTCGCATTTAAAACGCTCGACTCTCAGAGAATAAAAAGGAGGGTCTCCATTGTATCGTATTTTTCTAAAGGGTCATCGAAGTCCTTGTCTAGAACGTGAACGTGAAGACTTCGACGACGAACATAAAAATTATTGCTTCTACGAGTTCGACGTAGGAATTTTCTGATTGTCTTTTTAAGACTGATTAGACTTGTACCTTTTTCCCGAAAATTAACGGAATCCAACATCTGCTCGCAGATGCGAGCACTGGACACTGCTTATTTTCAAGTGACTAAAGGTTTTTATGATCGGGAGTAATTTGAGTTTAACGATTTGATTAAAGTGTTCACCGTTACTTCATTTGCCTTTACGAAATAACAAAGGAGGAACAAATTCTTATGATTTAAACATTTAAAGAAATACCAAGATAAATTTTTAAACTCCGAAAGGAAATAAAATAATAATAAACAAAATACAAGTCAATACAAAATGTTAAACATTTAAAGAAATACCAAGATAAATTTTTAAACTCCGAAAGGAAATAAAATAATAATAAACAAAATACAAGTCAATACAAAATGTTAAACATTTAAAGAAATACCAAGACAAATTTTAAAACTCCGAAAAGAAAGAAAATAATAATAAACAAATACAAGTCAACACAAAATGTTAAACATTTAAGGAAACACTAAGACAAATTTTAAACTCCGAAAGGAAATAAAATAATAATAAACAAATACAAGTCAACACAAACGTTAAACATTTAAAGGAAGACCAAGACAAATTTTAAACATTAAAAAGAAATAAAGAAAAGAAAAGGGGAACGAATGATGAAGACAACGAAACAGATTTTGAACATTAGATAAAAAAAAAGGGGGAACAAACAAGACAAAACTTTTAAACATTAGAAAAAAGAGGAGAAACAAAAAAAAAAAAAACAGAAACCAAAATATCACCTGAACGTAATTCTTTGTTAATTCTAATATAATTAAAACTAAGATTTTAAACGAAAAAAAAATCGAGAAACGACCGCCGGGAAGCGACGCTTACCCCCACCACTCTACCAAAGGGACCGTTGAGGTCCGCCGCGCGCACTTAAAAGGAGCGGTCCAGGCAACGGAAGATCACTCTCTCCTGGACGACCGCCTAAGTCATACCTGTACGACGAAGCTAAGTCTCAAGGATCACCTTAGCAGAAGGAAGCGACTTACTTACTTAAGGAGTACTACCAATTCTACGAATTCACGAAGGAATCAGATCACCTGAACTCTCCGAAAACTTCTCGAGGAAGACCAACAGAAGAAACTCGCTCTAGAAGTTCCTTCCAGAACTTCAACTCGAGACTTGTTCGTTTCAGAACTATATCGTTACTTTTTCACGTGTGTTTTTAAATCAACTTATAAAATTACCATGGCTTTCACCGGTGAATGGATAAAAAATAACGCTGACAGAATCGC